>RJWH01000223.1:0-394099 GCA_004363575.1 Solenodon paradoxus | reverse complement strand
AGAAAAAATCTACCTTATTGTTTTTTATCTAGTTTACTGTCTATGAAATAATTACATCCTCAGTTGACAAACTATTACTTTAGATATTTATAGGAGAACAGTCAAGTGAACCAATGCCACTTTGCATAGCAAGGAGATGAATATTATGAATAATTAAACCTCTAGTTAATTCAAAATCAATTTTTAGCCATTAATTATAACATATCCACCTTAAAAGAATCCCCTTTTTTCATGCTATTACTTATAGATGTTATAATGCTTTGAGCGTACTTGACACATAATGACACTTGACAGTATAGTTGTTAAAAACCAAGATTTAGCTAGAACACTTTCAGAAAGAGGAGAAAGCTGCCAGCAAAGTATACGGCCTTTCCCACTATGTATTTAGTCACTGAATAATTCAGAATTAGCCCTGCTTTTCTCCTTTCTTATTTAATGGGACATTTATCTTGTTTACAGGTGTTTTGTAGCAGTAGGACCTTTTTCAATAAAAGCATGTATCTTTATGTTAATGACTGCTGAATTAAGCATTTCTCTAATATTCTGTATGATCTGCTTGTTCTTAGATGCATATTCTTAGCTTCTAATGCTAATGAATTCCCTGTGTTTGTAATCTTTCTCTCAGAAATACCATAACAGAGACCTCTCTCTCCCCACTGCCAGGGTGAAAGTTCTCTAATGCAGCAGCCATTATATAACATCTATTCCAGAGAATGGCTGAGCACATAAGCATTGGCCTAGGCTATTGGCAGAGCTTGAGCTTGCTCAAGCTCTATTAAAGCAAAGAACTTCCGTGCTTTGTAAAATATTAGAGCAAAAAGAGCTTGTATGACTGGACTCTTCCTGTTCTTTGCTGAATATTTTGTTCTCTGCTTTGTACAGTACTATCCACCTGATGAACTCTTAAAGAAGAATGTTATCCTGTCCTAGTAGAACTATTAAATCGAATAGACTCATCCTTAAAAAATGAGTTATTTCAGTGCCTTGTTTACTTGGAAGAGCAAATAGTAATAAAGGTGATTTATGTTTCTTCCCAGAGCAGATAGACTTTTGCTGTTCATTGTTCATTGGAGCCATCATTTGCCACATTTGATAGAATGTAGCCTGTGTACAAGGGCTGGATATTAACTCTTAAAGCATTTTCCTCTAAAAACATGTGGGATGCTTTCAGCTTTCTGGTCACTGTTAATTCAGAAGTAGCTACATAGCAAATTTGATAGTCATAGGAAGATTTTAGATTATATTTATAAGATAAATACTTATAATGTGTTCATAAACCCCAAATCAGTCTGATATGCTACCCAGTAAGTATGGAGGTATAGAACTACTTCTCCCCCTCCTCCTCCTCCTCCTCCTCGTCTTCTCTTAGTTTTTTTTTTTTTTTTTGGTAGTTGTTATTTTGGTTAGAATTTCTTTAGAAGGATTTTCTTGTAGTCTAGCAGTAAAAGTATTCTGTAGAGAAATCAAGAAGTGATGATACAGCTACACTGAGAAGGCATCACATCCCATTGACTTCCATATTTTAAAAAGATGGAGATACATTCTAGATTAAAATCCATTTGTTTTTCTACAATTTCTGACTTGAATATATAATACATAATTATATATAGTATCATATATAGTATTATATATAATAATATAAATTCACAAGTGTATGCCTGATAGTATATATTTGAAATACGTTTCTGTACTTGTCAATGCCTATGGTTAATGAACTTCATTTTTAGAAAAAGGAAGAATATATTCAGATCATTGCATATCCTACTGAGCTTGACATTAATCTTGCTATTCAGATTCTTGAATAATTGTGGTCTTGTATGTCTTCCTAGGACTTCTGAGGACCTACTAACTGTACAGAGAGGCTCATTATTGAGGAGGTCATCTTTCTGTCAGTGTTTCATGGCTAACAAAAGAATCTGATGAAACTATTTAAACAATCTTCCTGTGCTTATAGCAGACTGAAGTCCTGCAGTCCTGCCAGTGATTAGGCATTATCACTGTTCTGTAAACCTTCAGTTTGTTGGGCAGTAGCTGCCATGCTGGCAACATTTACAGACCATCCGCCTTGCCAAGGCCATGCTGGCCTGGATTCAGTTCTCTTGGCCTTGGTCTCTTATTCTTCTCTATGCAGCCCTGATGGAACTGGGGGATGGCTTTTAGCCTTGTGGTTCTAGCAATCCTTGGCTATGAGCACTTTGTTATGCTGTTTTCAGGTTCATCTGACCTGCAAAGGACTACATTGTGTTTCCCTGTCATTGTCTGTGTTTCTATGCAGTCATATGCTTAGAGTAAATTCAGTCACCTCTTGAATTATATCAGTGAATTAACTGAGTCTTATGGAATGAGAAAAGTTCATATCTAACTCCAACAAACTATGTTCAGTCAATGCGACAAAGCTTCCAGTTCACTCCAATCAGATAGGAAAGATTTATAGAATGTTATTGCCTGTTGAGTTGAAAAAGGCTTCCAGAGGACTGTGAATGTATTTTCACACCAGCCTCCAAATCCCTTGTTATAATTTTGGACAAAGCCATGTAAGAGAACACTCGTTCAAATTGGACCAAATACTGTGTGCCACTCAAATTCACTCCATGCATTGATTAAGGATAAAAACAGATCAGGCAAAATGCTTGCAATTTTGAAAAGACTGTCAACATCATCATGTATTGGCCTTAGACTATTAAAGAATATTGTCAAGGCAGGACAGCTGAATTTGCTCATTCCTGATAGAATCCCCTGCCCCCAATCATGTTGTCTTTTATAATTCTATAAACCATGGCCTCAGTGAAGTAATTTCTAAAATCACTAATAATGCAGGAAAGAAGTTTCCTATTACTAACATTAAATATAAATATAAATTTATTAGTATTAGATGCTCTCCATAACCCTCCTTCCACCTTTAACTTCCACTCTCCTTGCTCTAGCCAAATTTAATGTCCTGTTTGTAGTAGGCAGAATAATGCCCCTTCCAAGATGTCTCCATACTTTCCCCCAGAACCTGTTTTGTCACATGGCTAAGGAGAAGTAAATTTATAGAAGGAATTAAGTTTGCTAATCAGCTGCATTGAGATGGGAGATTATCCTGGATTAATCCAATGTGCTTAGTATAATCTCAAGGGTCCTTATAAATGAAAGAGGCGGGAAGGAGAGAAAGATGCTAGTTAGACTGCTGACTTTGAAGATGAAGAAGGGGGTCATGCACCAAGGAATGAAAGTGACCTCTAGAAGCTGAAAAGGGTAAAGAAGCGAATTATCCCCTAGAGCTACCAGAAGGAATGTAGTTCTGTGGAAACCTTGATTTACTGAGACACGTTTTGAAGTTGTTTTTTTTTTTTTTTTTTTTTTTAAATTAAACAAAAACAAAAAATAACAAGAAAAGGGAAAAATAATAATAAATAAACTCCTTCTGCCACATATTCTTACCCCTGACCCCAGCTCCCCTCTGGTAACCTTGGTTCTGTTGCCAGGGTTCAAAGATTTATTCTAATTTTATCCTGTCAGTTCATTTCCATTGTTTTCCCCATACTCCAAATAGAGGTGAGATCATCAAATATTTGTCCTTCTCCTTCTAACTTACTTCACTGCGCAAAATACCCTCCATATTGTCGCAGTTAGCAGGATTTCACTGTTTTTTTGGTCTGAGTAACGTTCTGTTGCGTACATATACCAGACCTTCCGTAGCCATTCATCCACTGGTGGGCACTTAGGTTGGTTCCAATCTTGGCTGTTATAAATAATGCTGCAGTATGCACAGGGGCGCACATATCTTCTTAAATTTCTGTTTTCATATTCTTTAGGTACTTAAAAATGGGGTTGTCAGATCACATGGAAGGCCTGCTTTTAATTTTTTGAGGACTCTCCATACTGTTTTGCAAAGTGGCTGCACTGACCTGTACTCCCGCCAACAGTATCTGTGAAGGTTCCTTTCTCTCTGCAGCCTCACCAACAATGATTGCTTCTTATTTCTCCTATATAGGTCATTGTATATATTTGATAGAGGCTATTTTGAATTTCTGACCTCCCAAACTGTGTGATGAGAAATTTGTGTTGTTTAAGCTACCAGGTTTGTGATCATTTGTTATAGCAACAATGCAAACTACTAGAGAGCTGTAGAGTGAATTTTGAAATTTGTAATTGTGAAAACAGATTCTGAACTCAGAGTACCCAGCTTGAATTCTGACACTGACATTAGCTCTGTGTCCCTAGTAAGTTTCTTGATGTTTGCTGACTTAATTTCCTTCCTCTATCCCTGATATTTCAGATAGCTACGTACCTGCTTTCTGCAAAAAACATCTTGTTAGTACTTTGCTAATACCATGATTTTTTTTTTTTTTCCAGAGGAAAGGTGCAGGCAGGAATAAAGGGGAGAAGAGACAGGGATCAGGGAGAGGAGGAAGATGAATTTTCATTAAGCAAATTTACTTTATTTTGTTGTTCATTCTCCCTGGCCCTGGCTCACAAACCCAGGTCCTTACAATACATGTAGACTGAATTCGACAAATTAAACCATTAAACCATCAGAGTGCACTACTGTAATTATTTTTGGAAAAAATTTACCTGTTATATTGATTGCTAACTACAGTAATGTTCTCTGTCCTAAAAACTTTCTCAGGGTAATTTAACCTTCTCTTCTCTTGGTGTAAATCTAGTGTTCTGCTTTTTTTTTTATTTTTTAACTAAGTTTTAACTTTTTCTGGGGTTGATTTGCCTCATTATTACAATTATTCACTCCTTTGAAAGATGGATAGGTTTTATTCATATTTGAATTACCCACCCCCTTAAGGTCTATAAAAACAAATTGCTTATTATATATGTTTTAAAATCTTTCTGGAAACATTGAAGTGAACTACCAACAAGAGTCTTATCAAGTTAAGGATTCCATAAAGTATTTTATATCAGAAACTATATCGTCCACTTGAATAATTAAATGAAATCATGTCCCTAATAGGCATTTTGTAAAAATGCTAAAGGCTGAAATGTCTAGGTAAGCTTATTAAAAGACTTCCTGTAAACTGATTTTTTTCTTTACAAATGGCAATTTGTAATACATTTTTCTTCTATAAAAGTAACATACAGAAGTATTCTTCATAAGTGCTATATACTGAAGTGCTGAAATACTAGCATTTTATTATCAGGTCCTGCTGTGAGGGTAAAAATTCATTGAGGTGTATTCTCTTTCCTGTTGTCCCAGCCCTCTCTTGACAGCATGTCTCACATTCCAATGAAGGAAACAGAGAAAATAAACAGGGGTCTTAGAAGGAAGCAGGAGGACGATGGTATTGCAGATTGATTTGGTTTCAGGAGTGATAAAAAGAAGACCCTGTTCTCAATTAAGAATGATTTTGATATTCTGTTCTACTTCAAATTCTGTGACCCACTGCTACTAGTCCCACTTCTGTATTTATGGATGGTCATTTTCTCTATAAATTGTTCTTTACAATTTCAGTGGCAAACTGGTTGGGATCAGAAAATTTCTGCCATTTTATGTTCTTTATGTTAATGTTCTGAGCTCTGAAAAGAGAGTTGAATATGGGTTTCAGTTTTGCACTTAGGACTTTTGTGGCTTTGAGTCTTGTTTGACCTCTCTAAACTTCTCTTTTCTTGTGTAAATATGTTAATAATAAAATAATTTAACTTAAAATGATAATTGCAGACATTCTGCTGCTTCTATCTTTACAAGACAAAACATTGTATTATTATTTAATAAATTATAGGCATACATGTACCATATGTTAGTTACAAGCTGCTTGAATACTGTATAGAAGGTATGCTTCCTCCTGTACTTATTCTTGAAGAGTCTGGATTGTGTGGGAGCATTCTGCATGTCAAAATAGTAATTCTTTGTGTGTTTGAAGGCTAGCTTGAATGTTTGACCTTTAATAGTCAAGTGGGAAAAAATTCTGATGTTCAGGAATGAAAGAATTAACAATTGTTCTGACATTATCATTTTTCAAGTCCTTGTCAGAGCAGAGGTAGCTGAATATCTTCTGGGAGTACATGAGGTTAGAAGCAGAGAAAAACTAAAACAATTTATAGAAACAGTAGGGGGTAAATCAGTGATCCACCTTTAACCTCAATTTAAATGTGGTAAATGAGATTAACATTCCGAGTAGTATTGGGAGGATAAAATAATGGGAGTATTGTTTATATTAGAATGTAAAAAGAATATTCATTTTATGCTTGTTTTTCAGTCCCATCGAGAAATAGTTGACAGTAAACACTGTATAAATTTAAGGTTTATTGCATGCTTTATATATATATTGTGAAATGAATACCACAGTTCAGTTAACACCCATTATACACACACACACACACACACACACACACACACACACACACACATAAGTAAAGAAAGAAAAAATTTTGTGATGTAAATTTTATGATTATTTTCTTAATTACTTTCCTATATTTTATGCAACAGTGTTAACTATAGTCATTATGCCACACATTATATCCCTAGTGCTTATTTATCTTATAACTGGAAGTTTGTACCATTAAGCATGTTTCTCTTATTCTTCTTCCTTTCTCCCTTTCATTTTTAATATATACTGACTTGCTGTGTGACTATCTAATAGGAAATGACAATTCATTTTGATATCAGAGGTTTTTCTGTGACTCTATATACATAGAAGACTACTTAATAGAATCTTGATAATAGATATGTTTTGTTTCCTGAATTTTTATAACTTAAGTATTAAATGAAAGGGTAGCTAGTATATATATTTATGGGATGTGTGTGTGTGTGTGTCATATTGGCCATAAGCTAATGATACTATTTTAAGAGCTTTAATTAACTCATAGGAGGTGGATTGGTAATTTTTACCGTGTTCAATAAGTAGAGATATTATTGTAGCCCAACTTTGAGTACCAAAGTTAATTACTGAAAGAGAAAGCCTTTTAAGTTGTCAGTTTCTTTCTCCCTTTCTCTCTCTCTGCTTCCCTCCCTCCTGTCTTTCCTAACAAATATGTGTTGAGCACCTCCTAGATGTTAGGCAGTGGGAAGAACAGTGATCAAAACAAACAAAAATTGTTGCCTTCATATGGTTTTATTTGTAAGATAATAAATTAGACAAATAAGAGACAGATACTAAATTAGACAAATAGGAAAGAAAATGCTGTGTGAGAGAGAGAGAGACATAGGTTCTAAGGGTAATTTGAGGCACATCTAGGCAAGAAAGGGAAAGTACACTTAGGTAGTTGGTGGACATTTTTGATAAGAAGACCATAGAAAGTGACTTGTATTTTTTTTATTAAAAACAAAAATCTCTATAATGCTTTTTTAGTCATCCATTATGAGCAATTAAGAAGATCCAAAAATAAAGACCAGCTTTAAAACTGGGCTATTTTAATGATTTTTTTACAATGGAATAGTTATATGAATGGTGCAGGTATGTCAGGCTCTTCGTAGTATTTGGAAACAGCACAGCAATGGTGACTCTCCTGGTTGGCATGTAGTCTTCTATAATTATAAGGATTTACTTATATGACACTGCTGTCAAATTATTAAGTCTGTATTTTCGCATCCATCATTTTCAGGTTTGTTGATAATCTGGGGATATTTTCCCCAAATAACCTTGCCTCCTTGTGTCGTAAGTCCCAACTGGATCACATTCGTCTCGACGATAGTCCTTTGGTATGCAGTGGGGGGTTCTTCTTACACCAAGTATTGATATTGCGCCAAAATGTGACTTTAGGTTCAAAATGTGTTACATGGGCCTTCTTGGAATAGAACCCTATTGGTCTATGAATCTTTCTTATTTAGGTGGGTTTTATGTAAAGCCACTCCACAAAGCAGATTTCAGTAACCAGCCTCTTCCATGCTTTCTTCTTTCCTTTTACTATTCAAATAATTTTACTATTTCTGTTTCTCCTTGGGCATGAACTTTGTGCTGAGAGACTCCCCATTTTCCCATTTTCTCTTTTTGTTTTTGTTTAATCACATTGGAGTGTTTGAGGTTGTCCCTCTCTGTCCAGCAGATAGGCAGGTACTGCTCCTCGTTATTCTTTTGCTTGGTTTGGTGTTTTTCTTTTCTTCCATCTTGATAGGCATTTTCATTTATATGTCTTAGCATGACAAGAGTTTAACTTTTTTGATCAATCATTTTCTTTGCTTTCTTTGACCTTTCATTAGCCTCTCAACCTACCTTCTCACTCTCTTGCTCATGGCCACCCAAACAGTTCCCTTAACACTTGTGTATAGCTCAGTGTATTCGTTTTGTGGCATGGTGACCATTGCCTGACTGCTGGGTGCAGCCATCAGGGCACTAAGAAGCTCTCAATATTGGGATCTCAGAATCCCATATGTCTCTTCCATACAACCTGTAATAAGAAAGGAGAGGTCTTTTTCAGACCCGAGGAAAGCTCAGCTTATGTGGGGAAATCCATTCCAGGAAGGGGAAATGGCAAGTACAACTTCAGGAGGTAAAGCGACCCATCCTGTTAAGGAATTGGAGAAGCTGGTAGAATTGATTGCATGTCCACCATCACCTGGATTTATTAAGAAAAAAAACAACAAATACCTAACTGTAACCAGTTTCTTTGAAAATTATCTTTTGGAGCAATAGTTTCAGCTTCTATATTTAGCTTCTGTGATATGCTCCATTAATATTTGTTGAATGAATTATTTTTAACAAGAATCATTTAAAAAATCTTATTTCATTTCTCTCTGATAAAAATCATCCTCCACTTTGATCGTGTGGCTTCAAGGAACTTCTGCATTGCCTCTCTGTTGGGGACAGTAGCCCAGTTTGTTTGTTTTTCTCTTTAACATCAAATTCTGATTCAAACGGAAGAAATTCTGAGTCATACATGGATGTATTTGAAAACTTGTCCAGAAGATCTCTTGGCCTGCTTGAGTACTTAACAGCAGCTGTTGTTTAGACCATAAAGTGAGTTATTTATTAAGTCAGCCTTTCCACCAGATGACTGGCTGCTAATTTCCCAGAAAATGACACTGATTTCTTCTGACCCTCACATAAGTAGTGATAATCAGCCGCCTAAATTCATTCAACTTTAATTGAATAAATATAGTATGAATTCTCCCACGGGATCTTAGAACCAAACCAAAAGTTGTTCAGCTAAAATTAAACAATCTTTGGCTGTATGAAACTAATAAGAGTTGAAATGCAGGAAATTCCATTTAGCAGTCAAAACCTCCAGAGGATTCTAGACTTAATAAGAGCATTGCCTCCATGTTTTGTTTGTAGAATCTATAGGAAATTTTGGCTCTCTCTTATGATCACTTATTGTTGACAGGATCTGCTTGCATGTGTACTGAATTAGAAAAGAGGCTCTTATGGAAATATATTGAGCTTTAAGTAAATTCTATTACTTTAGCTGGTTGTCATTTGCTTCAGATTTTCCAGGCAGGGAACAAGACTGACAAGGGGCACATTTTAAACAGACGAACTTGTTTTGTTTGGACTAATGGGGTCAGTCTGAAGGAAATGTGTACCTTTAAATTTTCACTTCTTTATACTTAATTGTATATATGTAACTCAGAATTCTATAGTCCTATATAATTTTTAGAATCAGGAATTTCAGCTATTACAGCTGTTAAGTTTAGATCTTATTGATACTACTAGTTAATTTTGCATTGTAGTTTTCCTAGAGTATCTGGGTAAAAAGCAAATAATTTTAATAGGAATTCTGCATAAGAAATGGATATGCCTAATACATTCCATATATACATATACCATGTATGTATTCTATATTCTATGTATACATTTACTGTATTCAACACACATTTATTGTGCTCTTACTATACATCATTGTATTAGGCATTTGTGATCCAACAATGGAAGAGGCAATCAAGGCTTCTGCTCTATGAAATGTGTATTCTAGTATGAGAGAAAGATGCATAAGTAGAGAAACAAATCAGATATTGTCAAATTGTTACAGTGCTCTGAAGGAGATCAACTAGGGTTCGGTATCGGAACCTAAGGGTGACCTCCTTTAGAGGAACATTGACAAACAGAATTCACAATGTGACAGGTCCAGAACTAGAAGAAGAAGATCTCAGACCTGAAGCAAATGCTTAGATCTAGGGCAACAGAAATGTCACCAGAGCTTATAGAAGGAGAATGGGAATGGTCTTAGATGACTCTGGACAGTTATTGACTGATTCAAGACCTTGGAAGCCAATGGGAAGTCACTGAAGTTCACTGGAAGTCACTTAATATTAAGGGCAAGTGAGTGAGATAACAATAAGATCAAATTTACATGTTTTAACTACTGTGTAGGAAATGAATTTCAGCAAGATAGCAGTGAGAACAGAGTGACCATTGAGATTATTGTAGTGCTCAAGCCAGGGTGTTGGTGACTTGGACAAAGGCTGTGGAGAAGAGTGGAAGTATTTGGCATATATATTGTAGGTAGAAGCAATAAAACCAGATGAAAAATTTGATGTATGTGTGTGTGTATGAGTTGTGTATTAGTGTGCAAGTGCACTATACCTTGGATTGTTGAGATGAAAGGTGTGGAGAGAAATGGAAGACTAGGAATGAGAAGAAATCAAAAATAATCTGTTTTTTGGTTGGATCTATGAAAGAATAGGTCTATCAAAAATACCAATCTAGTTTACTGATCGACAAAACTTCCAACTTAGAGCAGGTCTAGAAGTATAAACATTAAAATGGATTCTTTTGGATTTGGTTTAAAATGGAAAGATTGGAAAGGGTAAGATATTTCCAATTTCAATTTCAGAGCTGTCAATCTTGTATCTTTCTGGAATACTAAAATTATTTTTCTTAAAGGAGTTTATAATCATCATGTTCTAAATGATCTCTAAGAATGATTTATTTTTATTATAGATTATCCTTGATGTAGACTGAAAAGAAAGCAGGCTAGTAATTTTTTTTTTCACTTAAATAAGACAGTGGATGTACTCTTGCATTTATGAAATAATTTTCTTCCAAGCCTTGGTGATTGTCTTTTCATTTCAGAGTCTGAGAAAGTGACAGCCAATAACTTTGGAATACGTGGGAGGGATGATAGAAACCTGCATTTAAATCATGTTAAAAGCGTGACTTGAGCCTTCAGAAGCTTAGTAATTTACAGTAAATTGTATAAGCCCAACTGAATTTGATGGAAAATGGACAGGATAGGTAGACATTGGAACAGGCAGGGATTATGAGAATATAATAAAAAGAAAAAGCACAACTGACTTAGTTAAGCAAAATATATGAGCTTATCTTTTATAGCAATTTCTTTGAAGGAAGTCAATAAAAAGAGTAAACCACACCATGCATGTCAAAAGATTTTTTTCTATCAATCCATTTAACGCTATTTTCTGAAGACAAAATTTGGTACACTTGAATCCTTTGTTGTTCTAATATTTTGAATGAAAATTTCCTCTAACTCAAACTTTAGCAATTGGCAATTAAATTAATTGTAAATGCTATTTGAGGGTAAAACTCAGGTGTTAACATTAGTTTGCTCCTTTCATCTTTTTAGATGTTTCATATGACCTGCATTTTGGAGCATGGAATAATTTATTATTTACACCAGACCCCTGATTTTTGATTATATGTTTGTATTTTATATAGTTTACATAGAATTTTGTTGGAGAAGATAAATATATAGTTTAAAATTTAATTTAATTTTCATAAGATAGCTGTCTTTATTTGGATTTATTCTAAATTAATTTAACAAATTTGTGTAGAATGACTAGAAAACTATAACCTGGGAATTCTGTTTGACTTACTGATTTCTCTAACTGAAACGTTCTATTTAATACAGATTGCTCTCACTGAGAACACAGACATTAAGTTGATTCAAGCTGTTTATTTTAAATTAGATATAAATATGAAAAACATGTTTCTGTTACAAGTTAAGCAGTCAGAAATTCTCAGGATGGCTTTAGTCTCCTTAAGAGATAGGTCACTTCAGGGACACCCTAATTGACACTCTTGTTCACTAGGCTGACCATATTTTCTTGAGACAAAAATGGAAGGGTAGGGTTATGCCCTGGTGACTAAGGGGAGGGGAGGAGGCAGAGCAATCTGAGCAGAAGCAGAGCAGCCATTAACAAGTAAGTACTATGCAATGACTATCGGTGATCACTTAATGACTTGTGGTCCAGCAGGACTTCATACAAATGGCCAGTGCCAATTTAAGGAATTGACACCATAGATGAAAACCAAATTTGTTAACCCCGTAAGTCCTCCCTCTAAATAGCCTGCCTAAAACACATGCTGATTTAACCAGTCCAGTACCAGAAGTGCCTAATTACCCTCACAGTGCTGGAGATAATCCCAGATGCCAGATAGAATCCTGTAGTGCTTGCCTAAGGTTTGACCACACCGTGGAGTTCTCCCTTTGATAAAATAGACCCTCATAGAGTTAGGGGGCATTAGTCTTCCCCTGGCTCCCGTTCCATCACATGGGGTGGGAATAATAGTAGAGACCACAGTCGTCTGCAGTCAGCACCAGCAAGGAGAGCCATCATTGAAGCAGGAAAATAGGGGGAGCTGCTTTTGGGTTCCATCAACAGACTGAGACCCAGGCAACTCCACTTCCCCTTTTACCCTGTATTAAAGCTGGTCTTGGTTTATTAATGAAACAAAATTGACATTTATGTTAAAACTACATAATTGTCAGGAAATATTAAAAAAGACAACAACATAGTAATGTCCCATTTAAAACAGTATGACTCGTCAGCCTACTGTTCACGCATCTCTGTTTTCTATACATTTTCTTCCGGGCACTTTTCCTGAAGCCAATGTCTGATTATGTTATTGCTCAACAGTCTCTAACTCTCCCACTTAATCAAGCCTAGTTGAGGCTGTAGGTGGGCCTTCTCTGCACATAATCTACAATTGCTTCTCGTTCTTCCTTGATTTCATATCAAACTACAAAAAAATTCCAGAAAATTAACACCCTCAGCCCAAAACAGGAAAATCGTACGTCCTACCTGCCTTACAATACATAACGTTTTTCTACTACTATACCCAGGGTTAGAGAGAAAAAAAAACAAACATGGGATTTCCTACTTACTGTAGTGAGGGCTTCCTTCAGGTCTAGTGAAACATTAACATTTTTAGCTTTGGTCTCTTTTATAAAAGTCAATACATTATTTATATGATTTATTTGGGGATTAAATGTGGTAAGACATGTAAAGCATATATACAATGTCTTGTATTCAGTGGGTGCTACTTAACAAAAATCAGCTGGCTTGTCTTTTTTTTTTTTTTAAGTCCCTAAATGTTTTCCCTTGCCACACTGAAAATTATCTTTTCTCATTTGAGCTTTCATAGAATTCAATGAAATTTTTTCATAGTCTTATAATTTTCTATTAGTATAATTATTGAGCATATCATAGCCACTATAAATGTCATATTTATTTCTGTATTCAGCAAAAAAAATTGAAAATGAGTACTGACAGGAGTAATGAGCGAAATATGTATATATATAGTCTAATTATTATATTGATTTTTTTTTTATGAGGATGGAAGGCAGTCAGGAAGGAAGGAAAAGAGGAGGAAGAAACATTTTTACTTCTTTAGTGGTCCGCCTTAATTGTCCTCCACTTTCCCCAAATCACAACCCTGTCCTTAAACCCAATATTTGAGTTGTATGTAGACTGTTCCCCAGACATAGGTATGACACCTAAGCCATTAGGGCAGGCCAGTGGTAAGAATAATATATATTATTACAATTATTTTGCAGTTGTGCATATCACTCATATTTTGTTTCTATTATAAAGTAATGTTCTGGTATCTGTGTTAACATTGCTGAAGAAGACATGGGCTAAAAAACAAACCCACTGATTTGAGAGTTTACTAATTGCAGATTGATAGCAGACATTAGCTAGTTTATTATCTATATAAATTGGTAATGGGTGAATGAATAGATATACAGATGGAAGGACAAAGAGATAGATGGAAAATAAGATCAGTGAAGTCACAGATTGTGTATATTGAATGTATTTTTGCTTTATCTGCTTCTAGCACATTCTCTTAATTTTAAAGATCTTTATAGGCATATCTTGCATCCATAATTACCTGCATTTTTATTGGTTTATTCCTAGTGTAGAATCACCTCAATTCTATAATATCTGTGAATAAACACATGTCTTACATTCATATCTTGTTTGAATATTTTTCCCAGTGCAAGAGATTTTTTTAAATAATGTGACCCGTAGAGAATGTCAGCAGTGTTTTTTCTTTCAGATTTTATTGACATAAATTAAGCCTGTGGTTGATAATTTTTGCTACCAGATCATTCACTCATTTTAATTTCTCTTTTGAATGACCTTAAAGTCAGAAATCTTAGATTTATATTTCATTCCTTCAAAAATATATTCATATGGGTTTGTGATATATACTAGTGGAAAAAGCAAAACCTTTTCCATTTAATTGAATCTATTTAGTGATAGAGAATAACAATAACCACACCACTCTATCATATAGTCTTTCACTTAATAACTTAGCACTTAACAGCAGGCTAAATCTTTGCCATTCATTTAGTAGAAATCCAGCATTTCACTCTCTTTAGATATATCTAGAAGGTAAAAAAGACTACACAATTATTTTCTTCTTGTATAATTTATCATATTCATATTTTTAAATAAGTCTAAATTATTATTTGAACTCCATAAAATTCCATTTGACTATTTTACAAAGCTTGAATCAAGAAATTGACAAGTTCTCAAATATGGCTTGAAATAAAAATTATTTTCTGAGATAGTATTTCTTTTATTCCCTTTACTTTTCTTTTAATTGCTCTCTCTCTCTTTCTAGCTCTTTTTAATTTTTAATTTCTTAAGGGAAAGGTGAAGGGAAGAATGAAGGTGAGTAGGCAGGCAGATGTAGAAGGGAGGAGGAAGCATCTTTATTTCATTTTTGTTTTGTTGTTCACACTAATTGTCTCCCTTCTGGACCTGAGACTCAAATCCAGTGGTCATGGCCTGCTCCCTTGGAGGCAACAAACCCAACTGCTGCTCCACCAAAGCACACCTTTGTTTTAACTTCTTAAGATGGAAGCTTCTGCATTATCGATTTTTCAAGTTTTTTTTCTAAATAAGTATTTAAAACTATAAATTTCCCTTGAAAGACAGTTTTAGCTGTATCCCATATATTTTTGTATTCTATTTTCATTGTCGTGCAATTAAGACATTTGAAATTCCCCTATTATTTCTTCTAGGACTATAGAATATATGATTTTTAAATTCCAATTGTAATCAGATAACATAATGTATGATTTAATTTCTGAAAATCATACTATTTGTTTTATAGACAGTATATAACTTGTTGAAGTTGGTGAAATAATAATGATAATGATAATAATAATAAATAAATGTGTGATATAAGTCAATTATCTATATCTGTCTCTATATCGGTATCTATATGCTTGAAAAAGATACCTATCCTGAAGTGGCTAATTTTAGGGTTCTTTAAATATTCTTAAAGTAAGTTTATTAACAGGGTTATTAACATCTTTTATAAGATGGCCCTGTGTCCAATTTTTCTCTAAAAAAATACCAAAAGAGGCATATTAAAATCTCCATCTATGATTTTAGATTTTCTTTCTAAGTCTGTCATTTTTTTGGCTTCATGTAATTTAGGCTTATTTATTGGGGACATCTTCTGATGCATTGGTCATCTTATCGTTAAACAGTGTCTCATTTATTTGTGATTATATATCAAGTCCTGAAATCAGTTTTGTCTGAGAGTGAAATAGTGACACTAAGTTAGTGTTTGTATAATGCATACCCATCCTTTTATTTGGGGGTTATTTGTGTCATTATGTGTAAACTATGTCTACTGTGGATATAATAGAGTTGAATTTTGCTTTTAAAAAAATTTTTGGAGGAACATTGCATCATAAAATTTTACAGGTTTATGGTGCTTATCATGGTAAATCTGTATATATATTACATTAAGTTTACCACCAACAATCAAATTCTATTCTTCACCATTTAAATGACCTTTTACTCAGTTTGCTCAATCATCTTTCCTTTTGGTAACCACTAATTTGATTTTGTTTATTAAAAGTCTATTTTTGTTTGATTTGGTTTATTTGTTTGTTTCTGCACTACATATGAGTAATAGTATGATGTTTATCTTTTTCCTTTGACTTAATCACAATATTTAAAATCCAGTTTGATGATATGTCTTTTAACATGAAACATTAGTAATTTAAATTTAGTATAATTATTGATATGGTTGAGTTGTAGATACCCTATTGCTACTTTTCTAATTTTCCCATTTCTTCGTGTTTCCATGTATCTCCTTTCTACCTTCTTTTGTAAAAAGCAATTTTTTAATATATGTATTATGTATGCTCTATTGACTTTTTGGCTATTCCTCTTTATTCTTTTAGCGGCTTTTCTGTACCCAAATACCTAATTGATATCTCTATAGAATGATTCATTTATTATATATTAATAACTTGGAATAACATATTCCTATATTTTGTGTTATTGTGTTCATATTTTATTTCTTAAGATGTTATGAAGGCCGTAATACATTATGGTGATGATGCTTTAAATAAAAGATACCTTTTAAAGAGTTAAGCAAGAAAAAATGGGTTTCCTATACTTATCCACATTTTTATCATTTCACACATTCTTCTTATTCTTCTTTCTTCCCTATAGATACAAATTTCTATCTTGTCATTTTACAGTCTACTTGCATCAGCTTTCATTTATCTGAAAATATCTTTATTGACTTTCACTAACAACAAAAAAACCCCCAACAACTTGGCTTGCATATCATTTTAGCTTATTAGCTGATTTTTCCCCAGTTTCATCAAAGATGTTATTAATCTTAATCTTTTGACTTTCATTGTTTCTGGTGATGTCAGCCATTACTCTTATCACTGTTCTCAGGTAATAATGTGTCTTTTGTTTTCTCTGACAGTTTTGAAACTTTCCTTTTAATATTTATTATCAATTTAGCTCTCATATGTCTAAATGTGGTTTTCTTTGGACTTTGGGAAAGAAAATTGATAAATTTTTCTTACTTTTTCTCCTTGCAACCTTGTGAGGATAATCTCAGAAAGAGATCCAAGGGGTAAGAAAAAATTGTTACCAAGTAAGAGACAAAGTTATGAGATTACACATGAAGTCTTGCAGATGCTGGCAGTGTGAAGAGACAGGCAACAAATAGCAAACAAAGCAAATAAATGTATTTATGAACTACAAATAAGGAAATGTGCTTTGGAAAAAAAACAGGCAAGAGATGGGAGATGGGACCTTGGGAGGATCAACGTGGCAGTGAGGTCATTTTGCAGTGTTATATGAAGTGATTAGTCAGCATTTATTGAAAGGCTGGCATTTAAACTTAATCTGAAACAAAAAATGCACAAGTTTGACCTGTGGCTATTCAGAGAAAAAACATTCCAGGAAAAGGGAGCTTATTATTGTTCTGATTCTACAGATCCATTGTTTTGTGATCTAGCTGCCATTTCTTACTTGCTTATTCATTCACAAAATTTATTGCATTCTTGGTGTGGTGCTAGGTAGTAAAAATACAAATATGAATGATAGAGTTCCTGCTTTCAAGCTAGTGGTTAATTCAGGAACCTTCAGGCAGGTTCCTAAAGAGGTAATGAATTGTATGTGGTTTCATAGCATAAGACAATGGACAGTTAAAGAAAATGTAAAGTCATTCAAATCATTAAAACTCTGTCATCAATGCATGTGATGGGCATACAAAAATTTATGATTTTAGTGCTTCCAAGTGATAGCCAATGTGTGACTCCTTTGAAAAATGGGCACATCAAAAACTAGGTTCACTGTAACACACTTGTGTGATAGTGGTCTGGAGCTAGAGGATTCTACCAGAAAGGAACTGGCAAAGACTTACGGGGATCATTATCCCAAATGCAGAATGATAACTTTCTGTCTATTACTAACAGAATTCTCTGCTCCCATTTGCACTTAAAATTGATTGATATTTTGTTAAACTTTATTTTTCAAGTGATTAAGTTAAATTATCTAACCAGCACTTGTTAGGCCCCATCTCTCTTAATGGACTTGATATATCCTTCATAGATACTCAAAAACAAAACTAATTCAAACAAAAATTCTGTATGACTCGGGCTTGTTTCCTATATTATATGCCATTAATCCTTCTTAGTTGAATGTGCTTTTTTAATTGAAAGTACCCTTCACCAGTTTTCCTCTAGACTTTTCTGTCTTCTCTCATCAATAAGAACTCTTTTATGCTGTGGAAATGTCCCTTCTCTAATGAGGCCAAGTCACACCACTGTGAAAGGGTAAAGGATTACATTCTTCTTTCTTTCCATTGCGCTTGTTCAGAAGATAAATGGAGCATGTAGTCTCCCGGGTTGTCTTTCAAACCAGAATTTTATTCTGAAAATCTTTTAATAATACAACTCACAGTAAAACTTGTGGAGTGTACATTTGAAAAATGCTAACAATTCAGGGACTCTACAATCAAATATGTGGTTAAACTAATGATAATATATCTATAAAGGGAGGTCTTAAAGTGTGTATATGCTGGAAATGTCAAGACTTCATAGTACCGACAAGATTTTGTCTCATGTAGCACACTTTGTGATACCTAGAGTTTCAGTAGTGGTCTTAGTTTTATCATAAGCTTTCATAATTATTCCTGTATTGGAGTGCAGATAGTGAAAACTTAAGAAATATTGTAATTAGAGGTACTACTGAGAACTATTCTCTTTAATTAAAAATTAAGTTTTAGGTATCTACTCTTTGGATGATTGTGTAATTTGTTAAATGTCAGCATGAATGTCTCTTATAGGGCAACTCAATTTATGAAATGGAACGATCTGGACATTACACAATCATGGAAAAATATATATGCTTCATTTGAAAATTGAGGCTTAATGAATTTGTAAGCAAACGAAAGCCAACTTAGTTCTTATCTAATTTTAGTCTTTGAACGAGGACTGTGTGGAAATTAATTTAAGGGTAGAGCGAGTACACTACTGCCATACATCACATTTAAGGGGGGATATTGATCTCCTTCATTTTGTTGACTATATAGAAATGGTAACTACTCATTACAAGAATATGTGACATATAGAAAGTCTAATATATACCAATATAGAGATTGTGTTTCTGAAACCCAGAGGTAGCCACTTTAAATAATTTCATATACAGACATGCAGATAACATCTTATTCATATACAGACATATACAGACATAATTTCATAGACAGACATACAGATAACATTTTATTCATGCATGCATTTAACTTATATACAGTTTTTCAAAACATTCCATCAGTTGTACATGTTCTTTAGACTCCATAAAATGCTAGAAATATCTTCTTTCCATGTCAACACATGGTATTTTCAATTTTAGGCAGCATCTTGTTTATGCATTTATACTATTATTCACTTATTCTTTGCATCATAATATATGTAACCAGGTCCCTGAAGATGGACATGCAGGTTGTTTCCCAATTTCTTATATAAAAGACGCCATGAATAACTTACTTGTCCACTGATATAATTGGCTCTATAGTAAAAATTCTACATATGGTTTTGCTGGATCAAGGGTATGCAAATATCAACAGGGCATCCTTGAATAGGGTCATTTTGTTCAGTATCATTTATTTACAACACTGATGAGTTAAAAAAACAAACAAATAAACCAATATAAATTCCCTGATGGAGCCACCATCTGTGGAGTTTTCACCTTCTCTACATGTGTATTTAGGTTTCCTCCCAAATCTCATTGGTATGCACATTAGGTTCTCTGGTGTATCTAAATTATCATAGTCTGAGGGTTGTGGATGTTTGCATGACTGCTCCTGCATTGAGAGGGCATCCTGTCCAGGTTGGGTCCTGCCTTGTACCCTGATTTGCTGGAATATGCTCTGGCCACATTGAACTGGAATAAGTGGATTGGAAAAGGAATGAGTGAATACAAATGCATGTTTAACATTAGAAGTGTTTTGGAGGTCTTTATTAGAAGTTTGGTGATGGTTTGGTGTGTAAAAATATGCTGTAGGAATTTGTTTATATCTCTTGTTTATATCAATTAGCTGGTGGTTGTTAGTCTTATTATACTTTAATTTGCATAAAGTCTGTTTCCAAGAACCTTAAGGACTTACTTGTATGCTGTAAAATTTCCTTCAGAAAAGTATCAACTTGTATTCTGTTTTCATGTCCTTAATAATACATGTTTACTATTTACAATGAAAGTTACCGGGACAGTAAGATTTATTATTTTGAGTTATATGCAGTCCTGCTATCTGTTCTGTGTGTATTAGGTAATACTAGAAAGGCTAACAAATATACATATTCTTTTCTGATTGTGATCTTGTGATTAAATATAGTGCTCCTCTGATATTCTTTGACATGCTCAGTTCTTAACTAGAAGTCTAACTTTTTTATTAGATTTAATGTCTGCTTGGATTAACACAGGTTCTTAAATGAAAATTATTGTTTCTATGTACCTTACTAGTATTTCACAGAGTAGAGCAAATGACGTTAATTACATATTTCTTTATCATCTCAAGGTGCAATCAAGTTTGATTTTACAGTAGTAAGTTTCCTGTTAAAAATCACTAAGGCAGACATAAATGACTAATTTCATGGCTTTGTTCATGCTTATCCCATGTGATTAACGGCAAGTGAAAATTTGGCCCCTCTCTGAATGAAGATAAAGTTCTTGTTCACTTACTATGTGCTTGGTTCAATAAGTAATCAAAACTACAGACCTAAAGTGAATCATTACAACCTATTAGCTATAGGTTTATGTGTCCTTTTACATATAATAGTAACTTGAACTGGAAAACTGACATATCTTCTTCCACTATTCAGTAAAGTATTTGATAGGGCCAAATATCTTCATAACCGTATCTCCTTTCTTTCTAAATTTAATTGAATTTGCATATGAAATATTATTGGCTAGGGCATTTGAGATTTAGTATGTTTTTTTCAAGGCTGTGATATTGAAGATTGTTCCACAATTGCTTGTTTTTTTTTGTTTAGAAATAGTCTAGGGAAGCAAGTCTTTTAATTAGGTATAAAGAAGAAATAGGTATCTCAAAAAATTGCATATAAGTCTAAACTGGATATGCATCATGTAAGTTTTTGTTGTTATTTTTCTGATTAAATTCCCCAACTGACCTAGACCTTATTCTCAGCGAATTAAGTGGAACCAGGTTGTCTAGGCATATGATTTTGTGGTCAACAGAGGAAATTTTGAGCAGCTGCTATGTAGACCATTGAACCAGTTTTTGTGGCCTATTGCAGACGGAATCCCGATAAAAAGTAGAAATAGAAAGTGTTACTCTTCTACTTGACCTGAACAGAGGGTAAAAAATGAGTCGAAATCTGAACCCTAGCTGTCATCTCATTGAACATTCCTTTAACAAATGAAGAAATTAATTCTGACATGTCTAACAAATTACTGGGGATTACTTCCCCACCCATAAAAATCACCCAACAACTGTCTATCTGATGAGTCCTTTTTATCTTAAAAACAGTTGAATGATTTTTAAGAAAGGGGTAAGAAAGTAACCTGGAGGATGTTTCTAAGAAATACATTTGTACTAAAAGAAGAAAAATTAAGTCAAAGAGCTTGTTGCTAGAAATAATTGAAATCTTATCCAATTTGATGCTTTGATTAAAAAGTTACTAAAAAGTGATTCATCACTAAAAGGAAAGCAGCTATGATTAGAGAGATGCCTTTATCGCTGTGAATTTACTTGGTTCCTTTCTTAGTAAGGTTTTCATTAAATTTATGCTGTGAGTTGAGAGTTTATATCCTAATTTAAGAATCTTAAAAGAACTTATACCCTCAGAACTTACTTAAATTAATAGTCATATATGAATATACCACAAAATAGAGTGACTTAAAGAAAAAACTTTTGGGGGAGTATTTAATTCAATTATTTGTATAGATGTTACATTACATTACAGCATAAATAAGTTTCAAGTGAGTATCATCATAAATCAACAACTGTATATACAACTAAAAGATATGTATTTTTTAAATTAGTCATTCTAGACCTGGGATTTATGTATCTCTTGTACAGTCTCCTTCTGAAGGATGTCGGATGTGTGTAGAATGCATGATAGCCAGTAAACAAAGTAGAACCTCGGGGAGTCAGGCATCTTGATGAGCTCAAAAGAGTTTGTTTAACACCTTCAACCTAACTTCTTTGACCTCTAGAAATCTAGAAGTATTGCCAGGATATCAGAAAATCTCCAGATCCTCTTCTGTGTCTCCAGCTTTTAGAGCTCTACTTGCCTCATGTTTTCTACCGTGCTTTGCTATTGCGGCAAAGATGTGAAAATCAGCACCATCTTCGAGTCCTCACAAAGACCACTCACACCAAACATCATGGTTTACTTGTCATGGAAAGGGAATTTTGTGAAAAGAGATATATGCAGCAGCAACAAAAACTGGCAAATGGAGCAGAGGTTACACCTGCTGTGCAGTGTCTGTTGGGCATTGATTCTAATAACATCTGGGAAGGTGAAGCCTCAGGTTCTCTAGCTCCTCTCTCCTCCCTATTCTTTTTTCTCATCTCTTCTTTATTCTTCTCTTCTCTGTAAAGGTAGGACACTTTTCTTCTAATATTTCAAAGTGTTTTGTATCTAACACATGTGAATTTGCACTCATAGCATCTACTCAAACACTTGTTATTTTTCCAAAGACAGTCCTACTTCCAACCCTCAAACAAGGGATCATGTTATCAGAGTCCACTTCTTTTTTATACCACTTTGCAATAAAAATCTCCTATTAAACTATAACAGCCACACAGGTCTGTTTGCACAGGCCTAAATACTTAACTAATACGTGGTTGCCATATTGTATAATCAGTTGGAATATAAATCATCAGTGCACAAAGTTCACTGACCCTGGAGACTAAAGAATATAAAATCTATGAAGGCTAATTAAGTATCAGTTGTTTTAGTGCTGAAGAAAGCAGAGCAGCATTAAATGAATTGCTTTGAGCTGTAATATCTCATATTAGATTGTACCTCTCTATTCCAGGCAGTTCTGGGAGTTGCTGGTTAGGATTGCACAGCATGGCAATGGCACTGTCTTTAAATTCATTCAGTTGTTGTTAACAGAATGGTCCCTATTTGTTTTTACAACAAAGTTCTGCCCTGTTTATGGGTTGTGTCTCTGTTTTCCTGTATACTGAAAAAGATCCTCAGATAGAATGATTACTTTGTTTGAGGCTTGGAGGTGGATATAAGTTAGTAGCAGCAAAGTGTACTGTGAAAACTCATTATTTTCATATCTAAATTCAAACCATTGATTCTTACTGCATGTATCAATCAGGATCACAGCAACCCACTCAAAGAAGATAATGACCCATTGATGTTCAGTTTGTAAATTGGATTGTTATAAGGCTTTGCGCACATTTTAGTATGGGTATGTTGAAAACTTCTTGTTCTTAATATTCTGTTACTTCATGAGACATGTGTAACATTAAAGAAACCTTGTCAGAGAAGGAATAATAGCAAGCTCTTATACAATATATTGACCAAAAATGCATTAAGACCAGATCACAAAAGAAATTTCAGCAGGAATCTTGTCATGTGACACAATAGGGTCCAGAATCCATGAGACGAGTCAGGTTAACTTTCAGCAAGTTATGGAAGATACCAAAACCAACTCTGTTAAAGTGGTGTCACCTCAATGAGTCAAATAGCCTGCCTGGCCAGAGTCAGTTTGGGTGGTACATTAAGCAGAGAGATATTGCAGGAATGTTCACACTGGGAAACACTGTAATGATCTATAAAAGGAGTCAATCTGCTCAGCCTCATCAAGGTTTGCTTTGAGTTCTGAGCTGGAGCTTGAATGCTTTGTGCTGCTGAGGTCTTCATTATGCCAAGAAGCTCCTCAAACATTGTCTTCTGTGTCATTCATTTGCTGGAAATTTGTCTGCAATTTAAAGGATCTATTTTCATTGTGGTAATTGCTTTATTCTTGAATTCTTACTCTAATTATCACCTCTCCTTCCTTTTTTTCCAGAGTAGTTGATACTGAGAGCTTTGTCCGTTTTCCTGTGAAAATGAGGTGCCTTTCTGTAACTAGATAGTTACTCGTGTGTTTAAATGTAGAAAGAAATAAACCAGGACTTTAGAACACTTGGGTGTTTTCATGCCTGATCGTTCTTCCCTGGAGAGATACATTGAAAAGAAACATATTCTGGATCATTTGTTTGAAACAGGGTTCTATCTACAGTAGCAATATGATAACGTGTGATGAAAATGCATTTGGAGGTACATGACTCCAAACTGAGCTTCATTCAAGGTAATGAACCTAAGGGTTTTTTGATGTGCTCAGTTAGCACACTTCTAACTAGTAAAGCAGCATAGGAAGGCATTTTTAAGTCAGTTTGAATTTACCCCAATTTATCTTTTAAGTCTAAAACCATTGTTGATCAAAATTATTGAGATCTGAATCCCTTGAAGGGTTTTTTAAACATAGATAGCTGGACTCTACCCCCAGTGTTTTTATTTTAAATTAACTGAATTAATATCTTTACAGATTGAGGTTTTATTGACAAAATTATATTTAAGTGTACAGCAAGATGATTTAATATACATATGCATTATGAAAAGATTCCTGCCCCATTGAATAAACATATCCATCACCTCACAAAGTTAACTCAGCAAATTTCAAGTATACAACACCACACTATCAATGACAGTCTGATTTAGTAGATCGTAGGTGAGTCCCAAGAATTTTCATTTCTATCATGTGTCCAGGTGATGCTGCTAGTCTGGGACTACCTTTCAAGAACACCTTCCCTAAACAAAAGATCAGAAACTGCTTAGATATTAGTGCAAGTGTGAATATTAAACAAAAGTTGGTTTTAGTTACTGAATAGTGTAGTAGAAGAGTCATTGTTCTCATCAATGTTGAAAAGTTATTTTTTTCTGTGCTCAGTCACTGAAAGTAGGATAAAATACTTCTAAAGTTTTAATTCTGTTTTTATAATAAATCTTCCTTTTTATTTTTCAAGGGAAGGTGCAGGCAGTAGTGAAGGCAAGTAGGCAGGCAGGCAGGAAGAGAGTGGAGGAACAGGCGTTTTATTTATTTTTATTTAGTTGTTCACACTAGTTGTTTTCCCTTGACATGGGATTTGAACCTAGGGGCATGTGGTCTACACTCCTTTGGAGATGATTGGCATAACCACTACACTACCAGAGAGTGTCAATATATATTCACTTTAAAAAAAACTAATCAGTTGAGCCATTTAAAATTTATTTTATTGCAGTAACTCTGATTTACTCAGAATAAATTCATATGTGTTGGTTCCCCCTATGTACAGTTTTCCCTGTCCTTAGATATTTGTCAGTGTATCCTCCCCTCCACCAAATCACCAGGTATTCTTCACCATTGTCCAGTGGGCTCCACCATCACTTGCCCTGTCCCCTCTATCCCATTCACTGTTGGTAACCTTGGTTCTATTACAAATGTCAAAGGGTAGTTTTTGTTTCATTTTTTTCCTTTAATTTTTCTATTCGCATTCCACTTATGAGTGAGATCATCTGATTCCTTTCTTCTTTTGACTTATTTCTCTTAGCATAATCCCCTCTAGATCCTCTAAGGTG
This sequence comes from Solenodon paradoxus, assembly GCA_004363575.1. Lineage (NCBI taxonomy): Eukaryota > Metazoa > Chordata > Mammalia > Eulipotyphla > Solenodontidae > Solenodon > Solenodon paradoxus. The sequence continues at coordinate 368,569 of RJWH01000223.1, read as the reverse complement.
ATTCAAATGACAGGATTTCATCTCTTCTAAGGACTTTGTATTATTCTGTTGTGTATATTCCATTACACTACATCTTCTTAACCCACATCTGACATTAGTAAATTAGGTAGTTCTAGTTCTTAGCTATTGTGAATAGGGCTTCAATAAACATGGGGGTGCAGAAATGTCTGCAAATTAGTGTTTTTGTATCTTTTGGGTTAATAGTCAGAATTGGGATGGTGAAATCGTGGAATATCCATATTCAACCTTTTGAGGAATCTCCATACTTTTTTCCCAAGGGGTTACAGCAATTTGCACTCCCACCAACAGTGAAAACGTATTCTCTTTTCTCCACATCCTCGCCAAAATTTGTTGTGTCCAGACTTTTGGAAAATAGCCAGTCTCTCAGGTCTAAGGTGATATTTCATTGTTGCTTTGATTTGCATTTTCCTGATATCCAGTGAGTAGGAACATCTTTTCATGTGCCTGTTGGCCATCTGTATAGTCTCTTCAGAAAAATATCTCTCCAATTCCTCTTCCCATTTTTTGATTGGGTTGCCTATATCCTGTTATTGAGTTTTATGTGTTCTTTGTATATTTTCAATATTAAGCCCTTGTCAGAAAAATGGAATGCAAGTATCTTCTCCCGGTTAGTAGTAGGTTATCTTTTCTGTTTTGGTAATGTTTTCTTTCACTGCGAAGAAGCTCCTTAGTGTGATGTAATCCCGGTTGTTATTTTTCTTTTTGTTCCCCTTGAAGCTTGAGTTGAGTTCCCAGAGATTGATGTCTCTCTAAGATTGATGTCATGGAAAGTCTTTCCTCTGTTGGCTTCCAGGAATTTTATGGTTTCTTTATTTTTTTGCTATCTTGCTTCATTTTTCTCTCTGTTTTTGTTGTTCTCTTTTTCTTCCTCTATTATTTTCTTTATTTCCATGAGTATTTTTATCACTGTTGCCCTAAATTCATCCTCAGGTAGTTATCATATCTCTGTTGTATTCAGATTTTCCCTTGAGGTTTTAATTGGATCAATTATTTTGCATGTATTTCTCTGCGTCTTTTCTCTGGCATTCTGTTTATGTTTCTGTGGGTTCTATTTCCCTACAGTGATGGCATGGTGTAGGGTATCCCCTTTCACCAGAGAAGCCTGGATCTTGATTTGAACACTGAAATTGAGTTTCGTGCTGTCACTGCTGGTTGAATTTGTTGTTCTTTGATGGACACTTCTTGTGACCCACATTTTCAGCCTGTGGGGTTGTGGTTTGTGTGAGGGATGCATAGCCTCCAAGCAGTTTACCAGCTCTGAATGGTAATGACCACTTTGTTGTTGGCCCACCATCAGCAATGAGTGCAGTTCTGCTTATACCTACAGCGTGGCACTACTGGGTAGCATTGAAGGTTTCTCCCTTTGGAGACTCTTCTTCCTTAAACCCTATGGGTGGGATTTCTGGTGGGTGTGTCCTGTAATTCTGCAATATGATGGGAGAGATTGTAGAAGGGGATTCCCATAACTGCCTTCTGGTTATGTGCACTCCTGTTGTAATTTCCGCCGGAGCTCCCACTTGGATCATCCAGGCGCTGGTCCTTCTTCCATAGTGCACCAAGATTCTCTTCCCTGGCTTTATGTCCCAGTCCCACTGGGCAGGTTTTCTGCTGCTTTCGTGACTTCTGGGAAGCTTGGTTCTTCCCATGATTCCACCCCCTCCACTGTGACTCATATTCCAAATCTGCAGTGTCACTCTGAACCCTGACATTTTTGCCTATCCTTTGTGGTCATGATTGCTGGTGCATGTCTATAGCCTCCGTGCCTTCTTTTCATTAGTGTTTGTTTCTGGAGACTACGTGGGTTCCTTGTTGCTCTGTGGGGAGAATGCGAATCTTGCTTCTACCAGGTTACCATCTTGACTCTCTGATCAAGCCATTTTCGATAAGGTGTTCAAAAATATTTTTTGGTGAACAAAATGAGTTCAAGCTATTAAGAAAGTTCATACTTCAGCATCCAAATTATACTGAATCCAGATGAACTATTAATAAGCTATTTTGTTATATGATTTATTCAAATTGAGGGGATTCATTTGACTTTCTTATCATTTTCAGTAAAATGTTTGTGGACATCTCTGAATGATTTGTAAATTCTGTCTCCTGATTATTTAGATTATGACTCAGATCCCTCCTCTTCCCTTTCTATGGGAGATTCCTTTGTCCTTGTTTTTGGTGCTTAGTGTTGGTAACTCCCCTAGGTCATTCAGTTTACAAGATTTCAGAAATCAACTTTAGAGAGAAAGTAGCTCACTTCTTCCCCTGAAATGAGGAATAACACACTCTGTTGTACCCTATAAGGTTGTGATCACTTCTCATTAATATTTCTTTGATCTGACATTTATGTACTCGACGCAAGGATAGAAATTTCTTGAAACATAATTGGAACATAATAGGAAGGAAATATCCAAAGAGGCCTTTTGATGATATCTAATTAAAGATAGTTTCTGTTTCTTATCTTTTAATGTGTGTCTAAAGTCAGAAAATACATTTGATTTATGCTTCTTTGAAAAGGTAGTGGTAGTTTTTCACCTTCTGTATGTTCTTATTTTAACATTAAATAATTTACTTTTATTAAAATACAACAACCATCATTTTGATTGAGATTGCTATTAAGCCAGATCATCCATTAAATTCTTTGACACTAAAATTTTTGTCACTCTGCATGAAAGTGGCCTGACTTAACTGTGATTAGTGTAGCTAAGACTGGGGACAAATTTAAAAAAAAATAATTGAGTTAACTTGTATTTACAAAATAATATAACCCATAGATGATCTTTTGAGGAGTTATACCATAATCATGAAGTCTTCCAGACAAGTCTATAAAATTGGTGTGGATTGTTGGTCAGTATAACCTTTGTTCTTTCTTGAAAATGTATTTAATGTGTCTTTGGTCTCTAGTAATCAGACAAGAGGTATACTTTTGAAAGAGAAATCACATTTTAATATTAAATGTACTTTTAAGATCACTGTACTTCTTTAGTGTATTCCCTGGGATTCCTTAGTATCAATAATTCCCACATGTCCTGTGGATCACATGTTGAAGACTATGATGTCTGTTCTAGAATAGTAAAGCCATGTCTACGGTACCAGCAATCTCCAGACTTAAGTGAAGCAGAGACAACGAGAAAGTGTATATTACACTTGGACTCCACAGATTTTCAAAAGCACAGTAGATTTCTCTGTAAAATATTTTTTTTTCCTCTTTTGTTACACTATTAAATGAAAGTGTCTAAAGTATGAATCTCAGAAATTAGGATGATTAGCTTCAGATTCTCCAGCATGCCCCTGAACATTTATTATTAACACTGGGCTTGTGTGCCCTAGTTTTAGAGTGTAGTTTCTATTTAATTATATCCCAGTAGTCCTCGAATGGATTTACAGTGCCCTTTTTACTAATAAGATCTCATTCTTAATTTTAGAAGATGCTTCTTTTAGATATTAGCGCAACAGGACGGTAAACCTTCAGCAATTTTCCTGAATTAGGGAAAACTGGGATGGGGTATTATAGGCACCATGATTACAAGCCAAAGAAATGTATAACATAGAACTACAGGTACTGAAAAACAGCGCAGACAAATATTAAACCAGAATGAACAAAAACAATTCTCTCTCTCTGTATGTGTATGTATGTGATATTGATATTGGTATTGAAATATACAAGTATGACAATTTCGGGTTACATTAAATGATACCACTATAAATCAGCAAGTGAAATGTTGGTAATTATTCAGCACACATATCTGTACCTTTTGGGGTAGAGGAGAATCAAACATCACAGTTTACGTTGTTTATACATCACATTCACACAAATATGAGAACTATGAGTTTATTTTATTATATCCTTTCTCACGAATTTGCACTCAGTTTTGCAAATTCAAAAACAACTTTCCCTTCCCTTACCTCCTTTTAGCAAACAAATCCAGTCACATTGAGCCTGAAACTTTACAAATTGTGTTGAAGTCCATAATTAGTGAGCAGACCTCCCAGAGAAAAGAACAATTGACAGTGACATGTTTCCTACATCTTTTGTGCTTCTTCCCATAAGCTGCCCTGGAATGTGGGTAAATACTGGGGGAAATGACTCTGAGGACCTAGTAGTGTAACTGTGGCAGCTATTGTTGGGTAGTTGCATCCACAGCCACATTCTGGAGGTCTGGATGGTCTGTCTGGACATAAATCCCAGCCTGTCCTCCTCAGTGTTAACAGATGGCAACCTCATGGTGAGACTTGTTTTATGGCACAGATTTTATATGCAGTCGCAGCAGTCAGCCTTGTGAACAGTGTGGTCATAGTGACACCAACACATTCCTTACCTCTAAAAAGCAGACACTGGCTTTTGACATATGTGTTTTAGTACATACATAGGACATGATTCTGATTCTATTAACTGTTTCATGCTAAATATTCTTGAGGCAGCAAAATCACCAATGGGCTTATTGAGCAAAAAGTGAGCCAGCAATTTAGGGAACCAATATGATTTCATCAAGATTGATATGGGGCCCAATATCCACAGGCATGTCCAGAAGGTGGAAAGATGGTTTGCTATCAAAGGCAACTGAAAAAAGAGGGTGTTAACTAAATTATGCCTGGATGATCTAAAAAGAAGGGGAACTTTCAAAAGACAAGTAAATAAGTAAATGAAAAAAACGGGTCTCAAATACTGTATTATATATTTATTTGAGTCTAGACCCGGGGAAGTCATTTAATTTATTTCTTGATTTATTCCTTGTAGTTTAAAAATTCCATGCACACACTAAAAACAGTAGAATAAGTATATAAAGGGGAAAAACTATGATGATGGTAATGGTGGTGGTATAGATGATACTGTTAAGGAATGAAAAATGTTAAAATCAGATCTTAAATGCTTATGGTTAGTTCAAGATTCCAGGCACATCTGAGTGACCTTTCAGTGCAGTGAAATAATTATGAATAACAACTTACTCATTTGTACCTAGAATCTTGAATTAATTTTGAGGAGTTAGATGGTACAACTTTGTTGGCACCACATAAGAAGAAGGAAGACCTTGTATTCTAAAAGCGAAAATTCCCACAGAAGAGTTAAAAAAAAAAAAGGAGCATGATATATCAAAAGTATATTTACTATTCAGCTATATGACAGTTTCATTTACTGAAAAATCAAACATCGCTTCTCTGTTAAACTGCTATTTTGTATTGTCCTCATTTTCAGAGAAATATTGTATACTGGCACTAAGGGAACATATTTGTTTTATAACAGCTAAAATGAGGACAAGGGAGCAAGTAGTATGTGGATTAGCTGAAAGAACTTGAATATTTAGCCTATGAAAAAAGATGGGATAAAGAGAGTTACTTCCAATATTTGAAAGACCGTCATAGAGATGAGTGTTTAGACTTTATTCATGTCACTCCAATCTGCACTCAATTCAGGAAGGATTTTATGAGACGGTCAACTCTATAGAGTAGAAATGAACTGCTTTATAAGATAGTAACCATGTTTAAATGGAAGGTGAAGTTTCTTGTTTAGGTATGGTGGAAGGAATCCCGGATTACCTAGAAATTAAGTATAATAACTTCACATCTCCTTTGTTTCTAAAATTCTGTTTGGCTTGGAGAAGCCATGTCAGTTAGGACTTGTTCAACACCACTGTAGGGCCGTGACATCTGAACAATGCCATTCATTTGGGGCATTCCATTTTCTTCTATCTTAAGAGTAGAAGAATAAAGGGGAAAAAATAAATAGAATTTCTTTTGGTTGAGTAGATGGACTCCTATAAAAATTATTGATTAAGTACCAACAGCATTACAACAGATGGCACCACCCAGTGTTAGACCAGTAATCTTTGTCAGGGTGAGGCTGCCAATCCAGAAATTGGAAACAGGTGGCAAAAATTCCCTGGAGCATTTGGCATCTGTAAGTAATCAGTTACTGTAAAAGCCTTGGTCAGACACAAATTAGCTTCATTGCTGATGACATTTTTAATAGTTGAAGAATCTCACCGCTTTATTTAATTAGAGTTGTAATATACTCTATTTATGTCATGGATCACCTTTGACAATTGCTTGGTTCTCTTCTATGTTGTTAGTGTAGGTTGCAGTTTACCAGCTATATTATTTTGGTGATGCAAACGGATCATAACCACACACTGGAAGGCAAGATGCTCTTATCTGTCTACATGGCTTCAGTGTTTCTCTGTTGCTTTCTCTCTGGTTCTTCCGTCATTCATAACCAACCCTTAAGGAGAGATTAAATACATCTATGCTTGGTTTCTGTTCAGTGGAAATTAAATCCCACAAAAACCAAACCGTGGGTTGAACCGAAAATGCTCATTTTTAAGGTATGTTGCAAGCCTTCCTGACATTATATTTCACTGCTCACTTGCCTCTCTCCAATGGACATGGAAATGAATTCAAGTTTAGTCATAGGAGAATTGATAGATAAGGGATAGATAGAGATAAATTTCTAACATCCTCCATAATTGCTACTTTGCAAGTCTTGTTTTTTCACTTCAAATTTCCTTTGGAAAATGTGGTAGAGAGTGATAATTCAGTAGAAGGATCAGACCATTCAATTTGGAGAAAAATAAATAGCTTGATGTCTTTTAAGCATCATGGGAACATTCTTGTAGATTCCTGTATGTCATTGACAAATAATGTCAGTTAATATAGTAAGAAATTTTCTTCTCATTATACTCTTGGTAATTTGTCAGAAAAGCAACCATTTTATTAAAATAGCATGTTCTGTATTTATAACAATTGAGACTGATCATTAAACAGGATATAAAAAAAATCAGAGAAAACAGAAAATGATCAAAAATATCCTCTTTCTGGAAAATAAATATTCTGTAAAATCAAAAGATAAGATACTACATATGATCCAGAGATTAATTTACCTATACTTTTTCTGATTTCTACTTCAGAATTATTGGTTTTGGTCAAGTTCTTAGATGAAGAGATTACCTTAGATTATTCTCATTTAGAAAATAGTTATGACATTTTCCAGTTGGTTACATTGTGCAAGCATTGGGGCATAATTTAGACCCTTTTTACTGAGATCCTCACATCCTTTCATATGATTTTGTAGCCCTCAGGAATATCAACACAGTGTAGAGCAGGAATTCTAGGGAATTAGATGCAACATACAGGTGCCACCAAGAACTAGGGCAGTGAAAACATGACAGAAGACAATCCGGTGTCCATTCCATTGAGGCCACTGAGCAGTCTCAAGGAATCTCAAGGGATCTGAACACTAAACACACTTCACCAGCAGCGTCTTACACTGAGCTTTCTTCCAGCATCGCAGAAGGATTTGTCGGAAGTTGGCTTGGACCTAGAAAGTACAAAATCCCTTGGATGTGTTGTTTTCAAATGTGCAGCATTTCCTTTTATCTTCAAGTTTGTCACTGCTCCTTTTCTCTCTGCCTTGGTAAAATTTTGAAGTTACCTGTGAGTTTTAATAAAGATGTTTATTATAGTGTAGTAGATTTCAACTTATTAAGTTTTGCAGATTCATTGTTTGTGTTAGTATACTGCAGTTTTCCTTTTAAGTACACCTGTTTTTCAATAAGCTATTAGAGAATGAGAACAGTGAGTAAACTAATATTTAGCATGCTCATCATTGCGTGATGGAGTTATTTTAGAAGGTGAAAATCATTGACTAAAACCAAGTTTTGCAGTTACCTGTATTTTGGGGTCCATCATGCAATGTCATTTCCTTCTCTGTTGTCATAAATAAATTAGAAAATATGAGAGGCTAGTTAATGTCTCAGCTTTGACCATTAAGGTTGCTATGACCAAAGTCAATGATAAGAAGTAAACAAAAGTTCTGAGATGAGGAAGCTGTATTCTCTGAGATTAGAGAGGCAAATTTCATAGTCTAGTGAATAGCCAGCCTGCAGAGGAGCTGACTGTGAAGGTAAAGACAATGTGTTCAGAATTTTAGGATAAAGGAAAATGAACATCCCCTGGGCAGAAGAAATGCATTTGAGCTTTTCTACATTCAGTGGTTTATTAGGTCACTGTGCTTTCCTGGAATTTTGCTTGGGGTGTGTTTTTCTCATTTATTCATCTCTCAGCAAATATTTATTAAATGCCTTTTAATGTAGCATTGTCTGATGCTGGGATCCTAGGGAGAAAAGATGGGATTACCTGTGATGTAAATCAGCATATGTTAATTGCCATAACAAGGCAGAGAAAGCTTTTGTGATTGTGAAATTCAGCAGGGCATCATAATCTGGAGTTTAAAGAACAGTGCAGATGGAGGGGGACATTCTGAGAACAGGGAGAAGCTGAGCTATGCAAAAAGGTAAGACGGTCCAAGGATTACTTGGCCAGTGGGGAAGCAGTTTATTTTAGAAATGAAGTTGAAAGATTTGGTGGAGACATCATTTGGAATCAGATTAATAGGTCCAGACCTGATGCTGTGAGCAGCAAAGAGCTAATATAAGTTTCTGTACAGGTCCTTTGACTCTGTTAAGATATAGCTGGCAACCGTTAAGGGTAGAGTTAAGCTATTAGGATACAGAAGAGATATAACAAATGTCTGAAATATGACAATGAATTTGAAATAAAAAGAGAAACAGCACTTAATGGATCAACTGGAGGAACTTGAGCTAATTAATGTTCTCTAGATGCACTATTTTTTGCCCTGGTAAAGCATATATATTTAAAACATAACTATACCTTTTACTAGGAATACATAGAATTAAGAAAAATATTGAAAATACCAGAAAAAATAGTATTTTTGCTAAAGGAAAAAGACTCTAAGATTTAATTAACTGTCTGCTTGCCCACTCACCTTCATTACTGCTACACCAGTCCTTTAAAAAAAAAAAAATCTGTATCTCCATTTATATATTTAATTACATTTTCTATCATGGGGCCAATGCAGGAATTTTATCAATTCATAGGTAAAAACTTAGATCCAATGTGGACAGCTTTGCCTTCGTGGAAAATATATCATATTTAGTTGATATGGGTATTTTAATTGTCTCATTTTCTTCCAGATTGGTAAATACACAAGATCTTTCCCTCTAAAGGGAACCCGGACCATTGTTTTTGTGTTGCCACCGCAATAATTGCCTTCAGATCCTCCTTATTTTAAAGGGGTTTATGAGACAGAGAAGGGTATTGCTCGAGGATACTCAATTTCTCATTAGATATTTCTCATTTCTACTTAGAACCTACAATGAGTGAGTGGAAATAGACAACAAAATTGCTTCTGTGGGTTCCATGGAGTTAGAGTGTATAAGATCAGGTTTACCTTTGAGAAATACCAGCCTTACTAGTCCAGGATAAAATTATAGTAATGGAATTTTCCCTCTGATAATGAATTACCAATCTGAGAGGATGTGGTTAGAGAGTGGTGGCCCATCAGCCAGAAAGCCCAAGAACAACTGTTAATAAGGACTGTTTGGTTCTAGACCTATCATTATGGGAGCTGAGCTTCTTGGGAGAGCGCCATTATTCTTCCATGTGATATGCAAATTAGTCACAGAATGAATGAAAGAGTATTAAAAAAAAAAAACACGACTGCTACAGACTGAATAACTCTCCATTTGGAATAAAGAATATGAGAATAGTTCATTAATTTTCAAGCGAATTTCATAAGTGATGCTAAAGAATCATAGTTATTTTGATTGATGATTGACTTGTAGAAAGTAAGATGCATGACTTTTTTTTTTTTCCCTGAGCAAGAAGCATTTTATTCATTTTTATTTGGTTGTTCAGCTTGGTTGTTCACTCTAGTCCAGCAGCCTTAACCATGAAGCCACTAGGATGCTCCAGGTTGCACAGAATTTTATGTACCATTTTAACGATGAAATATTTAATGTATAATATCTTAAAGTATTTTAAATTTTGAGAGCCTAAGGAGAAGGAAAGCAAGGTTGATAGAGGGCACACAGAGTTTGGCTTTTGATATTATTTTTCAAAAGTCTGAGAGCGGTTCAAGATGTCTATTACGGGATTATGGGACTGTATCTTTAAGTAGAATTTTTTATGTCCAATTTCTGTTAGGAAGTAGGTAAGTGGCCAATTTCTCATGTCATTCCACAATCCTCAACAAAATCAATGTATTGCTGTATCTGTATTGCACCATGAGATGTAAATTGTTAGTTCCCCAACCAGCTGGTGGTTTCTGCGGCTCTGGGAGGGCAGTCAGCCAGTCTGTGGGCTGAAATGCTGGCGACAAAGCAACATTAACATGGAAACATGAAGTTGTTTAAAGGCCATATTTCACAAACTTATGGCAGCTGGACTCTTCTTGGAGCTGAGGAAGGAAGGAAAACATAAATTTCCTTGTTCCTTACTGTGTCAGTAAGTAAAGTCAAGAGTTAGCTTCTATGTGAGGAGAAAAACTTTCACAAGGAATGTAGGAAAGAAACAGATGAGTATATACTTAGAAGACGTGCAATCTTCTGGTCTCCCAGTTAGCTGTAAATGTCATATTAATGTCTCTTAGCAACTTGTAAACTCTATGGGGACATGAACTGGGTTTGTTTTTATTCACAATTATACTCTGGAGAACCTAATTGGCACTCAGTAGAATTTTATTAAATGAGTGCATGAACAATTATCTAGACTTTTATGACTATGTTTGATAACAAATTTACGCCATTTTAAATAATGAAACAATGAAGACTCTAGTTCAGATTCTTAAAGGAAACTTATTGAGGAACTTGGAAAGAGGTCATAACCAACTCTGCTAAATTCTTCATGATTAAAATGATTATGCTAGACTAATTCATTGCTATTCTTTCTATTTTCACAAAAGTAGTGTGAACTCATACTTCAAACACATAGTCAAAAAGAACATCGTCAACCAACATGCATAGCCCTGTCATTTCCTACTTTCCTGAGCTGTTTTCTGTTTTCCTCCTGCTTTTGCTTCTTTATATTTCTCTATACATATGTCAATAATATGCTTGTAGAGCAGTTCTGTTTTTAAAATTCTAATAATTATCTCTAAATACACAATGGAAGATTCGATTTTAGCCAATTCTCCTCCAATCTCCCACTATCCCCCCATTTTCCCAATATTAACAATGTTGGAACTAAGAAATAAGTTTTCAAGCCTGTTATATAATATTATACACTTCCTCTCTTTTTTAACCATAATATATGGATTTTATTTATTCATTTTTTATACTGAGGTATAATTGACCTTTAGCATGATATAGTTTTAGGTGTACAGATGATAATTCAAAAGTTGTATTTATTGCCAAATGGTCACTACAGTAAGTCTAGTTAACATCCATCACCAAACCTTGTAATAGTTATTTTTCTTGTGATGAGAACTTTAAGATTTACTCTCAGCAATCTTCATCTCTTTTCTGTTAGATTTCTTGTTTCATATATTGTTCATTTCATTTTTCCTTGATTTGCTGTCTGATTGTCTTAGTCTGTCTTTCAGAGTTTCCTAAAAAAAGAATCTTTGGGAGATAGATTTTTTTTTTTTTTTTGTGACAGCATATCTCACGTGGTCTACTCTCACACAGAATTGTCTGCACTAAGAATTTTAAGTTGGAATTAATTTTCCCTCAAAATGTTGGTGTTGCTTTTTTTGTCTCCTACTTTCTTGTGTTATTGTTCAGAAATCCTAGATCATTTTCACCTTTTGGTTTGTGCTCTATTCTCTTTGCCAACATTTTTTTAGTCATCATACTCATGGTTCAAAAGTTTATTGGTAATATGCTCAAATGTGTGTATGTTCAGTTCTATTGCAGGGTACCCGGTGGATTATCAATCTGGAAACTACTCTTCATGGAACAGTCCTTGACTTTATTCTTTGCATTTTACCGTTTAATGTATTCTTTCTGAGTTTCTTTTTTTGGGACCTTCAGCCTTCTAAAATAATTTTCTTTCTGTCTTTCCCTTCTTCCATCTTCCCTTCCCTCTTTGTCTCCTGCCCTACCCTGCTCTCTCTGTTCATTCTGTTTCTTCTTATTTTTCCACCGTTTTGTATTTGCATACACCCCCCATGTTCTCTTCTAAACTTCCTGTTAGTCCTAATCACAAGATTTTAATTTCTAAGACTTTTTCCTGCCCCATCTCTTTTAACAACAACAACAATTACAAACCAAAAAGCAAGTAAAGCCCTATTTTTATTTCATGGATGAAATCTAGTCCCTGATCTTCCTAACGATATTGACTATGGTGTTCATCTCATTGTAGATTGTCTTTTCTCTTCAACTTGCCTTTATCTGTTTATTTCATTCTTTTATAGTAGTCACTCCTTAGCCTCAGATGTCTCAAAGTTCTTACCTATTTGTTCTTCGTGTACACAAGGTACTATAAAGCCGACTGGCATTCAAGTTTACCTAACTGGACCTTTTTGCTGAAAATTCCTCAATATTAGTCTTTTGAGTTGATCTGATTCTGGAACTCAACTGATACTAAAAGTGTGTTCCGTGACCAATAAAATCCATGTCAATGGAAGTTTCTTAGTTACTGAATGTTTGGCCCCCACTCCAAAGTAGTCCGGGAACTACTCTTTATCAATATACCTAGAGAATAATCATCTCTTCATCTTTTTAGAGTGGCTGACATAGTCATCAGTGTTCTAACAGGCCAAAGGAGAATGATGTAGCAACCAGGTTTTGTAATATTTAGATTATAATCTTAAATATTCTCTTGATTACAGAGCGCTCTCTGCTGTCACCATTGCCTGATGTGTTAGTCAATTTGGGTTGCCATAGAAAACTTATTGTAATCAGAGCAGGGTAGATTTATCAACAAGCATCTATTTCTCGCAGTTCTGGAGTCTTGAATTCCAAGACCAAAGTGTCTATATAGATTTAGTTTCTGGTGACATCTCTCTTCCTGGTGTGCAGATAGCCACCTTCTTGCTGTATCTTCTAATATCAGAGAGAAAGATCTCCTGTATTTTTCTCCTTTCATAATCCCATTTATAAGGGCTCCATTTCTATGACCTAATCTAATCCTAATCACCTCTAAAAAGCATCACCTCCAAATACCATAGATTGGAGAATGGGGCTTCAACATATGAATCCTTGGGCGGGGAGGTGGGGAAAGTTATATAAACATTCAGTCCATAGCACTACTGTCTTTTCTGTTTTATCCTTTCCAGATAATGATCCTTCCATTTTTTACTAAGGTGAGCAAATCATCTGATGATCTAGCTACTTCTTAATCTTTTTCAGTTCTCTGACCCATTTCTACCCCACCTACTAATGTAGCTGGTAGATCAACTCCTGAGCAAATAAGCTTTCTATTTTTTTCTGATAGCCGAAATTTTATAGTTCTTCCTTTCTCCCCATTTTCTTTCTATTATGGGCTTATAGCTTTTAAAGGTCCTTACACTTTGATTTTAGTGAATTCTATGATAAGAACAAAGAAGTGTGTAGATGGAATTCACCATCTTTAACAAGAAGTATACTAACTTGTCTTTAACGTCCTCTGATTCTCATTTTGCTCATCTATATAGATTAAACTCATTATTTGTTTATATATGGACTTCTTTACAACATTTATATACCCCCCTGTCTAAAGAACCTGGCTTTTTCATTTCTAGTTGCTTCAAATGAGCAGCAAAAAGGGTTATGTAAAAAAAAAAAAAAAAAAAAAAAAGAAAAGATTTATTTATGTAGAAATCTTCCTCTATATACCCATTTTTTTGGGGAAAGAACCCAAAACAACAGAAACCAAAACTTCATGTTCATAAAAAGAAGTTTTGGTGTTCAAATCTAATAGCAGCCCAGTGCTGAGGTCAAAGGAAAAGGAGAGCCAATAAATTTCAGCATCATGGTGTTAGACTTCAGAAACACAGCAATATCATGTGTATTTTATTTCTAGCTTCACTCCTTAGTAATTGCCTGACATTTGAACAAATAAGTAAAGTGCTGCTGATTAACCATAGTTACACATTAAATTTAGCGCTTTAAAACTTCTAATTACAATCGGACCTGCTACTTGGTGAATAGGGACGTTTACTGGAGATTTGGTAAGCAAGTGAATGACAAAATGACAGCTTACTGACCATCTTCAAAGTATTGAATACAAGATAAATTATCATAATTGTTGTTTCTTTTATCTATTGCAGTGACTGAACAAGAATTTTGTAATTTTAAGTATCATTACTTAGGCATTCTTTCATAGGTATGTGTGTAACTATGAATGCTTGTTTGTAGGTAGAACGGGAACTACATGAAATATTTCTTAACCAAAGTTTTCCAGGTGTCTGTTCTCCAGACTGGAGATTGTCTTATACATTTGAACAAAGTAATAAATATGACATGACTGGTCCTTCAGTCTTATAATACATTTAACTTGGTTTAACAAAATCTTCCTGAATCTTATTAACAATGTTTTTTTGTTTTATTTTGTCTAACACTTTACAAAATGCTTCCCTAGAAGCAAGGGAGTTGTGTAGTAAGAACAATTTTGTGATACATCTATAGAGTGGCATTTTTGTCTTTTTGGGGCCTAGGTCAATACTTGATGCACACTCAATAAAAAGTTTCAAGTCTGAGTCATTTGGGGTAAATTATATCTTTTCCTCTCATGGATACTTTTAAAGCAAGTTCTTCAAATTATCACCTGAGTTGCTATGGAATTTCATTTTCCTCCCCTGTTAGATTCTCTGAAGGTACCACTTAGTTTGCCTTACAACCAGGGTTGGTTAAGTTCTATCAGATGGCAATGTGAACGCTTCTTACCACCTTCTAAAGTAACCTTGCCCCTCGTGTACTCACAGTAGAGAACTGGCTAAGCCTATATATTCCAGAATGAGCAAAGAATTTGGCACATGATTCAGTTTTCAATGGAATCTTTATCATTCAATGATTAATAAATTTAAAAATAAGTTTACTTTTCTTAGGAACTGTCATATATGCTGTGTGTATTTAAAGTAAAATCACATTATCTTAAATATTATTCAGATTTCTTTTGATAATTTTTGTAGTGCCTCAGTCTTCTTATTTCAATTAAATTTTGCTAAACTATGGACATGTAAGACCTATAAGATATGAGACTGAATTTCAAATTGATGGCATATCTTTGCATTTTTTAATAACAAGATGATCACTTTTTCTTTTATATCTATTTTGTGCCTAAATGAGTAGAGTGTTGCAGTGGATAGCTCATTAAAATAGATATAGACATATGTTAGTAAGTTGTACTAGGGAAGGAGACTTGTATTCTTGTGTGCCCCTCACAGAAATAATTAAACACTAAATATATAGTAAAGGAAAAGTTAGATGTGTTGGTAAGCCTAGTGTTTGTTCAGGTTGTTATAACAAAATGCCACAGATAGAATTGTTTAAACAATAAAAAGTTATTTTCTTACAGTTATGGAATCTGGAAGATCATGATCAAGGGGATGGAAAAATCCTTCTGCTGAGGACTCTCTTTCTGGCTTTTAGACAAATATCTTCTTACTGTATTCTCATATGATCTTTCCAGTCATGTCTCTTTTTTGACACCGGTAATGGAGTAAAGGAAACTAAACATATCAGATCAGGGGCCACCCTTATAACCTCATTTATTACTTCTTTAGATGCTTCATCTGCAAATACTATCATACGGAAGATAGGGGATCAACATACGAATTTTAGAGACACAAGCACTTATTCCATACCATCTGGCTCTATAAATTTGTTGTATTTTTCTTTTTGAGTTGGCCGTGATTAATTTACTTAGATTTACACTTGAAAGTAATAAAACATGCTAAATAAATGTTATATTCCTCATTTTAATAGATAGGCATGAAGTGGTTTTTGTGACAATGAACAATATATGAATTTCAATAACAAGATGATAGCATTTTATTTTATATCTGTTTTATGCTTAAATGAGTAGAATTTTGCAGTCTGTATCTCATTAAAAGATATAGATTTGGACATATTTTAGTATATTATGTTGTCATATAATATTTAGACATTAAATGAAATACAAGAAAGAAAACGGTGTCTCAGCTGTGTTTGACTCAGTTACTGAACTATATAATGTGATTGACCCTCAGTGAAAGATTTTCAGTAGTGCTCAATGTTTGATTTGTGTTTTAAATTATTTTAAACTTTTTACTTATTGAAAAATGAATACATTTTGATTAATTCAGTGCTTTCCTTTTCTGATCCTTATTTCACATGGTAGGCCTTAAAGATGTAGTTGGCATAGACCTTTACAGATAGACAAGCTGAGGCCCAGAAGGAAGTGTGAAAGAGTCTTGATATATTCTCCTGCGGAAGCATATTTGTGTAACTTCATGGGCTGAGCTGGTATTCCACAAAATAACTGGTGGGTGTCAACTTCTTTCTCAATAGTGGCTAATTCAGGGTCCTTTTGCTTATTAGAAGCCAAATTAGCATGGCATTAATCACAAGGATCCATTGTAGAATGAGAAAAATTACTCTCTAGACCTTTCTGGAGATGAAATCCAAGACTTGGTTCATTGTAAATTCTTCCTAGAATAGCCATCCATCCACAAATTCTTGACACGCCCTCCCTTTGAGTTGGGTCACTTAGGTGAGCTATCACATGTGAAAGCACCTGCAGACCTTTGACAGAATAAAATGAAAATCTCCAATTGCGTTATCATTAGTCCAAAATATATGTATTGTTGACTCTGCCTTTGTAGACTTTTTGGTTCAAATTACAAGGACTTTCTCCAAACAGATTAAATGAATGCATTACTTTTCTAAAACTAAAATTTTAAAATCTTCTTAAAATCATGGAGTCATCTGGGGTAGTATTTCAGAATTTTTTTCATTGAGCCAAAAAAACAATACTTCATATGAATAATTTTAATCTTAAAGTTCCTGATTGGTCATTTGTAGATGATTTGTGATAGACACATTCAGAATCATCCTTTCATTCTTAGCTGTTATTTATAAGTCTAATATTACACTGCCCTGGTTCAATCATCACCTTCGCATTCTTTTTCTTGAATATCATGAATGCCTGGATTTATTTAAACTATGGGATTACTTCTCCTTGAAAACAGCCCTGTAAAACAAGAAACAGCAGTATCAGTCTCATTTTATTTCTCCAATCCCATATTAGGACAGCAAAACCAATCAGTATGTTTTTATTCAGATTGGTAATGCATTTTTTTCATTTAAAATGGAAAATATGGTCACTAGCAAAAAGTTTTATGGAAAACAGTAAGTGATTTATTTTTGAAATAGGCTTTATTTTTTAGAGCATTTTTAGGTTCACATTAAAATTTAGCAGAATTTGCAAATATTTTCTATATATCCTTTGCAGCCCTATTCCCAGTAGAATGATCCATTTGTTAAAACTGATGAGCCTACAATGATATATCATTTTCATCCAAATTCATAGTTACATTAGGATTCACTTTAGTGTTGTACATTCAGTGAGCTTGGGCAAGTGTATAATGACATGTATCCATCACTATAATGTCAAATAGAGTAGTTTCACTGCCCTAAAAATGCCCTGTGCTCTGCCTATATTTTCTTCCTCCTATCCTCTAACTCCTAATAGCCAATTATCCTCTTACTCTCTCGATAGTTTTGTCTTTTCCAGAAAGTTAAGTGGCTAGAATCCTATAGTAGTTAGACTTTCCGATTGGCTTCTTTCTCTTGTAATAAGCATTTAATTGTCCTTCATGTCTTTTCAGGGTTTGATGACTCATTCCCTTTTAGTACTGAATAATTTTCTATTGTCTGTGTATAATAACAATTTAATTACCTTTTCACTTACTGGTGATATCTTGGGTGGTTTGTGTGATTGTTTAAGATGCCTATTTATCTTCTAGTAGGCAGGTTTCTTATGTTAAACAATGATAAAAATCAGTTTCTTACTAGTGTTGGTGGATGCAAAACAGAAGATTTTAAGGAAATAAACAATATAACCTGCATTCTACATGGATGTCATTCATATTATTGCGAGATCATTGAACCTCATAAAATATTACTATAAGTAATATTTCCAATACTATTGCACAAGGAACAGGTCAACTGCAAAGTCAATGTATCTCTAATGAGTGGTGAATCTTCTAAAATTCAAACATATTATTATAAAAGTTATTTTCAGCACATAGTTTTTTTATTTCATTTATAGGTGCTTTTGTATATATATGTTTAAAATCCAAAATGATTTCCATCAAATTTAATAATATAAATCTTCTACTAAGGAGTGTATCTTTTTAAGTAACCCCCAGTTAATCAATGATAAGAAATATCTAAATTTTGTTCTTCACAGAGATTACCACTTGATATAAGTATCACTAGTAGATTTGATAGCAATCAGACATGCAATGGGTAGCTGCTGAATTCCATTCCATTTTTAGATTCATCCAGACAAACTGGGAAGGAATACTATTTATCTTGTCATAAACAAAGAAGGAAGAAATAGTATCTTTAAATTCCATAAGTGTGCCCACTTTGATATGTGTGTCTTTCTAATGTTCTTTATTGTTGTTTTGTTCTTTGAGCATAAATGACTACTTGACATTTTTGGAGGTCAGAATTGGATGGAGGAATTGTTTTCTGGACTAGAACAATATACTCTGTACCTGAAAGAGGAAGGGTTGGTGTGGGGAGAAGGGGAGAGGAGATATTAAGTCCTCTGTTATAGTACCTACCCTTAATCATTTTAGGCCACCACAAGGAAAACTAACCCAGTGATATTAGAATTTCATGCAACTTTATTTCTTTCTACCTCTATATACAGTTTATCTCTTTTGATTTCTAATATTTTCTAGAGTTCCAGGTTTAATCCAGTTTTCACAGAGCCTCACTGTTCAAAATATGTTCTGTGGACTAGCATGAGACTC
This sequence comes from Solenodon paradoxus, assembly GCA_004363575.1. Taxonomy (NCBI): domain Eukaryota; kingdom Metazoa; phylum Chordata; class Mammalia; order Eulipotyphla; family Solenodontidae; genus Solenodon; species Solenodon paradoxus. The sequence continues at coordinate 349,815 of RJWH01000223.1, read as the reverse complement.
TTGAGCCCCATTTTCGACATACTGAGTCAAGATTTGCCTTCTAAAAGCCCCTCCACTCGTCCCTGAATAAATCCTCCACCTGTTTGAATAAAGGAGTCTTAGAATTTCCTGAGTACCTGGTTTATCACTCCAACAATTAATCTCAGTATTGATATAAAATGGACAATCCTCAACTATAGGGTAATTAAGTAAATACAAATTTGTCATTGTTGTGGAGTCCAGCAATTTTCCCGAAGACTACATATTCCAATGGATTGTCAAAATGTCAGGCAGGAAAGCATTAAAGTTTCCTCTTTGAGATGCACACACGCATACACACAGACACACATATATATAATATATACATACATATATATGATAGGGTTATAATTCAAGTTCCAAAAAGAATTATTTCTAATTACCATTGTGTATCTCTATCTCAGGGACTCCCAGTGTTGGTTGTTTGGTATATGGATACCACAGTAAAAGGTCTGGTGTTGAGTTAGGAGTTCTACTGAAAGGGATGAATAATGGCATGGCATTGGATAGGATAATGATCCTAAACAGCCCAGTTGGCTTTGGTGTGAAAGCAGAAACTGACCATGACTTCTGAAGATTCAGGCTCAAGTGTCAGCCAACCGAGAATGAACAGGCAATGGGACCCGAGACAAGCCAATTTATCCACTCGCAGTTGAATTTCTGCACTTATAAAAATGACAATGATAGTGCCTTACATAAGTCAAAGGATAGTGTGAAAAATAAAGTAGATAATGCTTTAGAAAGCACTTTTCAAAGTGATGTGTGCGGATAAGGAGTTAAGATAAGGTTTCAAATATTTGAACAAGTCTTTTCCATTACAGTGTAAAATCAGAACCAGAAATCTCAGATAATTTTGTATTTTCTTTCATATTCCACTCATAACTTTGGAAGGTGCCCTAAAAGTATAGACATATGACCTTTAACTCCAGAGACACAGAAGAAATACGATTCTTCTATGTTTATCTGCCATCAGTATTTTCCCTCCTATTGTTTTCTGATCTGGCATCAGAATCTTCAGGGATCTTTGTAAAGGAAGAAGATTTGAGGAAACTTGAGTACAGCTATGTAATTCTTATGCACTCCATAGTTTGAGAAGCTAGGCTGAGAAAGATTTACTATAATTTTTAGGAAAAATTGGGGCTTTGAATAAAACTCAACTTGTAGGACTTTTGGATTTATAACAGCAACCCTTAATTTCCCCTTTTATATTTACTGTTTACTATTGTGAAAGGGAGTTGTGTGCCTGCCTTTTTTCTCTGGGATGTTGTTTACTCATTAATTCTGCAAAGATTTATTGAGCATCTACTAGATCTCTGAAGCTTAATTATCTGTCTAACAAACAAATTTTATCACTGCATTCCTAAGTTATTGGAACAATAAGCACATTAAAACTAGTCTTTGGTTAGATTTCTGGCAGAAATGTGGACTTGAAAAAGTTACTACTTAGACCATAGGTCACCCTTAACATTGAAATTGTTAGTTATCTATCAGACTAATGGCTTTTGTTCTTCTCTTGGTCCACTCTTTAGGCTAACAACTCATGGGAATGTGTCAACCCTTATTGAGTGTGTTAGACTTTCTAGATGATCCTGAACATCTTGAGGATGAAGCTTGTCGCTTTTTTACTTTAATCAGTTGAACCTAAGATAAGAAAAACATGGTTTATATTTCTTTAGACTATTCTGAAGAACATAGTGGAGGAGATCATTTGGAAACATGAGTCAGAGCTTAACCTCCCCTGCTTCAGCCCTTTCATTGGCTTTCCAATTCTCTTAGAGTAAAAGCCAAATTCCTTAAGCTCTATTAGGCCCTGAGTGATCTGGTTCCTGTTCATTTCTCAGCTTAGGTTCAGGCTGACCTTCTCAGGTTCTCTCCACTCCAGACACAGAGCTTGTCCTCCTTCCAGTTCTCCATTAGAATGATCCTTCAGCCCATATCTCTATTCTGGCTGCTTCTACTGAATGCACCTGGGAAGCTTTTGGAAAGTTGAATGCTGGAAGGTAGTATGATCTGATTTATGAATGAATAAATTAGTGAATGAATGAATGAGTTTATAATAAGTTGAAGAGAAGGAAGAACCTAGATAGACTTTTGCAGAGTATTTTGAAATGTTTCAAATGTCTGTTTTCAGTTAATATACTATGGTCGAATGTGACATCTTTTCTCATTGTACCCACAATGCGTTGAAATATGGTAGAGTTAGGATTAGCATTCACCTAGAAGAACTGACTCTAAGCTTAGAAACAGAAATTTACATATAAATAGACAATTAAATCAGTTTTCTAAACAGGTATTTTTGAAAATCCAATAGTAGGTTGACAAATTTAAGATTTATACGAACAGAATATTTTTGACTTAATTTTAATTAAACTTCCTGAAGTATTTGATTGATAAGTGAGAAAAGAAGAATGCTTTCTCTTAGCATTCTAAATAGCATTGAAGGATATTGATGGCTTTAAGTAAAGGAGCCCAGCCTCCCTGTCTGTTACCTAGCCCAGTTATTCATAACAAAAACATAGGTTAAAACACTTCACTCTAGAGAAGTGTGTTGTGAACCATGAGACATTATGTAAAGTTAAAGAGAGAAAAAGTTGATGTGTTTTCTTTTTTTATTCACATGCCATTCTTTATAAGCAGTATACTTGAAAATTTGTCTCAGAGTGTTTTGTTCTTGCTCTAGGGAAATGTAAAAGATAATTATCTGTGTAGAATAAAAACATGTTAATGTGTGTTAATATATTCTAGAAGAAATGCAGGGGTGTTGCTTTTGAGAGGGACTGAAATTCAAGTTAAATTGTGACTTCTATGCATGAACAGTCTAAGTGCTTCTCACCACTTAGTAACAGTTTAGAAGTAAGAAGCAGTTGGGGGTGGGAATACAGTCATACATGTATACATAAATACATACATATGTACATACATATATATTTCATGGATATCTCTATCAACTTTCTCTTTTCAAATACTACTATTCTTCAGTTTATATTAAATGAATTACAAATGGAGTAATTATCCAGGCTTCTGTATGGAGTGAAAGGGCAACTAAAGTTAATACCACTTGGCTAAAGAACATAGAAAGGTGACTGAGGTCCAGGAGAAAGCACAGAATGTCACACCTCAGAGAATAACCTCATGTCAACTCAACTGTTTATCTCCAAAGGGTTGTCTCTGTTTTAAACAACACCCAAAATTAATTTTACACAATTTTGCCATTATTCTTTTAAATACCTGTAATTAAAACTGCTTTGCTTTCCTTTTTCCTTAATCCAACTTGTCAAAATTAGTGTCTGGGATTGTAGTGTAATGTGTACACCGTTTCCCCATAATATAGCTTTACTTCAACTTCATACCCTTAGTGCCTTTGTTCCTTCTGATGGCAACCAGATGGCATGCACATATTTAGATTTAAATTAGCTGAAATTTTAATATGAAGGTGCATTCTCTATCCTTCTACTTTGTGTTGCTTCTCTGAGTTTTGATGATGTTTTTGTATTTTTATTTTACCTACTTTAAATTTTACTAATGAAAATGAGGAAAATATTCAGGATTGAAACTTCCATTTTATATCTGATTTCTTGTCTATATCATTTAAAAGTTAGAGTCTATCAAGTAATTGCACTTTTTCCCTTGTGGCCTTTATTAATGTTGCAATTGATCCATTTGCATAGCTCTTACTATTTGAGTTATCTATCAGCACTGCATTTGCTGGAATTTCAGGGACGATTTTTGCAAAAGCCTTTGAAAGTCCAAATTATAACTAGGAAAATACAGAATTGGAACATATCTGGTATGTATAGTTTCCAAGAAAGATGAGGACATTCCAATAATTTATAAGATTTTTTTGGACACTCTCCTGGAGTTAGTCAACAATTTCTTCATATTTTTTCCATGAATTGTGTTCATTCAGTCATCAAATCTTACTCAGTACCAGGTTCTATTATATGGACTTAAAGCATAAAGATAGATAAATTAGTCATCTAATGTACAAATATAATTTTATAGAAAAAACAGGAATTTGATAAAGGAACAAGTCTAAGAAATGGAGTTATTTTCAGAGATTAATTTTTTAATATGCTAAATAAATAAAATGCATAAAGTTTACCGTTTTAACCATTTTTAATTATATAATTCAGTGGTATTAAGTACATTCTCAATGTTTTACAACTCTCACCACTATCAACAGAACATTTTTATCATCCCAACCTGAAACTCTCTGCTAATTAAACAGTAGTTCCTCATTATTTTCTACTCCTAGTCTACTTCCTTTTGCTAAGTTTGTCCATTCTAAGCACTTCATATATGTGAAATCATAGAATATTTGTTTTTGTATGAGTGACTCATTTTGCTAACATGATGCCTCAAATTTCATCCATGTTGCAGTACATATTAGATTTTCATTCTTTTTATGATCAATAGCATTCCATTATGTGGACACCACTTGTTTATCCATTTGTCTGTTGTTAGACACTTGGATTGTTTCAGCCTTTTGACTATTGTGAGTGATATTTACGAACATTTGGTGTGCAATACCTGTATGAGAGGAGGGTTATTTTTTATTTGGAAATAAATTTAAGAAAAGGTGAAAGAATAATTCAAATGTCTTATGTATCTATTAACCAGATTTTAAACGTTAACATGTCAAATTTGCTTTAGTATTTGCACTATCATCCATACTTTTTTAGTTAATCATTTGTAAGTTATAGAAATCATATGTAAACTCTCACTAAAATCAAATAATACTCATACTACTGCTGCCTACAATATATAACGTTGACTGAAGGTAATCAAAGATGGATGTATCAAAGATGGATATTTATTTCATAGTAGGCTTTGAGACTAACCTTTTAATCCCTAAAACAGAGATATCAAAAAGAAAATATGTGACATCCCCTCCAAATTGTATAATTTGGCAGAGAGAAAATCTTATATTTTATCACTCTACATTTCTGAAGGCAAATTTTCTATTGCTTTCAATATTGTTATTTTTCTGAGCCAATATTTTAGCTCTTACGATAAGGTCTAAAATGTTTATATTGGTAAGCTTTTAAATTAGCTTTAACATATTAATGCCATATTTAGCAATTTGGTGATATAAAGTAATTCTTCTATGATTTTTTTTTCAGAGTAAGAATGACTTAACAGGATTTAAACTTAATAAAAGCAACTGCTTGTAAAGTATATGTGAAACTTGCCATACAAAAAGTAGGTGCTGTTATTTCATTGTATAGACTAATATAGATGTAAATATAGATTTAAAAAAAGATTTTATATTTATGTGGATAAAGTTATGTTAACTTTGCCTGTCAGCAAAAATTACTGAGTTAGAGGCAAATAAATGGAAATACCTAGTTCTGTAAGGAAGATGGTTTCTGCAGAATATCCAAGAGGTTATTAAACACAAGTTGAACAGAGAGAGGTGGATGTTTTTGTACAGTAGCAGGAGAGACATCAATAAAATGTTTAAAACAGATTATTTTCCAAACCATTCCCCCCGCTTTTGTGGAGTATATTTCTTAATCCTTTAAAAATAAATGTTTTAAGAGAGGAAGCAAGGGAGAGGAGGAATAAGCATTTTTAAGGAAGGGAGGAAAGAATGAAGGAAGGGGAGGAGGAGCAAGCACCTTTGTGTATATATTTAGTTTTGCTTACTCCCGCTGGCCAAATCCAGGTCCTTGGGTTTATTTGTTCACACTCAGTCTGCTGGCTTAGTATCTGAACCAATAGGGTGCCAGTGGAGTATATGTCTCGATAGTGTATGCGTGAAAGAGAGATGTTGAAAATTGTGTTTTTTAAGGTTTTTCTGAAAATTTAATCTTTCCATTTTTCCTTGTCAGAACTATGAAAAAGCCATTGAACATCTTACATATGTTAGCATATGTTAGAGAAATCATGTTGATTTCCATAGTATTTTTCTCACAAATGTAATAAATTTCCTGAAAATTGCTTATTACTTGCATTTTTGCTAAATCAAACAATTCTGTACATTAAGAAAAGAATTACCTATCCCACAGAAAAGATTTGAATAGCATAATCAAAACCAAAACCCAAAATAGAAATAACATAAAAATGTCAACTCATTAGCAATCAAAAATGTAAATGAAAATAGTGAGATTCCATTTCCTCCTAACATTTAAAAAAATATATATTGGGAAAAACAGCATGAAATTATTGAAAATATGAACTATCCATGTTCATGTCCTATGGCTAAGTGTACAAATCAATACAGTCTGAGTGCAATAGAGCATGATTTGTTGTATAAGAAATTGTTCTTGAGGAAAGAATTGGGGCTGCTCACAGCAATTTAAACTCCAGCAACTACTTAAAACTGCAACTATTGAGTATTACTTTATGGTAGACACCAGTTGTTCATTAATTATAGTATATAATGAGTAGCAAGGAAATTTACTTATTACATATTCCTTAAATAAGCAAGTTATATATATATGTATGTACACATACATACACATACTTTTGTATGTAGAGATGTGCGGATACACAAGAAGCAACCAGAAAGTATAGTCACGAAGGTGATAAACTGTTTTCTCTGTATTTGGGACAGAAAATGGGTATTTGATTTTTTCCCTTACTTTTGTTTAAAAGATTTAATTTTCAAAATTCCTGATTAGAAGGATATTATTTTAATTTAATAGTATTTCTAAATTCCTTCATGCTATTAACTATTACATTAATTATGGTTTTTCGATAAAGTGGAGAGATGCCTACTCTGAGAAAATTTTATAAAGTCTATCATATAAGGGGCTTTGAATTACAGCAAGATTTCATAAACTCAGCTTCCTCAGATATTGCTTATTTGGAAAATAATGGCAAGAATTCCTGTCTTAGTATTGTCCTGAGTATTAGGGAATGTGTAAATATAATTTTGGCAGTATTCTGGCAAGCAATTATTGTCCAATAATGAATGTAATAGGTTATTTACTATTTTGTAAAATTCAGATATTTTTCTTGATGATGTACTAAAAGTAGGCACAAACATAGAGGGGAAGGTTTTGATACATGTGTATTGAAATAAGTAATTAAAGCAGAGAACTTTCCAGTGTATCTGGAATTTGTTTGTATGAGTTTTAAAAAATTACCAAAAAGGTAATTCAAGGATAAAGGAAGAATGAAGCAATTAGACCTTAAAAGATTCAGAGTTCTACAAATCTATAAGGATTTGAAAGATTACTTTGTATTTCATCTCATTTTAGTGACTTAATCCTTAACTGATGGTTCGCATATTTTCAGGATATATCATAAAAATGGAAATCTAATTTTAGTACAGGTCTTACTGTCTTAATTTCTTTTTTTAATGTAATTTTGTTGATTGTGGTTTATTTGCAATGTTAGTTAAATTGCATAATCAGCATGCAATCATGCAATTTGATTAGGGAATGCTACTTAGGAAAGGAATGATGAAATTCAGATATTCATGACATTTTAGAAATTCTTATTTTAAAAATGTTTTTCCAATGAATGGTAGCTGATATTCAAATTTAATTTTCTCTTTTCAAAAAATTGTGAAAAATCATGTTGAATTCACTAAAATAATAGTACAAATATGATATGGTTTATAGAATAAGATTTCTTGACTTTATACTCTTCAACTTTCTATGTATCATTTTTTTCAGTTTTTGCCTTGAAAGTTTCCCATTCTTATGAAAGAAGCTATTTAGGATATATTTTTTAACTCAAAATCATAGATTTACACAGAGAAGTAATTTTTTTCTATGTCAAGGTTTTTCACCTGTATTCTAGTTTGAGTTAATAATAAGGAGAACTTGATAGTGGGGTGAATTATGCAAGTTATCATCTAGTAAATGCTGAAAAAATACTTACCGACATAAATACATTTGTATATAAAATATTCCGTATTTTGCATATAAATGAGTGTCAGCTTAATTTAAAGAATTACATGCTTTCCTCAGTAGTCAACATAATATTTATGAATCTTCAAAATGCCTTTTATATTCAGAAGCATAAATCTTGTATATTTTTTTCATAGAACTTTTTATAAAGTTATTTGGAGATATCAAAGCTTAGTAGTTTTACCTATTGCTTTGAGGTTCTAAGGTTGTGTGATATTTTATTTCATTAAATATATGACTCAAAGGTGAGAATTAGAATAAAATTGGGGGAAATGTTTTTCTTTTGCTGTATTAAACTCTCAAACATTTTAAAGGACTTTAAAGTTATAATGTTGTAACACTGGTTTTTTACTTGAAACATATAGAGAAAGAGGTGAGAAAACTATAGGAAATTGCACAGAAATTAGAAAGTCTGCTTGCAGTTTTCTTAAGAAATAACCCAACATATCTAAGTAATCAAGGATAAGAATTTTAAGCAGAGAAGTAAGACTGTCTTAAGAGGTATGACAGAAAAACCCAGATCACTACCCCAACTGTATCTTGACACAGCCCAGGGACAGACAGACTGAGTGGCCTGGACATTCTGAGTGAGCATTTATTATAATAACAAAAGAAGCCCAATGATGAATAAAGGCACCTCCCCTGGATAAGCTGTTGGTAGTTTGTGCACTAGTGACATTTAATCAATAGTTACAATATAATGGGAAGAACAGGCCATTGGTTTGGTAAAATTCTGTGAGGACACATTAGAATAGCTCTGCCTAGGAAAATGATGTACTGATGGTGATGAAAGTCTTCAGCAAGTTGGAATATTTCAACTTGTCTTTCAAAAAATTGAGACTTAGGAACTTTTTCTCCCCTCACTATAGAGGTAACACATTATAGAAAATGTATTTAAAAAAGACATGCCAAAAGAACAAACCAAATAAACTAATTGCTATCATCTTGCATAGAAAAAGAAAAACACTGGTAATACTAAAATATATTCTCTCTTTCTGTTTTCCTCTTTTGTATATGCATATATGCATTTTTTTCTTCGACGCAACTGAAATCTTAGTGTTTTATACTTGTTCATAAATATTTTTGCACATATATGAATGTTTTCAAAGTATCAAATTCTAGAAGATTTTTACTGTGGATTAAAAAATTGCCCATATGAAATTTTGATTAAAATTAGAATCCCACTATCAATATTAGAGAATACTATACTTGTTCTTTGAAAACACCATCTCAAATACTAACAATACAATTTTACAGTAAAGTTTTGTGACTACAGTAGATAAAAGAACTATTTTTAACTGCATGTCTTTGACTTATTTTTGAAACTTTTAAGTGTATTTTTATAATTTTTGCTGTGAATTACCTATGACCTTACCCATTAAAAAAAAATGGAGGTTTAATCTATAATTTCTGAGGTAGGATAGATTTGTATGTATTGAAATAAACTATATGTCATTGTCATTTTGTTGGTCAAAAATTGAATAGATACACAATTAATACTTTTAGTAATGTACTATTGATCATTTTCCTGCTATCCTTTTAAATTTATATAAAACTTAAATAGAACCATTTTATTTTCTGCAAAAATTCTCTGCTGTCTTTGTGCGTGTGTGTGTGTTATGACTGACTCTCCAATTTGAGCATCCTAAGACTATATTTTGTTTGCCCCATATTTTAAACCATACGCATAGCAGGAAGCCCTGAATAAAGGTTTTGATATTCAATACTCAACAGCTAACTATAATGGTTGATCATAATGGGTACACACCATAGGGTTGAGCCCAGATCTAGAAGCCTTGTCAAATCAGTTGTTTTGCTTTAGTTGCTTGCTCGCCAATTTGGGAAGAATGGGAAGTTAACCTATTAATTTGCTCAGTTGAATTTCAGAATCACTTAGTCAAATTTCAGAAAAATACTGCTGGTTTCACTTCTAAGAATAGCTAGTTCTTCTAATTGCTATGGTTATCTTTAATGGAATTAAAATTTTTTTTTTGGTTTTGATATTTGATTGAAATGACATTACATAGTAACATAAAAGTTTAAGCTATGCTTATTGCAAATCAGCATGTATGTATACCACATCTTTTAATAAGCAAATATAGACCCAGAGAAGTTGAATAACTTTCCTCATATTTACAGGGTTAGGACCATAAGTTTAAAAAATAACAAAAAACAATAAAAATAATTTTGTGATGGGGAAATTGCAGGTCGATCAATCAATTGCCAAGTCCACACAGTTATCTTTCTAGAGGGAATTTAACCTACAGATATTGAAGATTGTTTTGATAATGGCCTGCTTTATAGGTTTTAAATCAGATAAAATTTACGGAACATAATCTGATAGAAGTACATACACTGCTTTTTATCGTCAGACCATTATGGATTCTGACCCCACTGACTGAATATGGTATGAAGATAATTTGCAGTGAGATTGGGTCTATCAGACATCTGGCAAACATAAATTAATAGAGGGCCCTCAGTGATTTGGGCTCTAGGCATTTGGACATCATCTCTGACACTGGGCATCATTATGACAATTGATTCCATCTGGCCTGTTCTGGCTCAAAAGGCTCATATTTTCTTTAGAGAGTCTATTGGCCATGACTAGTCCTTGTTTACAGAATTTTTTCAACTCCCTTGGCTGGCAAAGCTACACTTACCCTGCTTTGGGACTTAGCTTTTTGTGTAGTGCTCTTATTTTAGAACAAACCATTCCTAATACAGGAAACAAGAGGGCTTTCAGATGGTTCATGATAAATAGAGGTGTTAAGGAATTTTACCAAGCAGTTTTAGTTCTTTATTATACTATAAGATTCTAATCTTTCCTACTACATGAATCTTCACAAATTAAATAGCAAACCAGAAAACAAAGGTAGAATATGTCAATATATGATACCAGATAACGTAAAATATATTTTAAGATATTTAGCTTATCAGTAGAACCATAGACTTTTACAGCTGGGAGGGATCTTAAATGGTGTAAAGGTACCACCTCTCATTTTGCAGTAAGTATGAAGTCACATAACTAAAAATTCCATGCTGTTTCTAGGTTTATGGTGCAATGCTTTCATAAATTTAGAGTGCAATAGCAAATCATAAGAGCCTTATTAAAAGATACAGCCTCAGATTTCATCAAATGCTCTTTTCTCTCTTTATTGGTAGATTATCAATCATGTGGAAATGAGTATGATACCCCAAATTTGACAGATTTTTCTGAAAAATCAGTAAATGGCTTGAGTTCTTTGATAATTAAACATTTTTATTGTAAAATATGGGGTTACTATGGTAAATAAATGCTGAAATTCTTTAAAGGAATTCAATTTTCCTTTAAATTTCAGTTAATAAAATAACCTCAATTAGCAAGATTAATTATTTATTTTAAAGTATTTTACCAACCTTTTAAGACATAATAAAATAGGATCAAATTAACGAATACTTTATTGTTTTTTTGCATTAATATTGTTCATTTTCTCACATTAGTAGAGTCATCTTAATTGTAAATCTTATTTGCTTTCGCAAGCTGAATTATTTATATATTTTTACTGTTTGAAATAGCACATTTTGTCTAATTTATTTTCTTTCAGAATAAATTTTTTGTCATATTACTAGCCTTTGTGACAAATTGCTCAAAATTGATTCCCTGAGAGGTTAATTGGAAGTGGGTTAGATAGTAATTAAGATGGAATTTCTGGATTCAACTCTGGTTATTTTTCTGGTTTATCACTTAACCTCTCATATGCATCAACGTCTTTATATATAAAATAGGGTAATAATAGTGTCGTTAATGTATGCCAGTATTGAGAAATGTGCCTGGTATTTAACTAACTCTAAATGAATGTCAGTTGTCATTATTATTATTAACCCATTAATGTACACAGTGAACAGAAAGAAGTATAAAACAAAGCACCATTGTTTTATAAATGTTAACATGGGTTTTGTGCGCCAGCCTGCTGTGAGCTTCCAGTAAATTGGATACTCAGAGTGTTTCTGGGCTATTCTTCCCAGTTTCCAAGATCCCCCTCCCACCTCTTTGGGGGATCTAACATTTTTATTATATTTATTTTTAATACTTGTCTAAATATGTAGCAGTATTTTAAAATTGCCTTAAATCTTGTTAATGATTATTCATAAGGCTGAGTGTGTGTTACAGAGGATAATATGCCATTTAAAACACAAAATTAAAATGCTTATTATTTTATGTAATAGTTACATTAGGAAATGATTCACATTTTAAAATGTAAATTAGTTCAATACATTGTTTAGATTCAGTGTTTGGTGAGATTTTTCCATCCATCTCACTTCCCTTATATTTTTCTGAAACTTCCTAGTATTCTTCACCAGAGAAATACCTGCAGTGCCTAAGACCCTGTAATGATGCAGAGGTGGGTGTGGGTGCAGAGTACGGGGGCGGGGGGGGGGGGGGGGGGGGGGGGGGGGGGGGGGGGGGGGGGGGGGGGGGGGGGGGGGGGGGGGAGGCTGGACATTTACATTTTGGTCTGTGACTTTCTAATACTCTGCTACTCCAGAGACTGAACTCTTAGGTTTCAGACTTCAATAGTAATTCCCTAATTATTTTCCACTTTAAATTTAAATGTATCCTTGTTTCATCTACTTCATAGCTTGTCAATCTCATTGGGCCATGCCCACATTCTTCAAGACCTGTTGTTTTTCTTACTGATTTCAGTAACCAAAGACAACAGAGATGATGAACTGTGACCATAAGTGTTACTGCACATGACCCAACTGGCCAGTCAGACTGACATTAGATAAATAGAAATTGTTGTAGGTTTTGCTGTGTTTCCACCCTTTTATTTCACAACTGGGAAACATGGTTAAAATCTTTAGATGTTGGAGAAGTGATGCATGTATGAACCTTTATGACTGTCTCACTTGAATAACCACCTGGTCAATAATTTATTGATTAATGCATTTGTTATTCAGAAACATTTGGATTCTTACATATATCAACATCCATACTTGATGTGTGTGTTGAGAGAGAGAGAGAGAGAGAGAGAGAGAGAGAGAGAGAGAGAGAGAGAGAGAGAGAGAGAGAGAGAGAGAGAGAGAGAGAGAGAGAGAGAGAGTCCCTGTCCTGAAATATATCTGTAAGAAGTCTCAAAGACCACACTACAGGTTTGGCGATTTTTCTGGGAAGACTGACAGCTAGATTTTTTTTTTTTTTTTTTTGAAGGAAGTCAGCCTGTAGGCAGGAACTGAAAGTAGGCAGGCAGGGAGAGAGGAAGGGAGAAGAGGAAACATTGTTATTTATTTGTATATTTGTTTAATTGTTTTAATTGTTTCTTTTTCATTTCCTCCTGCCCTGCCTTGGGTCATGAAACTGGGTCCTTAGGCCCAGTCACTATTATAGCTAAATAATACAAGGCATACTTTGCAATTGGAATAAGTGCTTCAGGGTGGTATTTGGAGAACCCAGGGGCCACATTTCTAAGATTCATCTTCAGAGAAAGCACAAAGGAAAAGTTTCATTCCTCCGGCAACCAGCTGTGACAAATCACATAAAATATTGTTAACCAGAGTTTAATCAGAAACTCAGTGCCCTGGTTTTATTGGAGACTATTTACATAACCAAATCCTTCCTATCCAGCATGTACCAAAATTTTAGACTCCCAGGAAAAAGGCAGTGTTCTGCATAAACCTTATTGTTTGCCCAAATAGGTTAGGCACAGTGAGTCGCTCTTATCAGTGAAGGAATGGGGGAAATCATTCTTAAGCCAAGAGCCAACCTTGCAAACAGAATTTTCTAAGGATAACAGTTTCAGACCTGCTGTGTTTACTCTTTTCTGTACAATCTCACATTCAAGTGGCCATCTAGGTAAAATAATGCTTAATGAATCTAGAAGAAAGAGTTATTTGCTTATAGGGAGGAAAAAAAACCTCAGCTAAGGGCATGAAGGAAAGCTTCATATAAAAAGACAATTTTGAATTAGATCTTGAAGGAGTTATGTGATTTCAGTCTGGGGTGAAGTAGGACTTTCCTCCATGCAAAGATCACTGTATTCATTTCCGGGAAAGAGGCTACTGAGAAATTCTGCATGATGGAAACATAGGGCATGGGGAGAAGCAGAGACAGGAAGAGTGATTGGATTCAATGTATGAGGTGTTTTATAGTTGGATGGATGGTTACAAGGAAAAAAATGAGTAAATCTGAAGGTGTTTCTGGTAGATGACGGAAAAAAAATGACTGGATAGGGAGGAGCTTGATAACGGTAAGAATAGTTAGAAGACAAGAGATGAGGAAAACATGACCAAGACCTATGTCAGTGGGATGGGACAAGAACATGGAGCAGTGTCCTTCAAAGAGGGTCAGGGGCACAAAGAATCTCATGGGAGCTTTAAAAAACAAAGATTTCCAGGTCCCACCCAAATCCTTGAATATCTATTAACCACACATTTGTACAATTTATCTTCTGTAAATTGTCACTCTCTGCAACACCCTTAGTCAAAATCTCAAAGTGCACAAAGTAGTTAGTCCTTAATTACTGGACATAACCAGAGACATAACTATTTGTATGCAATTTCCTCTTTAATGGAGATGTAGATAATGTCACGCTTCTTAGATATCTAAGCCCATAGATCTGAACAATTTGAATGTGTCTGCAGAGGCTTCACAGGAGCAATTCAGTTCACTTGTGAAGTGTAGACCAAAGGTGAAGTATTCATATTCCCTTATTAAATAGGATGCATGTCAATTTACATAGTTACTGCTTGGTGATTCAACATGTATTATCAGTGTGATTTATATGCAAGACTGAAGAAATGAGATTAAAGGTGCTTATAAAAAATAACCATTAGTTAAATGCAAGGTATTTAAATAAAGGCACAAAGATAGGACATACACATAAATATATCCAGACTGATGAGGGTACAGTGTGACTTAAAATCTATAGGGCAGTATGCAGGCATATGAACTGAAGAGTTGACTGACTAGCAAAACGTAGCAACCTGTGTCTAAAGACACACCTCCTAGTTACTCCCCCCAGACAAATCCAGGCAGCACTCATGAGAACTCCAACTCTTATGACAGCTGCAGATCTTGGGTAGGTTTAAAAGGAGATCCTCCTGCCTTTCCCCCAGATAGCAAAAACCATTTTCACAGAGACTTTTCTTTCTCCTATAACCCCCAACATGCATGCATCATTTTTGTTTAGCTAGTTTCCAATGGACTTGCCACTTGGTGCTAGAATCAGGCATCTTTCCTCGAATTCATTCCAGGACTAACTCCACACTCATTCAATCTCAGTCACCCACATCACAGATTATCACAGCTTTCTTCCCTTTTGTTTTTATTTTAAATGATTTCATTTTGTAGTATATGAGGGAACAAAAGAGACTTGCATGAGGATGCACATGAGTGTAATGCCTTGTTCAATAATGGTTTGTTATTTTGATTGAAAAAAACTCAAGAATGTGTTAAGATCAATTTGCATATTCTATACAGACATATGTCTTTAAGCTTTCTCTCCTTTTATCAATATGGGAGTCATTAGATATAGTTGACGTTTCCATGAACTATGTGATTAACAACTGGAGCAGAACATGTTGCAGAAAATTATCCTTGAAAGTTTTCCATCAGTAGTTTAATTAACATACAGTGGACAGAAAGCAAACAATCTGTTCAACCAGACTATTCAAAGATCCCTCCTGTTGCTTTTGTTTTCACTACAAGCTGGGATGGAAAAAATTGTATTCTATATACCCCTTTATCTTGCTTCTGAATGATTAGTTTCGATGGTGATTTAAAGAATAAAGTATGTTTTTGAGTTTGAAAACTCATAAAATGCATATGAGTAATTTTCAATGTAGATAACCTGTTTGTGGTTTTGCCATTTTTTTCTAGTCTGTGCTTCCATGAAACATCCATTTTTGAATTGTTTTATCTTCTCTAAAAATCATTCTGAGATGGGATCAATATCCAAGCCAATTTCATAGCTCAGTCTTGATGTACCATCTATTGCTGAACATACAGTAACATAGCCTCCATGCGCCATCAAGTAGTTTTGCTTATTTGTAAGGTAACCAGAGAAAAGATACTAGGTTTAAAATAGCAACCAAAAGAAAATTCTAAGAGGTCAGGCCCTTGAGCCCACACATTTTCTCATTAGAAAACCCCTCAGGGCATTTCTTAGCCATTGTTTTCTTTTTGTTAAGCACAATTAGAGCAGCAACTGATCAAGGGACAGATTTGTAAAGTAGTAATTCTAAGAGGAACTATCATCCATGATGGACATAACACAAACAACAGTTTTAACTATTATTTATGTCAAAGCAAAGCAAGAGAGAGGAAAAAAAAAAGCAAGAAGACACTGCTAAAAAGTGAAAAGCAACCAAGAGGGGAAAATCCCCCACTTTTGAGTGGGCGTTTACTCCGAGTGCTAAAATAGGCCTTTATTCTTACTTTGTAGGGGAAGTCTACCTGTCTTTTCAATGTACCTTCCCCAGTAATCTTTTTAAAGGATGAGTTTGCATGTTCACTACAGAAACCAGCGTTTGACTCATTAGTCTGACTCTCCGAATGTTGATTTTAGTGGTGTTAAAAGATAAGTAGGCCTATTACAACTTTGAAGAGTTTATCTGAATAAAAATCAACTTGAATAGGGCAACACCAAACCAGAGTGATGAAGGGCACTCCACCCCTAAGAGTTACTGTAGAGAACAGGTGGAAATGGTTTAATTGACTCTAATTTGTGCTTTGCCTTATTCTGAGAAGTCTAGCTCTTAGTGATCCATTGCTTTTAGGTGTTTGATTTTTGTTTTTGTCTGTTTGGTGTTTTTCAAAGAAAAGGTGTGGGCATGAGTAAAGTTCAGCAAACAGGTAGCCAGGAAGAGAGAAGGTAGAAGACGTTTTCTAGTTATTTTATTTAGTACCTCTGGGTTGTTACCCCTGGCCCTGGCTCTTGAACTCTTGTCCTTGGTTTGTATGCGGACTGCACCTGGTGAATTTAACCACTAAACCACCAGGACACACCTGTCCTTAGGTTTTCATTTCTTAACCTTTAGGCATGTACAGACTTGAGTTTCTCTGTTTTTGCTCCAGCTGCTAAGGTATCAGACCCTCCTCTGTCTGAAGCCCTCCTTGTTTAATTAGCCATGGAGAATACAGACTTTGTCATTGTCCCTCAGTTTTGCAACCCCTTGTCTTCATTCATTGTCTAGAGTGAGAAGGCGGAGACAAAGTGAGAAAAGAGACTCAGGAAAGTGAGACACAGCCTTGCTGGGCAGATCGCTCCTCCGACATCAGTTATTCCATTTACTCCTGTCCCTGCTCCAGGACCACGGGGATCTATCTAGTAAGATGTCACAGGTCTAACAGTCCTCAAAAGCACAGTATTTGATCTTTTGTTGCAAATATCTAAAACGAAATGGTATCTAAAAAGAAAATGGTAAAGTTAATACCAGGGAAGAGACAATAATTTTAACGAAACCAAGAGTTGCTTTAAAATTCTGTTTTGAAGATTTTAATAAACTAATTCATTGAGGATTTAGGCATATTTCATTCCTGGCTTACATTACAGAGCACTGACAAACTTCTGGTTGAAGCCATTCCCTGTGTGATTAAGAAAAGGAAAAAGAACATTTTTTTATATCTAGACCATTTAATCCATTAACTGCATAATAGTTGCTCCATTTCTTACCTAGACTGACATTCTAACAGGACACTGTATAGATTTTCAGTTGTTCCTACATGATTACTTGTATTTAGATAGTTGCTACCCCAGATGCGAAGCAAATGCACATCCTTTAATTTGACCTTAGTATTGTGCTAGGAGGTCTTATTGGGTTGTTGTAAAACTTTATTGCTTACTTTTGTTGTTAGCTACCTCATATATTTTTGATAATGAGCTTGGATATACAAATAAAGCAAATAAAATTGCTTTATGTGGCTTTGCCTAGAATCATAGGTCTTAGAACCTGACATATCTTCAGAAGCAACTGTCTGCTTTTGCAGGTAAGATATTGTCATTCTCACTTAAATTATAAGCTAATTAAAGCACAGAAATTTTATAAATTATGCTAGACCTCATATCAGGAATACTTAACAAAAAGAACTCTAGCCCAAATCTCCTGAAACCTTATACAGAATTTCATCCATTACTTAATTCTGCTTGGTAGTCATTCTTCCTCCAAAAAGGCTGTCAACAATTCATCCATGCATAGATTCATTTAGTCAATCAACAAACATTTACTGAGCACTGTTCAATGGCCAATAGGTGCGACAGTGTTAAAAAATGTTTTCTTTCAATAATGACAGTAACAATAGTCATTAGACATATTTGTTAAACACATTTTATGTGGAAGGCAGGAGTAGATAGTGAAATTACATACATGAGTTTTTTTCAGCCTTGCAATAATTCTAGGAATTGAATGAAGTGCTGTAGTTTTAACTCTTAAGTTCTTCTCTATGGAGATCGGGGTTACTTCTATCTCTCTGCCTCTTTTAAACTCTTGTAGTCTATAAAGTCATGGAAAAATCTAGATTGCATATACTATGATAGTGGTGCTGCATCCATTCAGGCATTAGCTTTGGGGGATCTTTTAAGTATATAGTGAAACCAAAGAATAACCTGTTTAGAAGAATTGCTTGCATTTTTCTGATTTGAAAGGGAAATATTTTAGACAACTTGCATGCACTAGTAATGGTAGATTTATCTATCAGAGTTCTAAAGTAGATTGGTCAATGATATATAAGCCTCAGTGAATACATTTTGATTCCTTGGAATGTTCTTGTATTGAGGAGAACATCACAACTATAATTAAATCAATGCTCTCTTAGCCTTTTGAACCCATATCCTACCAGTTATAAAGCCTGTCAATTCATATCTTTTGGTAATAGTTGTACAGAAGAGGACTGTTCTTCTTGATCAGAAGCTGAATTCCCCATACTTGCTGGGTACCTTCCCCTGCTGACCTGCTGAAATGAAAGACTAGGAGTAATGATTAAATCTAATTTTCCCTTCTGTACTAGCAGGATGAGCTGGGTCAGCAAGGCCAGTCCCTGCAGATGGCTTTAAAATACCTGTGTGGTTTGATCTTGTTGCCTTCCCATCCATTTCTCTAAGTGCCTATCACTGTCATCCTTTATCATCCTTATGCAGTTCAGACGTAAGAACAGCACAAATGAACAAGAGTGTTTGTGATGCTTCCTCAGGGTGTTGCTTATGAAATGAGGTAGGCAATGGACCATGTGTACAAGGCAGTTTAGCACATTTACACAAAGAAAATTCCATACATTATTTAACCTGTTCAAATACACTGTTCTCTTTACTGCTCATTATAACTCCTGAGAAACTAAAAGAAGCTCCACCAGTCTGACTTTTATTTTCAAATGTGCTGAAAATCACTTGGTTTTGTTCCTTTGTTTGGATTGTAGCTTGTTTTCTCGGAACTAGAGAGTGCTTATGAAGTGTGCGTGTGGAGGGCTGAGAGGGAAGGGAATAAAAGGCGTTGCTTTAGGGCTGCACATCTGTTTTAGGGACTCGGATACGCACGTTAACTGCTGTCATGACTTATGGTGTGTCCTAAAATTGCATTCTACGAGAGATGTTCATACAAACTCAAAATATTGCAATTAAACGGATTTCATGGTTATGAGTTAGTATCCTATTTTCATGACCAGCAGATATTTCCCCCTGCTCTGCCAGATAGCGTGTATATGATTCTTAACAACAATAACTCATTATCTTCTTTTACTTTCTAACAGATTGGAAATATAAAGTTTCACAGGTCTCCCCGCAAACAGAATGGGCGGTGGAAATAGACACACACGTATTCAGCCACCGGTGGAAAAGGAACTTGGATGCCTTCAAGGCAGTCGACACAAATCGAGCAAGCATGGGTCAAGACTCCCCAGAGCCCAGAGGCTTCGCCGACCTGCTGCTGGATGATGGGCAGGACAGCACCACCCAGATTGAGGTAGATACATAATCCAGGGAATTAAAATGGATCAGTAAATATGCTTTGGTAAGGGGTCTAACTTTCCCATTAGCTTTTGGATTTTTTATAAAAGATCAGTTTAACTCATTAACAAATAATTTATTTGTTAATATTCAGTATTCAGTAACAAATATAAATATCTTCAATAAATAAACTAATAACAATAGCTAAATAGTTCAATTACCCACAAATTCATCTACTCTTAAAGAAACATGATGGTGCGCCCTGATGGCCTAGTGGGTTAAACTGGATGCAGTCCACATATATCCCAAGGTCCCTGTTTCAAGATCTGGGATGCGGGGAAATAACCAATGATGAGCAACTGAATAAAATAAATAAATGTTTCTTTCTCCTCTCTCTCCCTGCATACTTGCCTAATCACCTTCGTTTGTGCCTGCACCTTTCGTTAAAAAAAAAAAAAAAAAAAAGGAAAAAAAAGAAACATGACTTGGTGCTATTATATATGAATACAATAGGAGATCTAAATGTCAGGACAAAATCATCCTGAGTCCATGTGATACATACACAAAATATGCAGGCTGTAGGAATGAAGGAGGGAGTGATCACCTTCACTTGAGAGTATAGGTCCACTGCTATGAGAGAATGGACATGTTGGTAGGGGATTCTCAGATTTGGGAGGAGTTCTCTTTGTTGATAACCTGTCAGTGGTACAATTGAAGATTCCTGGTAGAGAAAATTGCATCTGTAGTGACTGAGTTTTAGAATGGCATGATAAAGAGTCTTGGAGGGTGACCCACCATCTCAGTTTGCCCTTGATGGAGGGGTTTCCTGAGGTGTAGGATTTTCAGTGCAAAAAATGGGAAAGTTCTGGGCAAACTGGGCTTGTTGGTTTCTCTATGATTCTAAGTTATTCTTTGTTATGGTTGGAAAGGGGTTTGGTGAGTCTGGAACTCTGACAGCTTTTAGGGTTTCTGGAGAGTTCAAGGGTGGGTGGCATTTTATAGCTTAAGTTTCCATAGTCCTTAGCATTGCAATTTCTAAAAATGCCATCTTGTGAGTTTTGGTGATAACAGAAACAGCTAGGTAAATCTTAGGGAAATAAGTGAAAACCATCCGAATGAGAGCAGAGTCTAGTTTTTCTGTTTGCTCTATAACAAGGAGTCACCCACCTTCACTCGCCTTTGGTAGAGACTCAATAGCAGGCAGGCGACTGGGAAAGGTCTTCAGTTACAAACAGACAGCTTCAGGAATAGTCTGATTGTTGGCGTGGAGAAGTCGGAGGTGGCTAATTAGAAACAGAAATTTATATGATTCCTTTAGGGAGCATATTTGGCTTCCTGTGGTTGGTCCTAGGTTGAACACAGGGATAAAACTAAGGAAACCACCAGTTATTCATTAAGTCCTGCTTATTCAGGTCTGTGTGTTACAAAATTGTATTTTGGTTCCCCAGATTGAATGCTGTGGAAGTTGGGGTCAGTGTTCCATTGTTATCTATTCTCTGCCATTGCCCTTTTGTGTAGTCTCTTTCAATCTGAAGTTCTAGTCCCCACTTTTTTTCCAGTTGATAGGCTTATAATTTTTAAGAACCAGGCAGCATTCTTTTTGACTGCACCAGAGTCCCCGAGATACTCATTATATTGGAAAAGAATTCAACTTCATGAAACAGATACTGCTGAATTCTGCAAATAGTATCAAGGCATCGTTTTATTCCCTCACGGTGAGAGGAACCTTCAGAAGATCTAAAGCACAGACCATTGGGGTTCTGTGTATGTGAGGAGATCAGTAGTTTTCAAACAGTTCTCCATCTCTTAGCTAGTGTGTGACTCTGGCGGTCCCTGGTTGCCCCAGCCAGGCCCATTACAGTCATCAGAAGATGAGCCAGAAGCAGAAGTCATATCATGTCTGTAAGAGGCGATTCTGACTCCTGCAGGGTGCCAGCTGTTTTGGCAATAATGTTGTTATAGCAACTCAGTCTAGGCAATGTGATTTTTTCCTGAACGGTCTTTACCTAGGGTGTTGCATCAGGAAAGGGGAACAGAACAAAAGCAGAGGTGTTTACCCACTGCCCAGAACTAGTGCCCTACTGAGACTGAAAGAAGAGAACACAGATTCCTAGAACTCTGTGATCTCTACCCAGGATGGTAAATTTTCCTAATCACTTGTGAAACAATGAAATGTGTTTGCTCAGGGATGTAGCAACACTCCTCAAAATATAATCCTGACTTTTTATTAGATCTATGATCTTATCATTTGGCCAATTTTTTCTTAATTCTAGCTTCACAGAAGGAGACCACATTAGGTCAGAGGTTTTTAATTAGTAAAAAAGATAAAGAAGGATGGTATTGGGTAGTTTTCATGCTTTTTGAGTTGCAATGCTAAGGACTGTGGAAACTTTATATCTCTGTCTGTCTGTCTTTATCTATCTATCTGTCTGTCTGTCTGTCTGTCTATCTGTCTTACTGCTCTTGAGGCCTTGGGTCACCTTAAAATCTACCTAGAGTGTGCCTTCAGCACATTTTCTGGGGACTGGTGCTAAGATCTGCTAGGTGCTATATGGGTGTCATCTTGCTTAGTCCTGACATCAGTTGAGTGAGATTTGTATCCCTGGTTTTATTGAGTAACCTCAATGAATTTTACATGAGGGCAATTTTAGATTTAGGGCCAGTGTTTTTCTTAAGGGTTCCCTTGGAAAAATAAAAGGGCTGGTTTTCAAACCCATACCAGCTCAACTCCCAGGATGTATCCTTTCTCCTTGACTTTTGCTTCCTCAAATATAAGGAAAGACAGTGGCACTTTGATTGCGGAGTAATTTTGGACAATGGCAGCATCTGAATATATGAGAGTCACTTTGGAGTTTCAGCCTGACTGGGGAGCACTTCTTTGTAGTTAGATTTGCGTAACAAGAGGATTGCTTTTATTTTGACAGTTTATTTATTTTTGATAGGGTTCTGGGGATTGATGTAGATTATTGGGGATCTAAAGCTCCATAAGTCACCCCTTAGCCCTGCTGACACTTGTTTGGGCAACAAAAGCCTACATCTGAAATGCCTCTTCAAATTTATTTATCTTGGCTCTTGAAATCGTCTTTTTGAACCCTGTTGCATCTCTTTTTGAGAAAAACACTTTGCCTAATTGAGTTAAACAGGAAAAAGAAAGAAACCAAATGATTGTAAAGTGACTCCTTGGTGCTGGGAATTGGGACAAAAATTGTCCTTATCTTTTAGGCATAAACAATTTGATTTATATTGCTGCATGCAAGCAATGAATATGAAAGTGTATATGTGCTTTTTCCTTTTGATGTTTCCAAAGTCTGTGTCAGGAATCAGAATTCTTTTGCCAGAGAGACCTGACTGTACTCTGGCTGCTAAAATAATTTGTTTCCCAGCAAGACCCAAACCACCCAGAATGACATTCCTGTGCGTGTTCGCCTTGACTTCTGCCTTTGTCTTGGCTTGCTATCCCGCTTTCACTCCGCACAGATGAAAACAAGACAAGGCAATATTTACTATTTTGGCACCAATTCATTCTGAAATCAACAAAGACTTTTATTCTCTTAATTTGGTGACGGTATTTTTTGTGGCTCTGCACAAGAACAGATGAGGGAATTGTAAAATTACATATCCTAGTTCAAGAAGTCTTCACATTGAAGGATCCTATACTCCTCATTTCTTCTTTTTTCAAAATGGTTTTCCCATTAAAAACATCTTTAAACTAATTGTATTTCCTATTGCATAAGCAGGGACTCAACAGTTTGCAGGTATCGCTGTTGAGCTGAATGTTGGTTTCTGTGAGTCCTTTCTTCTTGTGTTTCCTCTGCTCATGGGGAGATAGAACTGCTTAGCCAGATTAGAAGAAAAGCATTCCGATTTGTAGGTATTTAAAAAGAGGTGTCATAAAACAGTCACTTCTTTGCTATTTGTGGTCATTATTTGAGGAATATAGGATCTTACAGAACTTTCAGTAAGATTGAATTCCATTCTTGATGGGTCTTGTCTGATCAACCTGTAGTGAATCTTGTGATCTCAGTGGCACATTTTGGACAAGAACACGTCTCCCCCTCTCACTGCTGGCTGTCCTGTTTTTGGCATAGGACTCTGACAGCATCGTATACCTTACAAAACAAAGAGAACCTTGACCATATTTTGTGGGAATCAGTGTCTTCCTAAAGCTCTGTTGTATCAGCCCCTTCCTATGAGATAACATCGTAACTTACCTTGCTTTGCTTTATAGAAAATCGATCCCAAATTCCACTCTAACACACTGAACCAAATATGTGTTTTTATCCACTTATTCACATGTCAAATATGGAATGTCATATTAGCTCTCTTGGGACAATGAAAGTGTCTTTAAAAAGAATTGCCAAGTGGGAATTTTTTTGTTTTTTGTCTTGATTCAAAATCACCTGTGTGACTTGAAGAAAGGAAAGATTTAAAAAGAGGGCTTACGGATCATAGCGTCATGGTCCAAAATGACGCTGAAATTGTGAGCGCGACTGCTGCCTTTCATTTGATGAAGATGTGACCAGACGACTGGCCACGTCTGAGTTACAAGGAGTTAGAACATAAAGCAGATTTAACTGCTGGTGAAGTTTTTGTCTTTTTATTTTCATTTTTTTAGCAGAGAGGTACAGGTAGGAATGAAGGCAAGTGGGAAGGCAGGCAGGAAGAGAGTGGAGGAAGAAGCATTTTATTCATTTTATTTAGTTGTTCATCTTGTTCACCCCGATCCCAGGTCCTTGGGATGTATGTGGACTGAACTGGTGGGGAACTGTGCACTTAACCACTAAACCACCAGACACACCTAACTATGGTTTTGAAGATACAGGTGTTCTGAGTGCCGTTCCCAGGTGGAGCAGCAGTTAAACCAATAGCCTGTAAAGGAGCGAGCCACATACTCCTGGGTTTGAGTCCCAGCCCGAGGGTGCTGGGGCTGGGGGGCATAGCAAAGTGAACAACTCTCAAAAAAAGAAAAGAAAGATGCTTCTTCCTCTGCTCCCTTCCTGCCTGCTTGCCTTCATTCCTGCTCTACCTTTTGTTTGAAAAAGCAAAACAAAACAAAAAACAAGATTTTCAACCGACAACTGTCTTTTCTACTAAACACGTGTAAAATCTCTAATCTACTGTGGCATACATTGCCAGTTATGTCTGCATCTTTTTTTTTTTTTTCTCTCTCACAAATTGTACAGTCTTTTTTTGTTTTATTAGTAATTGCTGCACAGGAGGCTTTCGTGTGTGTTCTAATATTTTATTGCTGTCCACGACTAGCTATGAAAGAAAAGGGGAAAGAAGTCATTGGCAAATACTCTACAAGAGAGAGTGATTGCTCTGGTGATTATTTGGCAAAGAAAAAGACAAATTCCGTAATGTCTCAGGTAGGCAGAATCGCCATGGTATGTTTGCATTGTAGAAATGTATCAGAGCATTCTTAGATAATGAAAATCTCCTTCTCATGTGTCTCAAATCTAAGTAATCTCTCTCAGTCTCAGAGGTCTCACAAATAGCAATCATGAGTATAAGTATAGGATAATAATAAGATAATCGACCCATGTAACACAAATAGTATAATGAAAATTTGCGAGTATTAATGTGCTGATTCTGTTCCTCAGGCCACTTTTCTGCACAGACAACTCACAGAAGACAACATGTATATATGAGAGGAGTGTGATAAGGCAGATTGGTGACATTTCTCAAAAGAAAGAAAATTTCAACCTGATACTGAACAGCTCTGTTACTATATTAAGAATGTGGAATGCTGTTGTAAATATCATTTTAGGGCTTATTTCCATTTTAGAGGATCCATTTTAGGGATCTTAAGTCTGTAGGGGCATCAGCTTGTGGTTACAGAATCAGAAAGCTGTACAAAGGGAACAGTTAGATTAATCCTGAAGAACACATGTTTGACTCAGGAGTGAATTGAAATGTCCCAAATGCATGTAGGTGTCAGATTGGCTTCCACTTTGTAGTTAGGAGAGAAAGCATTGTGAGGACATGCAATTGAAAAAGAGGAGAAATACTGCATATAGGTTAGTCAGCAGTCGGAGGGAGACACTAATTTTCTAGAGAGCTAGGATTAATGTTGGAACAAGGTGTCACTGAACCAAGTCATGGAAAATTAGAAGGTGGACAAGTGTCAAGGTATTTCCAGACAGAAAGTTTTGCACGCAGGGGCAAGATATTAAACTCTTTTTCTTTATTATTTAGCTTAGTCTATCCTGGCTTCCATAACCTAATTAACCATAGACGGCTTATGGAAGCAATAGCAGTTCTGGAAAGTTGCAGATCAAGACGCTGGCAGTTTTTATCTGATGAGAGCCCCCTCTTGCCTCATAGAAGGCTGTCTTCCTGCTACATCCTTACAAGGTAGATGGGACTAGAAAACTTTATGGAGTCTCTTTAATAAAGGTATTAATTCACTTATCAGTACTCCACCCTCCTGATCTAATCATCCCCAGTGGCCCAACTTCCTGAAACAGTTACATTAAGGGATTTAGCAGAATTTCAGAAAAACACTATGCTAAGATGTTTGGGATTTATCATGGAGGTACTTGGAAGGCACCCCAAGATTTTAAATAGGGAAAGACAAGATTATATTGATGCTCCTAAAATATTCTTTGGGAAGTTAAATGTGGACAGGCTCTGAAAGCCTAAATCTATGGAGGTGGAAAGATGAATTCAATTTAGATGAAAATTGTTGTGAGGTGAAACGAGAGTGGTTAGGAAAAAGGCTATGGATGAGCTTATGAACTACAGGAATAATTTAGATTTCTAGTCATTAATTTGCATGTGAAGGTTTGCCCAGTCTTCTGTGTTTACAGCAGGGTGGCCTGCTGTAGCCCTGACCACCCAGCTAATGTGGGTTGAGAAGTGGCCTCATTTCTTCCACTCTGTATTGCCAGAGTTGTCTATTAATTGACAGCAAAATCTATATCATTTTCTTTTGTTTCGGTAATTGGCAAAATCATGTCGCTTTAAGCTTCTGATTTAACCCCATTCATTTTCTTTTAGAATATTGATGAGAACTTTTTTCTTTTTCAAGAAGAAAATGTTCACTGAAAATAGTAAACCAGATTCTAGCTGCAATCATTGCTCAACTTCTAAAATGATAATGAGGATTAAAATAGAGCATCATATATCTTGTTTAATTATAGATTATTCTTAGCTTGACGTGGCAGCTCTTTTTTTTTTAAGTAAAAATGGGAAAAATGATCCATAACTGTCCTTCAAAGAGTTCTATAAGAAATAACTGAATTATCTCTATGGCGCTTAACAGTTAGTTCACAGAGCGTACTTAATCTAATAGCATGGAACTAGTCTCCAGAATGAAACATACAGGTTATAAAATTATTAAGTGTATTAGTCAAATAATTTATCTTCAGAATAAGAATTATGCTTCAGAGTGAATAATCTTGCATTCTCCATTAACAAAGAGACATGTCATATTTAACCTCCCCCAATAGTACTCTGATACTAATTATGAGGATATTGCACAGAGATTTTCCTACTTCAATTTCCTAGCTCTTCTTAAGGACCCTATTACATCCTCTGCCTCTGTTGCATTGATGAATGACAGTTATAGAGAACTTCAAACACAGGAAATACCAGGTACTTTTATTCAGTTGAATTTCTATTCTATCATCTTGCAATCTTATTTTTCTTCTTTGCCCAGACTAACTTCCATCAGCATATTTTAAATATACTTTTGTGAAAACAATTTCCAGTACCAAAGATTGTAGTGTAGCCCTAAAATGGCAGGTTTAGCACTTTCTCTAAGTGATATTTTAAAATCATGCTTTAAAAAAAGCAGATGAATTGTTCTGCTCATCCAGAATATGTCCAACCTTCATAGGTTGAGCAAAGGGCACAGTTTGAAGGATTCAGTGACCATTAAATACAGGTTGGGACTAAAGATCAGAGCTGTCTGTAGGTGCTGAAGTCTGTTCTCCTGGCCACCAGTCAAGGCATTCCATTGTGGAACATATGCATGTGTCCCATTAGCTTTCTTTCCCTCTTTATTGGGCAAACATGAGAGGGGAAATACACATTCAAGGATCAAGCATCAAACTGTCCAGGCAGTTCAGAACGTTCTAGAAATCAGTACCAACCAGTACTTGGCAGGGGTTTCCAGATTTCTTGGTATGTTGAGTTCAGGCCTAGTGCTCCTTCAGGGAGCACAGCCTATCTCCTCTTGTCTCTGGTTCCTGGGCCAAAGGGAGAGTTATTCACTACACAGTTCCATTCTATATTAACGGAATATGTCTTAAGGACTAGAATTTGTAATTGTTATTTTATTTTCTGTGATATTTTTCAAAATTAGAAACAATAAGAAAGTGATCATAGCTCAAAGTATAAAAGGTATGAATTGACATGCCAGTGACATGACTTATCATTACATCTGGGGAATACTAGGGCCACTTCTTTTTCCCCATGAAGATTTGTGTATAATGAATCTGTAAGCCCCATGACATGAACTTAACTAATTTTTAGAAATATTCATAACAGTTTGTTACACTAAATTGGACCAAGGCTTTGTTATTTATTTTATCCAAAAAGTTAATGAGCATTCTATAGTTTAGTTCCAATTTATTAATGAAATAAAGAGTATAGCTTTCTGATAAACAATGATATTCTGTAATTTTTATGTGGCACCCGGAAGTTTCTGTGCTTTTTGTCAAAAATGTGTCTTTGCTAAATATTGTGACTTAGATGGAAACACTATTATATCTACACATAATATACATTGCAAATATGAGACATTTTAAATATTCTAATTATTTAGACTTAACATATAGAAAATATATTTTATTTAAGCAATGATATCTGATAAATTTTGGTAAGTTTTCAGAGTAATTTTACTTTGCCTTGTATTTCTGAAGCAGTTTTAAGGTAGATAAGGGTCTCTGTATAACAAGACATGAATCTATATTTATATTTATTGCTTTTGCATTTATTATAAAGAATTTTTCTATGTACTGTCCTATAGTCCATTAAAGAAGGCATCAAATATCCAAGGGTTCTTTAAAGAATTGGTGCTAACATTCAGAATGAAAAGAGACTGCCTTAATTTTCTTTTTTGTGTATTCCTGAAAGAAATCCCTTCTGTTCATGCCCCAGCAGTGCATAGATGTCTGAATCTGTCTAGAAACAAGAGAAGAATTGAACTTTGCAGCTCTTGGGAACAGTTGTTTTGAGCTATTTTCTATATGGTATTCAAGCCTGAGCTATTAAATTGAAATAATAGTTTGGAATGCATGGTGCTGAATTGAATGAATGGACTAAATGCTGTTAAAACTATTTCTCCTTCACAAGTAATTTCTAGCTCTTTTGTGAACTTCATAAATTTACAGAATCTCTAGCTTAAATAGCACAACTATAGAAAGCACTAACATTCACCTTTTCAGCCATATCTCTTTGTATCTACTTCTGAATCATCAATCTGTAATAGTTTGCATTCACTTATCACACTTGTGGCTGAAGGAATTGAAAGAAAAGCTTGCAATAAAAATTTCTATTTAAATTGAAATTTCTGCTTAGTCATAGCACATAATATTAAGGAAGTCTACGTATTTCTAAAACTGAAGATAGTTCATCTTATGATAGAATTTCCTACCTAAAAATAATGCTGCCTAACTTTTTAGGGTTTCATAAGTTTTAGTTTGGAAAATTTTAGAATTTTCAAAGAGTAATTCAATGATTTGTGATTCTGAGATTTTTTTTCTCTAAGATTTTTACATTATAATAATTACCCAGTTGTCTTATACTGCCTTGCACAGTGTTCACAAATGAATGAAAATACTCATTCTGTCATTTAAAACTAGTATAAAGTAAAGCATCATTGAAAATCTCATAGTCTGAAAATGTTTACAAGGAACACAAGCAAATCTTCTTAAGGAACTTAAAAGAGTTCATTTGTCCATGGTAAATAATATTAGAAAATCATCTGTTATTGTTAAACCACATGTAAACTATTATTTTCTCTTTTTTAACTACTGATTTGAGAATGAGTTTTTATATTTCTCTGCTTGCTGAGTGACCTGATACCACTATTACTTTTACAGAAGAGAAAGTTAATCTTTACCAGAGAAATTTTATAATCCAATATAAATGTTGGGAAAATGTAAGTGAAAGATCGTAAGAAAACAACTTTACGAATAAATATAGACTAGTGCCAGACCAAAAGAATAAATGCTCAGGGGAAATGTTTCTCATATTACCAATTGCACCTGTACTAGTAAAATTATCTTCTAAAGGTGAATAAACTTTTGATAATTCTTTATTCCTTAAAACCTTTGTGGAAAGTAATATTTTCCATCATAGACCTAAGGAAAGAAAAACATATTAGTACCTCCAGAAGCCTGCTTTTTCACTTCAGGCAACAGCTCATGCAATGTGAGTCTGTTTACAACAGAAGACTTTAGAAAGTAGCTGAAGTTCAGTTACTTGTTGGTTCACAAAGAACTGGGAAATCAAAATCACTTTTGCCACATTGGCCAAAATGTTATTTTGCTGCATTGAATAAGTTTGCTATGGTCTGAGCAGATTTAGAATGTATTTGACATGCTTTTTCAGGCAGTTTTGTTGCTGAACAATCATAACTGTCACTTCAAGGATACAAAAAAGTGGTGGTGGTTGTTTTTGGGGTTTTTTTTTGTGAAGGTGTGTTTCTTAACTTGCTCTTAAAAAGAGAAAATGTATTTTGCATACAATCAAAGTCATTTGTCTTCAGGGACAAATGGGGAAAAAAAAAAAAAAAAACCTTCATTTTCATCACAAGAAAAATGTTTAAACATTTTCAAAGGCAACTTTTTTAAGTTGATAATCACTTGTGAATGCAAATTGCGGTAAATGGTAACTGTGGGATTGTTCTTGATTTTCTATTGACTTTTTAAAATGTTGGTCATAAAGAATCTAGGAAGAGGAAAGGACTTCTAGCTTTGAAACAGTCCCCGAAACAAAGCAAGGAGGGAGTCGACAGCCTGGAATCAGAATCTGGGACACACATTAATTTTCTCCCTTTGTTCCTTTTTATTCTTGCAGTGCTTTCCACCAGTGCTCTTCTGTCTGCTTCATAGACGCCATGGCGATGTATCATTGTCTTCCTTTGGGCTGCAGTTGCAAAATTAAAACGATAGAACTTGGCATTTAGGTGGCAGTTTTAAAAATCCTTATGTGTTAGCAAGGTTGTATCTCTGTAGGAGAGATTTTATTCAAAGCCTATGCATAGAGATTTTGGCAATTTGCCTGTGTGTTTGTGTAGATATTCTGTGTGTATGTATATACACATATATGAGTTCACTGTTAATCATTGTAGGTAAAATTGCCTCTGTGACTTGAATAATCCCTTCTACCACACATTTAATTTATACTTGATTTGAGTCTCTCCCCCCCCCCCCACCAATAGAGCCAGCGTGTTCTTCTCGTGCTCCATGGAGGATTTACCAAGTTTTCCTCTACTTCAGTCTAAAGCTTTAGAGATGCTGTTCATTCATGTATTTTTTATTTTATTTTATTTTTTTGAAGTGCAAACACGAATGAAGGCAAGTAGTCAGGTAGGCAGGAAGAGAGAAGAGGAAGTCATTTTTATTTATTTTGTTTAATCATTCATTTTGATCCCTGCGCCCCACCATGCTCTGGGTCTCAAATCTGGGTCCTTGGGATGTATGTGGATGACTACGTGGCAATTTATCACCTAAGCCACCAGGGCGCGCCAAAAGAAATGGTCTTTAAATTGTAGCTGTGATAAGGAAGTGACACAATCAGGCATAATGGATTTCCTCTTAAATAATGTGGGTTAGTCATTATGAATAATGAAAAGGGGCTACAGTGGTGGGCTTAAAATGATGATAGTTTCTCCAATTCTCTCCCATCATTAGACCCCTTTCTACACATGCATGCATACCCTTTGAGAATTACCCATGCAGGTTTATTTCAGTAATTGTGCTTCCCTCCTTCCTTCCAACTGGCCATCTCAGTCAGGAATTTCTTTTGACTGGAAATTTATGTACCATTGATACTTTATGAAGTCTGAAACCATGTTCCCATATCTCCATCACTGCAAGGCCTTCAAAGAAATAGAAAGTAGATTCTCTTCTAGAGTAACTGTAAGGGCCTCTCTTGGAAAGCAGGGGTTAGTCAATGGATCCAAACCAGTGAAGTCAAGGTATGATGAGACAATCTCAAAAGACCAAATCTCAGAAAATCTAACTCAGATTATAACCTCATGAGGGATGAAACAATGTTGGGCGCTTTGTTGATGTTCATAAAGTATTGATTTGAAGCAACGTTATTGAATTCAGAGAGAGTAGTATTTAACTGAGGGTTAGACAAAAAATCCAGGAATTTAGGGAGACTTTACATCTTTTTGACCAAGAAACCAAGACTCATCTGTGGCTTGGGCTGGTAAAATATAATATGACAAGAATGAGAACTAGATTACCAACAAAAGCTTAATGTTTTTCTTCGCCATTTCTACTTTAAAATGGGTAGTGAGGCGCGGTCTGTGATGATGTTTTGTCCCCTGAGATTCTTCATACAGAGTACACTTATCTTCACCCTCATATGAGCTGAGGGCCATTTTCTTCTGCACAAGAAGAAATGAAGAATGAAGGAAAGTAAGGTGGTGACTGAAGGGCAGAGTGTTTATTTCATGCTGTGGTGTAGCAGCCCTTTTTCCTAGGTGACAAAAACGGTGACACATCCTCTGTGCTTCTCTGGAAACCCTGCCAGCCATCCTCTATAGACCTCCATCTACTTGTGCTGATTGGAGTTCTCTCCCCTTCACCAAACAGTAATTTTGAAGAACTACAGATCTGAGAGTCTCTACATACAAAACAACAGTCAGAGACAGCAGTGCAGTCCTTTCACATTCTGGAGCAGAGCAAGGTGAAGCTAGCAGCAGTTTGCAAAGGCAAGGAGTGTGCACTTGCAGGAAAAGAATCCTCTTGGCTTTAGCAAGCTCCTGCAGCTTCTGCTCTTACTTCAGTCATTTTGCTACTACTGTAGCTGCTTTTTCCCCATTTTGCTGCCTTTCTTTCTGCTTTCTCTCTCAGGCAACCACAAATTGAACTACTGCAAAAGCACACATGCCTGGAGACAGGTGCAGGCAGAACACAGAGAAGCACTTACTGGGTCTGTCCAGGCCAATGATGAAAGAAAACCTGAAGCCACTACTATGAATCTTTATAAAGATCTGCCCCAAGTGCTAATTGTGCTTTCTCAGTTGACTGCAGACATCATGGTGCATCTAGATGGTCAGCTCCACTGGACATCTAAATAGACAAAAGGGCCGAGACTCGTCTAAACCTGGGCTCTTTAAGGATTGTGCACCTACTTGAAGAATGGGTTAGGGCCCCAGGCTTCCTCTAACAGAGTGGTCCAGATTAACTGTCTGTAGGAAATCATGAGTGACCTATTTCCAAGTTCTCCTGTGATATCATCAATATGGAATTTCTCTTTCCATTCTGTTGATGGATTGTCTGTCTGCCTATTTCTAAAATGGAATAGTAGAATTCCATTTTTGAAAAAATTGCTGTATTAACCACTGTTGTGGATCCATCACTCTCAGTTCCCATAGATTTCTTCCAAACTGAATTCCATAGAGTAGATAAAATTTCCACTTCCTACATGATGAGCACGTTCCCAGTTTATTTTCCTGAGATTTCACTACTGTTGTCTGGAGGGGTGTTTTGAGGGTTCTCAAACTCTTCAGTCCCGTATTTAATGGCAGTTTCAGGTTTGCATTCAGCTGGCAATTTTATGGGCCTTTGAGATTATATAGGTAATCATCTAGGTGTTAGAAGAACAAAGTCAAACCAAACAGAAACCAGTAGGTTTCAAGACACTTTCTTACTGGATTTAGGAAAGCAGTGGGGTACAGGAATGGTGGCAGATCAGAAGCAAAACTCCCAACCTGATGTGGTAGCTGCTACCCAGCTGCAACAGATTAGGACCAGTTAGGAACGTGAATCCAGGGCACCAGATTTTCTAGTTTCTCAAGAGAGACCCAAACACTAAAATATGGGCTCTTCATCCTTTTTACCCCCTAAGCATGTGTGAATCAACACAGTGATGGCATGCTTATGTTTATAAGGCTCATATACCCAATGGCCACCAGATGCTACTGTTGATATGTACCAAATAGATGACCAATAAATCCTTAACTGATAGAAACATACTAAGTCATCTCCCAGAGGGTTGCATTATTTCCAAATTCAAAGTTGCATTTGTATTTTCCCATAGCCAGCATACTCTATGTTGAGTTGAATTTGATCGTATATAATACAATTCTTGGATATGTATTTGAGACTTCTGTCCTACTTTTCTTCTATACTTATTTTATGTAAGGACAATCCAGGTCAGCTGCTTCCTATTGTTTGCATTGAAAACACATAACTGAAAGCAAGAAGTGGAAAATGATTTTAGAAGTTTCACCTTCACTATTTGTTTTGAACAGTATTTCCAAGATTAGGTCCTTATTACTCTGAAATATTAGTGCATGAAATTGCAGTCATGAGAAATATGCTATTTGGTTATGATCAAGATAATATTATAAGTTTGAAATGTATTTAGACATAAGAACAACTTTTATATATTCTGTTAATTACACCTAAATATTAGAATTAAAACAGTAAGTTTTTCTTGAAATAATCCTCTTTTTCCCTCCCTTAGAAAACTGAAACATTTTGCATTTATCAAGGAGAAAAATTTAGAGAGTCAAATTGATTTGAAACATTAAAAGAAGCTTTTCAACTTTTAATAAGACAGAAGAGGTCTGACTTATAACTATTTACTGAAAAAGGGGGAAAGGTGGATTGCATGATCATACAATCTCCAAGTGTTTCCTAGTATTTAGAACAGTTGACTCTTCAAAAATACAGGATTAGGGATACCAATCCCAGAGCAGTCCGAAACCCACATAGAACTCTTGACTTCCGAAACATGAAGCTACTTCGTGATAGATTATCTTTTGAAGAAAAAGTCACCATGTCATTTACCAGACGATAAATTGTCTCTTCATTCATGTGGACTCCCTTTCTGCGGTACTGGAGAGATTCCTAACTTATACGTCGTATTATATATCTGTTCTTGGTCTATTATCTGTAAACAGTGTTTCCTGACATTTATAGTCTATAGTATTTTGGAAACTGAATGGTATAGTGAAAACCTTCACATCTCTATCACATTTTGCATGTGTGAACAAACCACCACAATGACATCTATCCTTCAATAAACATTAATTTCCAGTAAGAACATTAAAAATCAATTAATTATGCTTTTTCTTCTTTCTCCTAGATAACCCTGTTTAGATAACACAATGTAGATAATGTCCTAAGAGCTCTCTCCAAGTTAATGAGTACAAGCAAGCGATAAAAGTAGAAAGGAAAGATGTTGAAGACAAACTAATCCAGAGTCTTTTCGAAAATTGACATCGATCTGTTTACTTCATAGCCAAATAGTAACCTATTTAGTGACCAATTACTCTAGGAAGTATTTTTAAATATAGTTAAAGTAGAAATAGTTTGTAATTAAAGATAGTTAGAATAATCTGTTATAAATTACATTTCTTACCCACATACATGAAACTTACATATAACATCCTCTGCTCAAATTTTTCTCATAGAATTATACCATCTTAAGAAAATTCTTTATATGATATATTAACTTACTAAAGTATTTTCTCATTCTTAGACAAATACTTTATCTTCAGAACACTCACCCACAGATGCTTCTTCTGATCTCTGTACATAGTAAGATAAATTTCTCTTTGTCATCCAAGGCACTCTTTTCCCAGTTGTTTCTCACATGAGTTGATCTACAAACCTCAGCCATTTACATCTTTCTCCTCTAACAACATTTAATTTATTATTAAAATATTGAATACAACTGTTTTCAATGAGATTTTATCATTGAACTATTACATATCTAGAAATCTTGTTACTGTCCCTCAACTTAGTAAATAATACTATTTGCATTTCTTTTTATACTCTATATATTTATTTAAAAACTGACATTTAGAAAATAGTTAAAAATTGCATGTGAACTCTTTTTGTGGAGGGAATCTGTGTAGATAGTTTTATTTTCAGCAACTAATAATGGACTTCTGTAAAAATAGTGCATGAAATCTTATTTATCAAGAAACTAACAATGCTGATTGGATTAAAGTGAATTCTTAGGTTATCATGAAATTCAGAATTGCCATATGCCAGTCTTTACAAGCTAAAATAATATAGTCCCTTGGTATCATTCATCTACTTATTCATTCAACAAATATTTAATGAGTGCTAGTTGCTAGTACTTTTAGGAAATAAAGCAGGTATGAACCATACATTCTTGGAGCTTATCGTCTATTTGGGTAAATAGAAACAAACTATTAAATCAGTAAATCTTGAGCCCTAAGTATGAAAGAATAAAGTAGTTATAGAGATCAGAGTTATTGGGGCTTCAAATGATCTTCTAAGAGAAGCTAGTTGGGGAAGATGTCTTCAAAGAGGTGAAGTTTATGTTGAGACATCAATGGTTAAGGAAGGGTAATGGAGCATCCTAGGTAAGGAAAGAAGCATTTTGAGAAGATGATGAGCAAGCAGAAGGTAAATATATTTCAGGAACTTTGGGAAGGCCAAGGTGGCCAAGTAGAGTGCCGTAAGAAAACTGGGGCACGAGACTGACATGAGCCCAGAGGACATTGAAAACCATGAGGGATTTTGCTCTCTTTGGGGTCTGATGCATCCCTAGGCATTATTTGCTCTGTACACACCTGCCTCCAGAGGAACCTCAGAGACTACTTGAAGAACAGAAACAGTTCAGCCAGCCCTCACACCCACTTCTAGGAGTTCACTGTGTCTCTCTATGCCTGCACAGTAACTGTTTACCCTTCTAAGTAACTAGAATGATATCAAATGATACATAAAGGAAAAACACATGAAAATACTCATTGTAAGAATCATTATCGTTTTTGGAGGGAGGCAGAATTTTGAATTTTCCCTCCTTTCTTAAAAAAAATATTGAAGGAACATTGCATGATAGCATTCCATAGGTTCAAGGTATGCAGCATTGTAAATCAACATCTGTATGTAATACAGTAATATCATCACCACACAACCAATTCTATCCTTCACCATAGTTCTGGCTTTGAAAACAGAGTCCTTGTGAATAAAATGTACATTTGCAGAGTATGAGAAATTCTGTAGGTTTTAGCTCAGCCAAATTCTTACCAATATTTTTGAGTCTTTAAAAGTGTTCCAAGCATACTCTTGTGACTCGGGAGCTTGAGAGTCTCCCATGCAAACCACATACAGCCCAAGGATGTGGGTAGAAGTCCCAGGGCCAGGGTGGAAGACTAAAAATGAGCAACTAAGTAAAGGTGTTTCTTCCTCCTCTTCCTTCCTTAAATGCTTCCTCCTTCCTTTCCTTCTTGTCTTTAAAAGAAAAATCAATCAATAAATTTTTTCTTTTAAATGTTCCGAAGAGGGAGGAAAAGCAAAAAACAAGAAAATCACTGTGGCAGTAACCTTCGGAGCTTGGGTGTCATCATAAAGCCAAAATGGAAAAAACAAACAAGGTTCTCATTTGAAAAGTAGTAACATTTAAAATATATATTATCTATATACCCTATCATTTCAGAAAAAAAACTGTATTACAAAATACAACATGATATTAGAATAAATGAATAGTGAATAAATAAATGTATCTTTTAGAAAACCTCACCAATTATCCTTACTTTATATATATATGTATATATATGTATATATTTTTATTTTTTTTACTTTTGGTAACCAGTATATTATGAATTTGACTCTTTGGATCTACAATAATTCTGTATATTATGAGCTCTTAATAAGTATGCAAATAACAAGTTAATTACAGGTATTCAGTTTTCAAAACTCCTTTATTTCAAATGATTTTATTGCTAAATAAGATATTCTGGGGGAAGTCAATCAGATATAATTTTCAAGGCAATCTATTTGTTTTGCCTTCTTGACTTTAAAAAAATATGACTGTTATTCCTTTAAATGTTTTGATAACCATTGTTGGCATTATTTTTCCAATAAAATCCTGTAGGCCAGCAGGAGCTATGTAAAATCTCCCCTACATCAGGGTACCAAGTATGTATTGAATTTTTGAAGTTATGCCCTACATATTGCACTGATTACTTATAAATCAAGTCAGAACACCCTAGTGCAAAGACCTGGGTTGAACTTTGGATTTTACACAAGTTGTAACAGAATACTGATGTGCTATTTGTTCATGCCTGTTCTCACTTGTCTGGCTCCAGGAATATTTATTGCATTCTTTGCTCTCTAAGTGAACATGTGAATTTTTCCCCTCATCCTCTTCTCTGCTATTTCCATCCTTAGATCTGGGAGTAATAATGTTCCTTCCAGAGGAAAATCCAAGAATAACTTTGATATAAGTGTTTTTTCATCCCTCCTCCCCCCAGATTATTTTTAATGTTTTCACCATTAAGCAAATTTTGAATTTTGTATACAAATTAGTTGAAGTCATTATGTTCATTTGTGACTCTTCTAAGTAACTTTCTTACATATTGTAAATTACTGAAGAGAACTGCTTAGATATTTAAGCTCAGGCAGGGAAAAAAGATTCTCTAGTTATGGAAATATTTGAAAAAATATGTATATACATATATAGATATAGATATATGTATATGTATGCACATATATATGGAATTCTAATGCAAGAAAGAACATTCAATTAGGAGTCCCTGTCCTGGTTTCATCTGAACTTTTCATTTGAGATATCAGGTGACCCGAGGGTATGTTTTAATACAATCACTTGATGTCTGCATCTTCTACTAGACTGTAAATAGCCTAAGTGCAGGGACTGTGTCTTT
The DNA here is from genome assembly GCA_004363575.1 of Solenodon paradoxus. Lineage (NCBI taxonomy): Eukaryota > Metazoa > Chordata > Mammalia > Eulipotyphla > Solenodontidae > Solenodon > Solenodon paradoxus. The sequence continues at coordinate 311,176 of RJWH01000223.1, read as the reverse complement.
TTTGTTTACTCCATACTTTTTAAAACTATTGTCTCCAGAATAAATATTTTCAAAGTCATAATATCAAAGGGAAAGACATTTAATCTAAAAAGGCAGATGGTTGATACTTGAATCGTAAATACCTGGAAGCAAGAAGGCTGATCTTCCTTTTTGCACCTAAGACTCTCAAATGCTAAAAGCAAGAGTTCACATCGTTCATCTTTTTAAAGGAATGAAAAAATATAAATGGTATTATTTAAGGACAATGGTTAAATCTGTGTGTTTATTTTTTTTTTATGGATCAAGTATAATAATTAAAAATGCACAGGTGCATCCTAGTAGAGTAGGGGTTAAGACTACACCCTCTGGCACAAATGCAGTCCACATACTTTCCAAGGACCTGGGTTGACATCCGTGGCTGAGAAGATGGGAGAACAGCCAAGATGTGCAATTCAATAAAAATAAATAAATACTTATACCTTCTGTTCCTACCTGTCTTCCTACTCGCCTTCTTTTCTGCCTGCATCTTTCCTTTAAAAAAAATGCACCAAGTTAAACGTCCTAGTGCTAAATTTAACCTCTTTCTACCTTGTGTTACCTTGTGTTATCTGTAATTAATGTAAAGTCACATTAAATTTACTACTGTTTCTTTTTTTTAACTGTATGTTTAAACAAAGCCTGATGTTTATGCTTATAGACTAATGATCTTTAAGATTATGTAGATGTATCAAAATAATGCACCATTCCATTGCACTTTTGCTTTGTCTTGACATTTGTTTCAAAGCCGGTCTCCCTAGAAGAAAAGACACCTGATTTTTGATGTCATTAATGCAGTAGATGTCATGACATAATGATTCCAGATTTTTGCCATTTGGGACATGTACAGTCGGAACCTATGAAACATTTAGAAAACATTTCAGAAATTCTCCAGATCTGACATCCATTAGGAAGAGAAATCTGGACTCAACTTCCTTTCTTTTTTCTTTTTAATGACAAATTTATTTTTTCACCATTCTGGAGACTGTAAGTCTAAGATCAAGATGTGATCTCTTTCCTTGGCTTGTTGATGACTTCTCTCCTGCTGTGTCTTCACATGGTCTTTCCTCTGTACAGATAACCTCTTATGTCCAAAATATTGTCTTCTTTTAAGGATACCAATCGATTGGATTAGAGCCCACCGTCAGAGCCTCATTTTTAACTAGGCTCTATCTCCAAATATATTCGTATTTTGAAATACTAGGGATTAGGACTTCAGCCTATGAATTTTGGAGGACACACTTCAGCCCAGAACAACCCAACACCTATGTACAATGAATTCTTCACCATTTTTGGGGTATCATTTTCCTCTTTAGACCCCCCCATTATGTCTAACGAATTTAAGAACTCAGCATTCTCTACTGAGATCAATTTCAACATGACTAGAATTTTAAGGATTTCCATTTCAAAAACAGATGACAATTTATTACTCTTATGCTTCTCTGAAGTAAAAACCTTTTTGTGGATGCCATGGAATGTTTTAAGATCAACATTTAAAGAAGCACAATTTTCAAATTTTAATCATCTCTCTAATTAAATTGAAAAATTTTGATATATTTCTAAAGGCCTGCTTTAGACATGATTATGGCAATATAGAACATATACAGTTGCATACTGGAAATTTCAGCTAGCATTCAGTGGTTCCCACTTGTCAGCTCATTGGGATCACATTCGTCACTTTGGTCTATGTCTTGATATAATTGGTGTGAAGTATATGGTCTGAGCTTCGGAATTTTTAGAAAAATCTCCAGTTAATTCTAGTGCACAGACAAGTGTGTGAACCACTGCTGTAGTTCAAAGACATTTGTGAGTCTGTTGAGTTGTCCCATCTTGAGTATTGAAGTACTCCTGGAAAAAGGACAGAAATGCAGGTGTTATTTGAATATGCAAAGCCTTCTCAATTACATTGGTTTACTCCCAAGATCTTCTTTCATATGCACTGTATTTGAAAAGCAAATATTTGTTTTCTAGCATTTAAAATGACATATACATGTCACCAACTTCAGCTTTCAGATGTTTACTGACACCGCTAACTTCAACTGTCGACATTATGCCAGTTATCCTGACTAAATGTCTCAAGGTCATTTCTGAGTGCTTTTTTCCCCTTAAATAGTGCAAAGGTTTTGGATGTCCAGTCTTTCTTAGAGCAGCTTCTTCTCCTTTTATTTTCACTCTTAGTAACCTTTTTGGAGCTGTTATGATTTTATTCTTGACTCTTGCAATAGCTTCCAAACCAATATCTGATTTCAATCTCTCCCTTCCTATCTATCCTGTTTTCTAGATGATTCCTTCTAAATTCACACTTAATACATTGTTTTCAGGGCTTTCATTTCCATGAAGGGAATCCGGTTTGATTTTGATTTTGATTTTGATTTTTTATTTAATCCAGTTTGGATTTTATTGACACTCAAGATTTTATGCAATTGAATTCTACGTATCTAACTATTCTCATTTCACATTACTTCTTTATATATGTCTGTTGTTCTAGCTAATTTCTGGGACATTCCTCATTTACTTCTGCTCATTCCCATGTACTCAGACCTGTCCCTTGAGCTAGAATGGCCCTTTCAAGTTCTAAATCATATTTCAATATCTAGCTGAGATACCATGACTTACATGAACCCTGTTTTTAAATCCCTAAAAGGGAATGAGCTTTTCTCTTTCTTAGAAGGTTTTTAGAATTGACTTTGCCATGAGTACATCAGTTTTCTTTATGCTAGTTCGGCACAGTGACATTTGAGACCCTGCGTTCTCTCACACTGCTGCAGGTTTCTGGAGCACAAGGCCTATATAATAAAAGTCTTCTGTCCTATACAATACCTAGCTCAAGGCCTCCCACAGACATAATGAGTGCATCATAAATATTTGTTAGCTTGAGTGAATTTAGAAAAGAAAAGTTGTATATAAATAGGCCATTTTATAGCGTCTTCCTGCTTTAGACTATATACTCTCGAATATTTGGCCTGCATATGTTTTCCTTGGCGTTTCTCTATAGCTTACTCTAAGGAAAGTGAGAAACTAATAACACTGATTTTCCCCCCTGTGTGATTTTGTAAGACAGAAGCAAAAAAGACAAACACACTTCTCATATTGCACTGAAATAAAATCTCTTTGAGCTATCTCGTAATTTTATTGTAAGATATAAATGTCAGCTTTATAGATCTGAAAAGGAATCTTTCCGCAAAGTCGGCAAAACCATATTATGAAAATATTTGTTTGAATCTAGCATTGGTAATTTTAACACAAAAATACTCAGCAGACTCTGCTTTACTTTTTGTTTTTAATGACTCATGAAACTACTACAACCTGTCTACCTTTGCTCTGCCCTTATTTGACCTCTGCATCAGCTACCTGAAGTTAAGTGAGTTGAAAACAATATTTCCCTTCTTCCAAAAAGTGCCCCAGGAAGAATTTATCATTCGAAATGAACTTTTAAATTCTTATTTTTGAAGGTGTAGGAAGATTTACATTGTTAAAAGTACCTCTATGCAAAATGAAAGCACCTTTAAGATTTCTTTTTTTTTTTAAATTGATGTTACCTAAGTGTATTGTCAAAATGGTCTCTTAGCAAAGTGGAAAAATACATCTCCTGGTGGGCAAAGTGCTCTATAATTACTTAGCAAAACAGAATTCAAGAAGAGAAAATTCAGAGGGTGTTACAGACTGAAAATGGCCAGAACTCTTAAAAATTCTTCCTGTAGCATTAGGATCTGTCTCCACAGTCCTTCATTCCAGGTTGCATCCTGTGACATCTTCTCAGCAATGCCTCAAGAGACCTTGCAACTATTGTTCTTTCCCTCTTGGATTCTATCATTGGTGAATAAACTCAATCTAGCCTCCTTGGAAATGTACTTATGGAGACAGAGAGCTTAAACAAGGCTTGGTGAGCAAGGCTGTCTTGATCCAGTCAGTACCCAGACAATCTCTGAACTAGTGCTACATAGGACAGAAACAATCTCAGCTCTTTCCACCTCAACAGACTCCTGAACAAATACGTAGATGGTTATTTCAGGGCACTGAGTTTTTGGTTGGTTTGTTACCAGGGGACAATGGACTATGAGTAGAGGTGGCTGTGGAGGGATGGGGTGGCCCTGGTAACGGAGCATGGAAATTACAAGAAAAATAAATGAATAAAAAATGAATAATGACTAAAATGTATTTATAAATAAATTGGATTGGCTTGAAGATGATCTTTTACTTCTTCATGGCTATTAAGAAGAATCCACCCATGTGACATCTTTTCTAGGAATTGATAAAGTCCAAGAAAGTACCCTTTAAAGGGATAAAGAAATGCTAACTCAACAAATACATATTAAATGTTTTTCATGTACCAGACAGTGTTCTAACCTCTAAAATATATCAGTGAATTCAATAAAGAAAGAGGGAGAGAGGGGAGGGGGGCTACGATAAACTTTTTAAATGTCTGATGATAAAGAATGTTATAAAAGAAATTAAAGCAGACTAAGAAATAAGCCATGCCAGAATAGGAGAGGATGGTTCAGATGCATAAAATAGCATCATTTTGTTATTGTGTGGGAGCATACTGGTATATTCATGGAACAAGATGAAGGCCAGTAGGATTAGTGCAGAGATGCAGAGGAATACTTTGAAGAGATGGTTATGTCGAGTACAATGTAAACAAAGACCGCATTTTTTTCTGAGTGTCATGGGAAGTCTCATGAGAGAAGGAGAATTGATATCATCAGATTTCTTTTAAAATGATGCTTTTTTTAATCAATTTTTTTGAGGACACTTCGATTTACAAAATACTATGAATTTAGATTGCAGGTTCACGCTTCATCCATTAATACACCACATCTACCATGAAATTTCTAATAGTCCTCCACCATTTTTATTGGACCCCATCACCACTTGCTCCCACCCCTCATCCTGTCAATTCAAGGCCAGTGTCCAAGAGTTTGTTTTGTTCTGTGTGTTCATTTGCTTTGTTTATTTAAATCTTACGTATGAGATCATCTGATATTTATCTTTCTCCTCCTGATTTATTTCACTTAGCTTAATCCCCTCCAGTTCCATCCATGTTCTTGCAAATGTCAGAATTTCAATTAAAAGGATGCTTTTAAAAGGATTATTCTAATCTTTAGAGAATCACATGAAGTTAACCAAAGGGAGCCCAGTAAGAGAGCCACTTCAGAAGGCCTTATAAGTAGCCTCATGAAAACAATTTAACAAAAATTTTCTGAGTTCCTAAAAAATAATTAAATGTATAAGACATTGTGAAAATGGAAAGAAAATAGGCTTTGGAGTTATAAAAAGATGTTTTTATATCCAAGATTTCTGTGATGCCGGACAACCTATTTGGTATTTCTGAGCTGTAGTTTGTTTATAAATCCTTGAGTTGCTAAATGTGTAATGTTTATTAGGTGTCAAGCTGAGAACTTGGAATATTGTAAGTATTAACTACACAAATTAACCAGTTCTCATACATTGTGATTATTTACTTAGTTTTAAAAGTAAGGAGCCTAACAAAACAACTAATCATCCAAAAAGAGATAGCCATCAAGAACAGAGCCAATGAAGTCAATATGCAGCGAATGTAGGACTCTTTCAATATTAGGTTCTTGTTGGCGCTTCTTCAAAAAACTTTTTCATAAAGCTAAACTGAAACAGAAAGAAAGTGGCCTGTTTAATTCTTCATTTGGCAATTGGAAGTATGATAGTATATTCATTTATTTCTAGTTTACCAAATAACATAGCCCCATTTTCATGTTTTATTGGGTTTTGTTAGTTTGTATGTTTATTGCAAGTCAAATATACATATTTTTTTGGAATTTTTTATAAGATCAGTTTACTTTAAAGCTATGTTTTCTACTTATTCCATTTTTTCCCCCACATATTAAATTTTCTTTAAGTCACATGCTGATAGAGCAAGGGTTAGGTCAGTTGCCTCTGAAGGAGTAAGTCACATATCCCTGGGTTAGAGTCCCAGGCCTAGTGGGAAGCAACCAGTGTGAACAACTAAATAAAAATAAAGTGAAGGTGCTTCTTCCTCCTTTCTCTTCCTGCCTACTTGCCTTCATTCCAACCTGTACCTCTTCTTTAAAAAAAAAGTCTCTTAAAAACCAATGCCATAAACTTTGTAAGTGAGATAAATTGAAAAGATATGGACCATACTATCAGTTGTTTAAAGAAAAGCTATTTTTCTGTGAAAAAAAGTGAAAACATTAAGCGCGAGTGGAGACACTGTTAAGAATTACCTGTAAATTACTTTATCATTTCTCAGTTTGAAAATAATTACCCAAGATATCATGTTACCTGTCCTCCTCAATGTTAGGTTTCTTCCAGTGTCATTCCAAAGGTCCAATTATATATATAATTTCGTTTTACTGCTAGTTGCCAATCCCTTTTTCCTAGATACCTACTAGCAATGGACTAGATTTTTATTAAAAGTAGTATCATCGCAAAATTTGGTAAGGTTTATATCTTGGTGTTTCTCTATACTAGCATAGTATATATACACTTAATGAAATTAATTTCCTTAAATTCTGTTTTTCTAATGGAGACACCTTTAATAATAAAACCAATATGCTTTGAGATAAGTTATTTATATAAATTTTGTACATAGGAAAGTATTTTTCTTTTCAAGATGTCACTTCTTTGTGAAAATTGTTCTCCAATATTAGAAGCTATTGAACATTGCTCACTAATAATTATGGACTGCGGAATGATGTCTTCTGTTTGAGAATTCATGCTCCAATTGCTTAGAGATAAAAATATAGACTATCTTTTTTGTTATCATGGAATATGTATGTCAATAAAGCAAAAGTAGTGTCTAATGGTATGCTATTTTTTCCAACATAAATTCACACATTTGTTTCAAGTAAACTTAACCCCAGTGTTGTGAGATGACATTTTTACTCTAACTTTTTTTTGTAGTGAAAATAAGAGACTCAGAAAGTTGACTTTACCAAGTGATATCAAGAAAGGTAAATAAGTAGTTGATTTTGACTCTAAGTATGACAAGTAATATTAAACTTCCTTCGGTAAAATTCCACTCACAGAACATCTATTGTTTATTAATCACTGATCTTTCTCTAGAGAAGGTTTATTTTGAAGACATGGAGAAATTAGACACAAAAGAACTGAAAAACGATGAAAAGAATTTTATTCTTTGACATTGAAGAAGTAACAATATTTTTAAAAATCTAGCTTCTTAAAAGTACATTAATACCTGCCACCTAAAATTCCAGACTGGATAGTTTGATGGTGGTCACAGTTACTATAAAAATGAGAATTTTGGTCAAATAGTCATTATTAATAGAAGGAAACCATCCAACCTTTCCACAAATGTTGGTTATGTGAAAATTCTCAGTTGAGTTGCACTTTTTAGAAGTTGCTCCTGAGTAAATTTTCCCATAATCTTTTGAAATTATAAAGAGTAGACTTTTCTCATTTTTTTTCTAGGCCAAGTCATAGAACTGTATGGATTTTCCAAAAGTCCTTCTATATTAAAAATCTTGAATGATAATTTTATTAGTACTAGAGAATGAATTTACAAAGGTGGTAAGTCTAGGGTTTGGAGTTTTTTGTTATTTTTTTTTTTTTTTTAATAAATCCACACTTAATAAAAGAAATAGCTGTATGTACTGTGAACTGCATTGTGTCCTCACAGAAGTCTTACATTGAAAACCCAGCTCCCATGTGAGTGTATTTGGAGATAAAGCCTTTAGGAAATAATTAAGGTTAAATGTGCTCACAAGGCTGGGACACTATCCAATGGGATTGATGTCTTTATAAGAAGAGACAGAGATACTTTCTTTACCATGTGAACACCCAGAGACAAAGTGGCCATCTGTAAATCAGAAAGAGAGCCCTTTCTAAAAACCAAATCAGCCAGAACCTTGACCTTGGGTTTGCAGGTGTCTGAGCTGTGAGAAATGAAAATCTGTCATTTAAGCCACCCAGTAGTACTTGGCAGCATGAATTGAGTAAGACAAAATTTATATATTACCTGAGTTGTTGCCCTATCATTGATGCTAAATCTAGAGCAGAAATTTCTGTCCTTTTAAAATCATGATGGACTTTTGATATAAAAACATTTTGAGGCCCTGTACACCATTGTTGTTGATTATTTTCAGTTTGTTAAAAAAAGCCCCCAAACCAACAGCATACCAAGAATTATGAAGACCTTTACTGCCTTTGTAAAAAGAACACATATTTTACTTACTGATTATATTGGGGCTTTGAAAAATAGTAGTGCACATATATGCAAAACCAGTTATTTACTCAGTTCACAGGGATGATGCAGTGTCTACAGGGAATCTAACACAGCCTGTAACGAATCTGGGAATTTGGCCCCTTTTAATCTTGGGGCCAATTATTGTCACTGATGCCAAGGGTAGCAATTCCTCCATTTTTTGTTTTTCGATTTCGTGGCTGTAGGAATACAGAATCTTGGTTGAAAGGCACTTTGTACATTTAGTTTGATTCCTTCTGAGGAAAGCTCATAACTTACAGTGGCTATTCAGAGACAGAACCATAGTTTAACTTAATTCTCCTTTGAGCTGCATTAATCTAATGCTAATTTTGTGCATTTCAATAGAAAACTCATATATTTTCAAACTTTTTCCCCATCATGCATGTTTTACTAAAATTTTGAGGCCCTTGAAGATCCCTTGTAAGTTGACAGTGATCCTCTTTAGTGGCTAGTGTTTGATTACTTGCTTATATTTCTGAAAGATAAACTGAAATGTTAATAATTTACTCAATTGCCCAAGAATCTTTCTTTGGCCTCCTTTTTTCATATCCCTCTAAACCTGGGAAGAAACTCCAAGGCTCATTCCTGCCAGGGTTGAAGGCTTCTGTCAGGGGTAGATAAAAGTATGCCATATCCACTTGGAAAATGCATTTTGCTTCATTTAATAAGTGAATCAACAGACATATCAAGACACCTCAGAATGCCCATAGGTATAGGCAATCACTTCACTGAATAATAGAGACTTGACTCTTTTATTATTTTGAAAAATCACAAGTGTGTTGTGTTTTCTAGGCCAGACAGTGTTCCTTCCTCTGGAAATGAGAGAGCATTTCCTCAGAGAGAAGCCGATAGGAAAATTGAAAATTATGACAGAAATTTTGCTGGAATCCCATAGTTTATATGTTATAAGATAGTCTGAACTTCCTCTCCTTCCCTTCTCTTCTTCCTCCTTTCTCCCCCACCCAACTAGTATTACGTTTTGGGGAGAGTCACTAAACTGAGATATTGTGAAAAATTGATAAAATAAATCAAACCTACAAAGAATCATAGACAAGCTATTGTGAGACAGATAGCCATGCAGCAAAAATATCAAATAGTAAGGAAATGGTGAAAGAATGTGGAAGAAACGGAAAACAATAACCAAAGGACATGCATAATGAGAGTGGGTAATAATTGATAATCAGCAAGTTATAGAGGAACTTACTAGAATTCTTCTGACACCATAATGGTAAATCAAATCATACTGCTTGTCATTATTATTAGTTTCTGAAGAGAGTATTGCTCTACTATGTGCTGATGTATACTGAAGGCTGTTCGAAGGTAAAACGTAATTGGTCCTATAATGCTGAAATTGTGTGGGGCTACCTTAATAATCATTTATATTCTATAATTTGCTTTTCAAAGTATGTTTAAATATATCGGTTTAATTTTATTCTACTGCTTCCCAGTGAAAGAAAGATAAGCATTATCTTTTATTTTTTATTACTAGACACACTCATATGACCTAAGTATTTGCACATACCACATTACTGATAGGTCACCTTCTAATGTAGTTGAGGGAATTTGGGTTCAGGTGAGGTTTTCATCTGACATCTCTTCCCATGTAGTCTGCGCCATGTCTTATGATGATCTCAATGCTCCAGTCCAGCTGGGAATTGCCACTCCTTCCGCCGGGCAACTCTTGGGGACTCCCACCTTCTTTTTTTTTTTTTTCTGTTTTTTTTTTTTTTTTTTTAACCTCTGGCAAAAGAGGAATTATGTGCACAGAAAAGTTCACACTTTCAAACCACTGAAATGAAATGAATGCATCACTGACTTCACTAAGTGATAACTTATTAGTGACTAAACTTGTGAGAACTGGAGATCAAGTCACTTGCTTTCAAGTACAATGCCTTAGACACACCACATTTTGCTGCCTTTCAACCCTTCACACTTTCTTTCCTCTACCCACAGCTTTCTCAAAATGAAGCTACATATCCATCCTACTGCTCCTTTGAGATCCTTGAAAATATGTGCTGGAAACAGGCCAGCAGTTTAAAGACATTGCCAAGATCTAGTAGTGCTGTTGAGTAGTTCTTAAACATCACCTTCATTACATTTCTATCAAAATACTTCTCACTAAAATATATTACATCTTATCTATATGGAAAAAAAATAATTTTTCATAAATGAAAACCAAGACAAGATGATTTTGTGATGCTTCTATAAAATCTTTACAACATAAAATCATCTTATAAAGAATCAAGCTCTAATATCCTTCTTAAAGTTTAGTAGAAGTGAATATTTTCATGATTCTGTTAATACTGATTTAATTTAGAGTAAGAAGCATAAAAGTTGTACCATAAATCAATTAGGTTATTGAAGTGGTATTTTTTTCTTTTTTCTTTATTTTTATTGTAGTAATTCTACATATTGAAATAATTTCCTATGTATAGGTTCCCCATTTTTAAGATATATTTCAACATGCCATGTCCTCTATCAAATCACCAAGTCTTTCTCCCCATTGTCCAGTGGCCTCCACCACCATTTGCTCCTGCCCACCCCGTTCCCTTTTGGTAACCTCAGTTCTGCTGCAAATGTTTCAGACTTGGTTATGTTTCATTTGTTCCTTTGTTTTGTCTATTCACATTCGACTTATAAGGAAGGTCATCTGGTATCTTTCTTCTTTTGACTTGTTTCACTTAGCATAATACCCTATAGTTTCATCCAGGTTAATTTAAATAACAGGGTTTCATCTCTTCTAAGGGCTATATAGTATTCCACAGTATATATGTACCACATTTTCTTTATTCGTTCATATGATTTGGGGCACTTAGGTAATTTCCAGTTCTTAGCTATTGTGACTAGGGTTGCAATAAACATAGGGATGTATACATCTGTGTGGATGGGTGCTTTTGTATCTTTTGGGGAGATGCCCAGAAGTGTAATGATGTGATCATGTGGGATTTCCATCTTCAGTTTTCTGAGAAATCTCCAAACTGTTTTCCATAGGCATTGTACTAATTTATACTCCCATCAACAGTACAAAAGTGTTCCCTTTTCTTTACATCCTCCTCAACATTTTTTGTTTCCAGACTTATAGGTAATAACCAGTCTTTCAGGCATAAGGTGATATCTCCTTATTGTTTTAATTTGCATTTCCCTCATAGCCATCGAGTAGGAACATAATTTCATGTGCCTGTTATATAGCCTCTTCAGGAAAGTGTCTCTCCAATTTCTCCTCCCATTTTTTGATTGGATTGCCTGATCTTCTATTGAGTTTTATGAGTTCTTTGTATATTTTAGATATTAAGCCTTTGTCGGAAATAGCAAATGCAAGTATCTTCTCCCAGTTAGTAGGTTTTCTTTTGGTTTTAGTGATGTTTTCTTTGGTTGTGAAGAAGCTCCTTAGTTTGATGTAGTCCCAGTTGTTTATTTTTCTTTTTGTTTCCCTTGATGGTTGGGTTCAGTCCCCAGAGGCTTCTATAAGACTGATGTCATGGAAAATCTTCCCAATGTCTTCTAAGAACTTTATAGTTTCTGGTCTTAAGTCCAAGTTTCTAATTCATATTGAGTTACTTTTTGTGAATGGTGTTAGAAAGTGGTCTGGCTTCATTCTTTTGCATGTGGCTGTTCAGTTTTCCCAACATTTGTTGAAGAGACTTTCCTTTTTCCATGGAATGCTTTCGGCTCCTTTGTCATAGAAAACTGACTACACTTCAGTGGGTCATTTTCTGGTGATTCAGTTCTATTCCACTGATCTGTGCCTCTATTATTATTCTAGGACCATACTGTTTTGATCACTGTTGCTATGTGATATAGTTCCAAGTCTGGAAGTGTAATCCCTCCAGATTTGCTCTTTTATTTAATGATTGCTTTGGCTATTTGGGGTCTTTTGTGGTTCCAAAAAATTTTTAAGATTTTTTTCTTCTTTTTCCTGGAAATAAGCTTGTGGGATTTTAACGGGGATTGTATTAAATTGATATATTGCTTTGGGTAAGATAAGCATTTTAATGTTATTGATTCTTCCCAGCCACAAGCAGGGAATGTCTTTCCATTTTTTTGTGTCCTCTTCCATTTCTTTTACAAAGGACTTGCAGTTTTCGTTGTAAGGATTTTTTACTTCCTTTGTTAGATATGTGCCCAGATATTTCATTCATTCAACTTCTATTTTAAATGGTGTGATTTTCGTCATTTCATTTTCTTCTAGCATATTATTTACGTATAAAATGCAATCGATTTTTATGCATTGATTTTGTATTCTGCCACATTGCTGTATTTATTGATGAGTTCTAGAAGTTTTTTATTGTTTTTGGGTTTTTTAATATATATAATCATGTCATCCTCAAATAATGAGTCTTTTGCTGCTTCCTTTCCAATTTGGATTCATTTTATTTCCTTTTCTTGCCTAATTGCCCCAGTATAATATTAAATAGCAGTGGTGAAAGTGGACAACCTTGTCTTGTTCCTGACCTAAGAGGAAATGCTTTCAACTTTTCACCATTGGCTATGATGTTGGAAGTGGGCTTTTCATATATGGCCTTTAATTATGTTGAAGTGTGAACATTCTATGCCCATTTTGTGGAGGTTTTTTGTATCATAAATGAGTGTTGGACCTTGTCAAAAGCTTTCTCTGCATCTATCTATTGATATGATCATGTGGCTCTTCTCTCTGCTCTTGTCGATGTGGTATATGATATTGATAGATTTCACAGTTCTATGTTTACTACCTAATTTTATTTGAAAGCACATTAGTCTTCCACTCATTCTAATGCTCCACATTTTTGTTCTCTTCTCTTCCTCCACACTTTTAATATTTGCTGTCTTACTGTTTCTCTGTGCCATTTCTTTATGCTTTATAGAACATCCTCTCCTATTTTTTGCAAAGCTGGTTTTGGTTGTTCCCCTGAGCCCAGGACTCGAACCTGGAACCTCGGGGTGTATATGGCACTGCTCCTAGGTGTACTAGACTGCTAGGCCACTGGGGTGCACCCTAAAGAAAGCTTTTTAAAGCACTTTTCAAAATAACTATTATAGTAATTTGTATTTACCTGTAATGTTATAGTCATGTACCTCTTGCATAAACATGTTGTTTAGCTGATTAAGAATCAGTAGATTATTTTAAGCATCTTCCATTTATATTTATTTTTTAATTTCATATTTATCAAGGTAACTTTGATTTACAAAATAATATAAACTCATGTTTTCAGATTCACCATTCCTCAAATATATGACAACACACCTTGCCCACCACCAATTACCAAACTCCTTCACTGTTTTTCATTGTACCCCAACACTACTTGTTTTCATGCCCACCCCACTTGTAATTTCTGTTCTCTTGTCATTGTTCAAGTATTAATTTTTGTATAGTCTGTTTCTTTGCTTTGTTTCTTTATATTCCGTGTATGACTGAGATAATTTAGTATTTTTCTTTCTTCTGACTTCTTGCACCTAGCATAATTCCCTCTAGTCACATCTGTGTTGTTACAAAAGACAGAATTTCATCTTTTTAAGGACTATATAATATTCCATTGCACGTGCATGTGTGTATGTATATGACTTCTTGTTTTAGTCCATTCTTCTGCTTATGGGGACTTAGGTAGCTTCTAATTCCTGACTATTGTAAATAATACTGCAATAAACATGGGGTTAAGTGTCTTCCATTTTTTAATGCTTTATATGAAGAAATAAAAAGAAAACGGTAATCTATATTTATTTAAAAAATTTAAATAATATCTATTAAGGGTGAAAACCTAAATTCCATCAATAACCAATCAGATGAATATAATTTACAAACCTGGGATTGCACAATGAGTACTCTAAGGAAAGAAATGACTGTAACTTCATCTTCTTGCCTTTTTTTGCCAGAGAGACATCTACACTCTACTAGTTTTAAACTTTTGACTCAAAAACTTGTCTTAAAATGAAAAAAATTGAACTAAACTTTAAAGCTACTTTTCTTTGTTTCATATTTTACCTTCTATTAAATGTGTTAATTGACTTAGACTACTATTTTTTTACTCTTGTTTTTTATATTGTTTACATTCTGATTTATAACCCATCAAAATTAAATTGTCCTATTGTTTTAAAAGGAAAGGTGCAGGCAGGGGTGAAGGTCAGCAGGCAGGTAAGAAGAGAGAGGAGAAAAAATGTTTTTTATTTTGCTTAACTGTTCATCTCAATTGTTCCCCTTGGCCTTATGATGTGAACATGAGTCCTTGGGATGTATGTGGACTGTACTTGCCTGAGATCAGAAACCTAACGATTACCCCACTAGGGCACTCCTGCCCTATTACTTTTGCAAGTTCCATGGGATCTGGGCTCACCATGAGAATATTTACTACAGCTTTTCCATCTCAGTGATCATGTCTGATTCACCCCTTGGTTGATTCGGTTGCATAATTAGGTGTAATGTTTTTAAGAAAGTCTCATGGCATAGCCCCTTTGTATTCGTATGTATTATAAATTAGTATTACCTTTATACAATCAGTTACAACTTGGTTAGCCAAAAGTAGTCTTGAGTCACAGTTTCATTCTCTCAGACTTGGTAGACACTGTTTCTACTGGATGTTATTGAGAGTTGTCAGACTATAAAAGGTTTCTTCATCTTTCTGTATGCTCATAAATCTTTCTTTTTTAATCCATGTTAAAATCTCCTAGCACATTTCTTAGTACTGAAAAATATTAAGTGAGTTGCAAATCTCTGTAGGAAATGGTGCCAAATCTGTATGTGTATGTGTGTGTATGTATATGCATGTGTTTGTGTATGATTATCAATCCTAGATATTTATTTCACCCTTCTTTTCTGTTTCATCTTGTGTACATTTCACATGAGATTTTTTTGTGTCCTAATTAATAATTTAGTTATATTTACCCTGTCTTTGTTACTACTGAGTTTGTCTTTTTATCTTTATAACTTTTCCAAAGTATTACTAGTTCACTATTTCTCCTCTTGTTGTTATCTTCTGTCCTTTGGTTTTCTTATATCAACATAATATTTAATCATATAAAATTATTTTTAGCCTTCTGAGGAGTTTAATGCACTATTCCTCCTTATTCACAGAGTAGATGTATGTTTGTATGTTGTATGTAGGTGTATGTTTATTTATTTTTTTTTGAAAGGAAAGCTGCAGGAAGAAATGAAGGAAAGTAGGCAGACAGGTAAGAAGAGAAAAGAGGGAGAAATGTTTTCATTTATTTATTTTATATAGTTGTACATCTTGATTATTTCTTCCTGGCCCAAATACAGAACCCATGTCCTTGGGATGTATGTTAACTGCACTCGACCCGAGATGGTAGATCTAACCACTACTTTACCAGGCAATTCACAGACTATATATCCTGAGCCACCACTGACTGCCTGAAACTATGGCTAGCATTGAACCCTATATTATGTAATTTTACCTTATGCATATGTGTCTTTGATAAATTTAATCTATCAATAAATTTAATCTAGTTAGAGTAAGATTGACAGCAGTAACTAAAAATAAAATAGAACATTTATGATGCATGTGCTGGGCTGGAAAGATGTGAGATTTAATCAAAGATCTCAGCATAACATACAAAATAAAACCTATGAATTTTTATTTCTTTAATTTTCCATTTAATATTTCAGATCCTGATTAACTGTAGGTGATTGAAACCACAGACAGGAAAACCACAGATAAGGAGGAAATACTCTATTGACAAGTATATTTTAAAATAGATTTGCATTTAAATGTACTATAGTACTGTAGTCCTTGTGAAGTAATTTATTAGAGAATTTAATATATTTGATGTATATTAAACCATTTAAATTATAATATTCTTTTATTTGTTATGGAACCATCTTTGAGAGGTGACTAATTGATTCAATGCTAAATAAATTTACCCTAAAACTGATTATATTTTGTGTCCATATATTTCACATGATTAGCACAGTACTGGTCATATAGTATATTCTTGATACTTACTTTTTGGTTCTAAATGAAATAAATTTCATAACACAACTTGAGGTATCCATAAGAACTATCCATCTATTTTACTTCCTTGATCGAAGAGAAGACAATTTTTTGAGTTGGTAATTGTGTAAATGTTCATTGCTGATTAGGCTGTAGTTGTGACCTTTGTATTGATGGTGTATGTCCTCTGTTTACAGCTGCACATTTCCAAGCATGTTTGAGAAGCATGGATTTATAGGCTATATAACTGCTACTGTACCATTTACTTTCAGTAACTGTTTCCTAAATGAATTGACAACTAGGCATATCACAGTAGTGGTTTATTTTATTTTCTATGGTGTTAGAAATAGTTTTCTTTTGAGCAAGAAGAGGAAAATCTTTGTGCCAAAATGGCTTTCATAAGTCCTTAAATACTATGGCTCCTATAAAGGCCAAGATGTGATTTGAATAATTTACCAGTACTAAGATGTCACATTTTTGAGATGTCTATTTTACTACTTTTTTGAATAACTAGGCCAAATACCTCTCCCTGGAATTTAACAACTTGCATCTCTAAATTCCTAGGTAAACAATAAATTGTCTTCCTCTTTGAATAAAAGTTGCCATGACAACTTGGCACAACTGAAGTTAAACGCCAAGCTCTAGTCTTCAGCTTCTCAGTATTTTCAAAGATGTTATATTATTTTGAGCAGCTCTGATTTATGTAGAAATGAAGGTGTATTTTCACATAACCTTATCAATTATTGTAATTAGACACTCATGCACATTTTTGCAGATAATCTATTTGATTATATATTTGATAATCTATTTGATCTGTATTGATATGATTTTTTTCTTCACGTTGACTATTTCTTGATTAGTTACAGATATTTGGGACTAAGGGAAATAAATGCTAAAGTCATTTTAGATATGTTTATTGTAGCAATTATACTGAACTTTCTGTTGACAATTTGTAATTTTAAAGAAAACATCTATTTGGTAATTATAGATGAATTTAGGAGCATCATAGAATTTCACGTAATTCATACATACAGAATCCACCTAAATAGTACATCTCTGACCTCAATTTGCAAAACTTTTATTGTAACACAATAAGGAAGAAAAATGAAAATTTTACTTAAACTTTGTGAATATTTTCTTCAATACCACCCTTTCAAACCATTTGTTGAAATATTAAGTGAATTATTGCTTGTGGAAAAATTAAATTAACTTTATTTGTTATTCAGACTTGATTTCTGGCAGGTTAGATACAAGTTTCCATTCTTGTTGTGTGATTAGCTAGAATAACCAAACTAAATGGGAGACCTTTGTTTTCCAGATCAGTAAGTCTTTAGATAAGGTTGCCTTATTCTAATTTGTTTAAGTCTCTTCTGGTCATTAGTCAGAGAAACTTGTTTTTCCGCTAGGATTCTCTAGGTTTGACAATAATCCAAATCAAGATGTTCTAACAATAAAAAAAAAAAAAAAAAAGCAATATTTAATGGTTCTTTTAAGTGAACAAGTTCAGGAGTAGGTCTCATTAATATATACCTGATAGTTCGAGGACCTAGCTTTTTCTTTGTATGTTTATGGTTCTGTTCCTATTTATGTTTGCTTTATCTTCACACAAGGTATATCCTCATCATAGTAAAATGGTGACAGTAGTTCTAAGTCTCACACCTAAACATCTCAGCAAGCAGAGAAGGGGAATTATCTGCTCCTGTAAGTGTCAGTAATTGGTCTTTCTTGGGTTATGTGCTCATGATGATAATCAACGATTATGGCCCATGGAATGACATGTGCAGAATGGTTTGTGCCCAAGGTCAAGAAAGGTCTCTGAAGTAATGGAGAATAATTAGAGGAGTAGAATACGTATTGGAGGCACAACTACAAAGCTCATTACCCTCATAGAACTCAAGCATCAGTGCCATCATATTCTGGAAAGAAGGGCTGGAAGACCATTAGAATATCTAAGCTATTGTGATGCATGGAACCTTATTTCTGATTTTTTTATATCTCCCTTTTTTCCTTCTCTGCAGAAAATTTTTACCTTTCATTGTGGGTATACGTGTAATTTGTTTTGATAGCCACCATTTAATTGTAGTTTTACCTAGTATATTTATTTATTTTTAAAAGAATCTGTTAACATTTGAATGCTATTCACAAACTTCTTTTTGTATTTGCGGTCAGGTTTTTCATTTAGTTCTTAAACAAAATCTTTTTAGGATGCTACTTAAATTAGTCCTTCCTTTATATAATGAGTTTTATATCTAGCCTGAGGACTTGTGAAAAGGTACATGGTATTCTTATTATAACTGAATTTTAAGGATAATTGTATTTTATTTAATTAGCACTTTAAAAAGTCAGTGCATAGACAAAATCACATCCAAAACTTTATTATGCAAATCTTAGATCTCTAATCACTAAACATTGTTCCTACATTTGCCTGAATGTCTTAAAATGTACTTCTATTTAGTGACTTTGCAAGTTGATATGCACAATTACATTTCATGGTAAAAAAATTAATTGCAATCTAAATTAGTCAGGAATCGTATGATTTTTTCTCGATGCTCCTCAACAAAATTGCCTCTTAAGACATTTAAATCTCTTTATTGAGTGAAAACATGAAAAATAATGATTTTGTGACAGGCGCCATGGTGATATCAATAATGAGGATTCAAATAAAAATAGAATTTAATAACCCAAATTATGGAGAAAAAAATGTGTCATCTCCAATTCCAGGACCATTAACAGAAAGCAGGCTCAATAACCCTAGTTTTAAAGAAGAAAAGTTCTTACTTAATAAATTATAGTTCAGGTTTTTAGCCAAAGTGGAAAATCTTTGGACAGTATTTAGAGAGATCACTTATATTGTGATAGAAAGACTTGTTCGCAGAGTATACATTTGCTTCTAAGTTTTATTTAATAATTTCTTCTGAAGAAGTCTCTTCATTCTGTTTTTGTATTAATTGACTGCCTTACTGGTTATTTACTCATTTAACTACTTTGAAGAATGCTAACTTTTCTAATTTCAATAAGATTTTTTAAGTTTCCCCTGTACCCCACCCCAATGGAAAGGTGTATTCAGGAGAGAGGCGGAAGAAGCATTTTATTGTATTGTATTGTATTGTATTGTATTGTATTGTATTGTATTGTATTGTATTGTATTGTATTTAGTTGTTCACACTGACTGTTTTACCCTGGACCCCAGACTAGAACCCAGGGTTTGTGACTTAGACTCCTTTTGAGGTGATTGACATAACTGCTACTCTGACAGGGTGTCCCTGTTTTAAGATTTTTTAAGGAAAATGATTGTTCTTTATTTTCCTTTGAGGTCTGATGTTTTTGTTTTTTCTTTTTAATGGAGCACTCTCTAGAACTCTATAAATTATATAACATATGCATGTTGTGATGAAATGCTTTTTTCAGCTTTGTTGATATAATTGGTGTACAATATTGTATAAATCTCATGGTGTATAATATGTTGATTTGCTGCATATTTATTACAGAATGATTGCCACCTTTGCATTAGCTGGAGGCTTTATTATGTCAGATAATTACCATTTATTGTTTGTGGTGAGAACATATTAAGATCTACTCTCTTGGCAAATAATGGAATCATTATAGTTCTCATACTGTAAATCCCCAGAAATGATTCATTTTATAACTGGAATTGTGTAGCCATTTTTTTCACCCTCAGCCCTGATCACCTTTCTACTATGCTTCTATGAGTTTGACTTTTTAGATTTCACATATACAGTGATGCATACAGTACTTGCCTTTCATTTGTTTCACTTACTAGAGTGTCTGCAAGGTCCATCCATGCTCTTGAAGTGCCTTATTCTCTATTATTACAGGAAGACACAGATCACAATTACTATATATCTCGGATATATGGTCCATCTGATTCCGCCAGCAGAGATTTGTGGGTGAACATTGACCAGATGGAAAAGGACAAAGTGAAGATTCACGGAATATTGTCCAATACTCATCGGCAAGCTGCTGTAAGTGCTTTGACATTTTGAATTTATTTTCTGCTCTGAAAAAATTTTGCTCTGATTGGCCTATCAGTGTTGCTTGTTGTGATCGCTTTTCAAAAATAGTCCTGTGATGGCAACTTAGATTAATAGATGTATATTGGGTTTTATGGAAAGATGAAAAATAATTTTTGATAAGTTGGCATTAGTTAATCAAAATATTTCTCTATTAATTTAGATGAGTTGCATAGTCATTTTAAAGTTGAGGTTCATCATGAATGTTTTTCAGTTTTCTTGGAATCCATGAGTTTAGAAAACATTCGTAAAACATTTCTGATTCAGATAACAGAGGTAGACAAATTATTTTGTGAAGAAGTTTAATATAATGTAAATAATTAAGTCTGCCAGGCTCCAAACATATATTAAGCCAGTTCTCATTATTTACTAGCTGTAGCTCCTTAACCAAGAAATTTAGCTACTTTGAGGTGCATTTTGTGCATCTGAGTAAGGATGACAGATGATATTAAATCAGGTCTCGTTTTCCTTACATAGTCATTGATATCCTATTTCCCAGGTCGAGCTAAATGCTTGCATGGACTAGCTTTTCAGTCTTTACAACAGTCCTATGATTTAAATGTTATTGCCATTCAGGTATTGCCGATGTGTGTACTGAGTGTTTGAAAAATCAAGTAACTTACCCCAGGGACTCCGACTAGTTAAGTGGTGAAACCAGTATAAGCTGGGCAGTCAAGCCTATACTCTAAATGTGTGTGTAAAACTTCTAACACTTGTTTCTCAGCACATGATTTGATAATCACTTTATGAATTATGTCAGATTTAACATTTTTAACGTTATTTTTGATGTTGTGAATAATAATAATGGTCTACCCATTTGGGGGAGCCATGTCTTGTTCAGTTTAAGATGGCTTAAAGTAGAAACAAAACAACTTTAACCTTTCAAGATCTATTGATATAAAGAGAAACAATAGAGTCAATGACTGCAGTGATTTCAGGAAGGTAGCACTATGTTCAGGAAACTCAGTAGACACAAACACACCCTCTGGCCTCCACCTCCCACCCCAAATCCAACAGGTATTGCACTACAGCTCCTCTCTTCCTGAGGTTACTGGAAGGTGTAGCACAAGGGAAAATAGCACTGTTAATTAGATTTACTGATGTCATAATCCATATAATCCTTGATGCAAAGCTGCCTGGTAATGCATCTGGAAACAGGATTTAAATTTAAACCCTAAGGGAAGAGGAGATTTAAAAAATCTTACCACTCATTGCTGTAATTTGTAGCCCAAGGGTATGCATGCTGTCAACAAATTAGACAAAAAAGAGAAAAGAAAGTTCTAGCTAGGGGCTGACCCTGGGTGGGTGGTTAATTAAACCAGGCCAAGGGGTGAAGTGGGATGGCTGGAGCTTCCTCTGCAGTACCTTGAGGAAGGGATATCTGACATGGAAACAAGATTTTCTTTTAAGAAATATTTTCCCCACCTCTGTCCCATAAATGTGGGCCAAACAGTGATTTTGAATCTTACATTAATATTCTAGATGAGGAGGAGGATGGGAACATAGAGATTTTTTTCACTATTCAAAATAATGTTATTTCAAAGCAGAGTGTCAAATGACAAAACTAAGACAATCTAGTGATGAGTTTGATGTCTTGTATTCAAGGAAAACTATCCATGGAGTAGAGAAATACAGAGTTCACAAGTGATAGAACATTCTTACCAAGCTATTTTGAACAAGAAAGAGTTTGACATAATGTTGGAGGCAACAAGCAAATCAGACACAGGGCATGGTTGCTTAAGAGGCCAGGAATTTTCTTTCTCACTCAGGGTAGCAGGTGCTAGTTTCTAGGATAATCTAAAGCTGAGTTGGAAGATTTGTGATTGTGGATGTTAGCTTTGACAGTGAGCATTTCCTATCAGTACATGTTAACTTAGATTCAGATTTGTGACCTTCATTTTGTGGATCCCAATATACAAAATAGCTTTGTCAAGAGTAAAACTTTGAAATCATTTAATTCGCATATCAAAACACACTGATGTCTCTTTCCTTTTATAATCTAAACCAGTCATCAATATTTGTATTAAGTACATGTCTACTGTAATTTGATTACATGTTCTTTAAAACCTTCCCATTGACCTTATTTAAATCTCTCCATTGTCCCTTTTAGTTAAAATAACATTTACTAACTCATTGCCAAAAAAAAAAAAAAAAAGTATGTTAAAAAACAGTCTTACAGCTGACAAAGGAAAAGAAGGAACATGTCTTCCTTAGGAAAACACAAATTGTGACCATATGATAGACATTGAACCAGGCACTTTATTCCAATACTCTTTGTGCTTTTTGTTCTTTATGGAAAGTCAAAAAAATTGTCAAAAATTTCTACTACAAATCTAGGAAGCAGTTTGGACTTGTTTCCTTCCTTCTGTGTGGACCCTCATGTACCACAACTTAGTGGGTTTTTTTTTTCCTATACTTCTCTAGCTATATTATTTACTTTATTGCTGGATAAGAAACTTCCATATACAAAAACTTAGTGATTTTTTATTTCCTATATTTCTCTAGCTATGTTATTTACTTTATGGCTAGATAAGAAAGCTTAATGCAACATCCAATCAAATTAGAATTATTTTGTCTTCGAAAATGATGCACAACTTCTAGAGAAATACCACTGTTCTGTGGGAAGGACTCTGAGGTTCCTGAGGTTATGAGGCCTTGGTGACAATACTCATTTTCTTGCATTCTGATTTCTCTCTCCTCAATTTTATAACCTGGAAGAAAAGGCAAAACCTGCCTTGACCACCCTCCAGTGATATTTCTATAATAAAAATGAAGGGACATTGAAAAGATCAAATAAAAATGAGATTGTAAGGCATTATTATTTGAGATTCCCAATTCATTACAAAAGTGAATAAACCACCAAAGAAGTTCATTCCTAAGATGAATGGAGATTTCATAGAGATATGTATATATCTCTATATCAGTATGTATGCCTGACATATACTGATATTTATATTATATCTCCATTTTTGACTAGAAATTGCCAACGTGCTCTTTGCCAGCTATTAATACTATAGCTTTTTTTTGTGTGTGTGTGTATGTGTGTGTCTGTGTGTGTGTGTGTGTGTGTGTGTCCCATGTGTTCTTAGGAAGATTTATATTTAAAAATAAAAACCAGGAAAATGAAATGAAGTGCTTCTTCTCTCTTTATTATAGTGCAGGTAAAGTTCCTGGTGAAACCTGTAGAATTTTTGATATGAGGATTTAAAAAATTGGACTGTTCTTAGTGGTGACTGGGATGGGGTCCTCAAACTTCTTGAATATATAAAGAAAGCTTCTTTTAAAAAGTTTACTGTGGGTTTTTGTTTCAGGAAAATAACATTTCCACTAGCATTCCCATCAGTCTTTCACTTGCATACTCAATGTTGGAAGAGTTAAATTTCCATGGTGAATTGAGTCAGTTATTCTCTTATATTGTACAATTCCATTTTTCCTCTGCATCAGATAATCTGTTGATAAGCACTTATTTTCAAAATGATTAACTCAAAGGTGATTTAACTTGCTATCTCCATTAAGCTACTCTGCTGACACATTTTTGACTGCATTCTGTTCATTAACAATAAGTTCCTTTATTTATTTTCACCTTTAGCTGGTTGAATAAGCTTGCTGCATTCGATCTTTTGAGTGACTTCATTTCACATAAGACATACATTGTTCATCAGCTTGACTTTACATGCCTTTGTTCATAGGCGTTCCCTCAGTTTAATAACAGACTGGAATCAGTTGTGTCTGTACATGTCTCTCTAGATTAATGTTAGTTTAATTAGTTCATTTTACTATTCTTTCATACTTGAATCGCTGATCAGCTTTGAGATTAATTCACTCTGCTCTGAAGAAAGAATTATTTAAGGAAAAAGAAGGCAGGCCTTTGTTCTATTCACAAAACTAACATGAGCTTAAGGTAGCCAAGTGCTGTTCCTCTGCTTGGAAATGCATGAGTCCACTTGCTTCAAGATCAGTAAATACTTGGAGAGATCTGTTCCTCTCTTGCTATGGCATTAACAACACAGATTAACTATTTTGTAGGTTTATCTAATATAAGCTTAGTAAATCTCTTTTCCTTGTATATATATATATATTTTATACATATGATATGTATGTTATATATAATTATATAAATAAATGAATATGCGACATAAATAAAATATATGATCGTTATAATAATTATATAAATAAATATTAAATAGATGATTACTATCTGTATTTAATATGCATATGTAAGCCATTCTTGAGACGACTTCTGAATCTAGGAACCAAATTTTAGATATAGAAGGGATTTTGTAGACATTTGAAGAGTTCAGATTAATTAAGTTCACAATGATCAATTTTTATGTATTTAAAAGTTTTAGTAAAACATAACTTCTCTTAACAATCATACTTAAATTCATCACATTAGAGTTTATTTTAATCTTATTTCTCCATATTGCATCATTAGTGGAGGATGGGCAATATTCTGTAAATAAATTGAGCCAGAGGAGGTAAATTTTTTTTTAAAGGAAAGGTACAGGTAGGAATGAAGGCAAATAGGCAGTAAAAGAGAGGGGGAAGAAGTACCTTTATTTTAGTTTTATTTAGTTGTTCACACTGGTTATCCCCCTAACCCCACCACACAATGGGGCATGTGTCTTCCTTTGGAGGCGACTGACCTAACCACTGCTCCACCAGGGCACACCAGAGGAGGTAATCTTAACATATTCTGTTACCAGTGATGGCTAAAAAATAATTCTAAAGAGATGAATATCTATTTAGCATTTTAAAGCTGTGAGTGAGCAAACACTTGAGGTTTCTGTGAAACTCTCTTAGAAGGTTTCACATTTATCTTTTATAATCGTAAAAGCTATTGTAAAAGGACCCCACAGCCATGTTTCAGGTGGAATAAATCAGTCCATTTATCCTTTCATCCTAGAGTGTCTTCTTGTCTACTTTGATCATCTTTTCTGAGCTATCTCCATAGCCCATGAAGACCTAACAACACTTAAATTCAGACAACATGAGTACAAACATATTCTCATCATGAAGTTATTAAATGGCTCTTTTTTTTTTTTTTTGTAAATGTTTTGTGACACAGAAGAGTTAAAAATATATAAATATATAAATAATATGAGAATAAAAACAGATACACAGGTCAATGGGACAAAATTGGAATCCCACAAATAAGGCCACTCATATATGGAAAACTAATTTACAACAAAGGAATCAGGGGAACACAATGGGTCAAAGACAGTCTCTTCAGTAAACGGTGTTGAGAAAACTGGACTGCCACACGCAAAAAAATGAAACTGGACCACAATTTAAAACCATATACAAAAATTAATTCAAAATGAATTAAAGACATAAGACCTGAAACCATCAAATACACACAAAAACATAAACAGCCTTGACATTGATTTAAGAAATGTCTTTGGGAAGTTAGCTCCAATAGCAAGGGAAATAAAATCCAAAATAAACAAATGGGACTATATCAAACTGAAAAGCTTATGCACAGTGAAAGAAACTATCAGCAACACAAAAAAGATATCCCACTGACTGGAAAAAATATTTGCACATTACATATCTGACAAAGGGTCAATATCCAAAATATATGAAGAACTCATAAAACTAAACAACAGAAAAAAACTAACCAATTAAAAAATGGACAGAGTACTGAATAGATACTTCTCCAAAGAAGACCTACAGATGATCAACAGGCACATGGAAAGATGTTCTACCTCTATTGTTGTTAAGGAAATGTAAATCAAAATAATAGTGAGCTCACACATCTGTAAGCATGCTTATTGTTCAAAAGTCTACAAATAACAAGTGTTGGTGAAAATGCAGAGAAAAGAAAACCCTTCCACACTATTGATGGTAGTGTCAGTTTGTGCAACCATCAAGGAAAGCAATATGGAGATTCCTAAAAAAAAAAAAAATGAGAATGGAAATTCCATATCAACCCATTATTTCACTGCTGGGTATTTACCTGAAAAATACAAAAAGTAATTCAAAAGGATGTATTCACCTCCATTTTCACTACATCACTATTTATAAAGAGCCAGGAGCTGGAAACAACCTAACTGCTCATTGACAGAGGAATGGATAAAGAAGATGTGGTATATAGTCATAATGGAATACTACTCAGCTGTTAAAAATAACCGAAATCCTGCCCATTTGCCACAAATGGATAGACTTAGAGAGACTCATATTTGATTAGATAAATCAGAAGTAGAAAGAGAAACATTGTAAGATTTCACATTGTATATAGAGAAATCAAACAAATAAATGAACCAAATCAAACAAAAATAGATTTTAGTCTACAGAATCAAATTAGTAGTTGCCAGAAGGAAAGTGGGAGGAAGTGGGCAGATTAGGTTAAAGGGATTATGTATATGGTGAAGGATAGAATTGAACTGCTGGTGGTAAACTTAATGTTATTCCTCTAGATGTTGATTTCAGTGATACAGTCCTTAAGCCTATGTAATGCTATGATGCAGTATTCCTTCAAGAATTTTATTTTAAAGAAAGTTATGTCAGGAATGAAAGTGAGCAGGCAGACAGGCAGGGAGAGGAGGAAGAAGCACTTTATTTTATTTAAATGTTCATCTTGGTCATTCCCCCGGCCCTGGGTCTCGAATCTGGGTCCTTGCGATGTATGGAACTACATCCAGTGACTTTATCTGGTAGGCTACTAGGGCACAACCAATCAAAAAAAATTTTTTGAAGAGTGAATATAAGTAAAGGAAAGAAGTTTAATTTTTGTGCAGTCTTAAGTAAAAGAAGAAAAAAAGCTTAAGATATTTAAGCATGGAGATTTCCTATACAGATTAGTATTTTAGTACCTTTCAAAAATACTTGTATACCATTTCCATTATCTTTATTTTGTCTGTTTCTTTTTAGGACTATTAGTTAGCCTTTTTACTTAGGTGGTGCTTGATTATTCTAGGCAAAATTGTCAGGGTCTCATATGGTTTGTTCATAAATTGGTTTCCCATCATAACTTCCACTGTGCCTGGAATTCCAACCCCAGAAAGTATCTCTTTCTTACTGAAGGTGCTCTGTTAAAATGCCAGTGAGACTAAAAATGAAAGCCTTCAGCCATTCTCACCTCATGATATATTGCCAGGAATTTCTTATCATGCAACAATTCTCTGTGAAGAAATGCCAAGTTAAAAGTCACACCTGATAAATAGGCACCTTTAAGGTCCCTGAGTCCTGATCCTTTTCAGGCTAAACCCTGGAAGTGGTTTGGGAGTAATAAGGGAGCTGATTCTGGAAACAGTGTGAAGAGAGACATCAACCCATTTAGCTTTTAAAAAATGCAGAAGTAGCCAAATGTGGCAAAATATTAGAAATTGGTGACTCTCTTTAAGTGACATAGGGGCTCTTTGTATTAGTTTGGTCATTTTTCTTTTATTTGAAATAATTTCAAAATAAAAATTTAGAAAAGGAAAGACATTAGTAGAAAAATATGAAGGTAAATTTGAACTTGACCTAAATTGCAATTTCAACTTTGTAATTTATTTTTCTGATTAACTTTGCTTTGAATTCCAAATTTCAATTGGAATGAAGTGGCCGGGCATAGTGTATATTATTATTTATTTATTTCTGTGGACAGAACCTGGCATCATAACAATATGTAAGTTTAAGGTGTACATCAACATATATCAACATATGTATATAATATATTACAATTATCAACAGCATAGGCATAGAATTTAAACATACAAACTTCAGAAACAGACTACCTGGATGGGAGTCCTCATTTTGCCAATTGCTTGCTGGTTGACTTTGAGCTTGTGTTTTACTCTCTGGTGTCATGTTCCTGATCTGTAAAATGGGAATAGGATCTTCCAAGACTGACTTTAGGAGTAAATTATTTAAAATGTATATGCTATTGAACACAGTGACTGGCACAGTGTTTCAATTGTCTTTGCATATGATATCATCATGCAGTTTATAATAGTCATTTTCTTTCATGGGAAAGGAGGATCATTTCAAACCACAAAGACAAACTCAGGAATATTTATACCACTCTGCCCTGTTTGAGGATCACTGGTCAAGGGCAGCGGGAGCCTGTCATGGCCCTCAGGTGCTCCAGGCTGCAGAAAGGTTTTGCAAATCATTGCTTTCATGTGCTTGGCTAGCAGGTACTTCCATGCTTCAGTTCCTTAAGTGGAGAATTTCAGGCCATGTAAGTGCTACTAGGTGAAGCGAGATGATGTTATCCAGCATCAAGTCTATTTATCCTTTTAACCCATTTCACATTTGCCAGCATTTCTTTACAGCAATGATTTTAGAGTTTCAAAGACCGGTGATATGACAGAAAGCCTTGCTGCTCAAACTGGGGTCCCTGGGGCAGTATCAGCAGCCCTGGGAGCTTGTTAAAAATGCAGAATTGCATCCCATTTACCCCCAGATCTACTGAATCGGAATTGGTATTTTAACAAGAAAGCTAAGTGATTCCTGCAAACACTTAAGTTTGAGGAAACTGGCAGAACCCACTGCCCTTCGAGAATGGTGTGAAAAATCCAAAAGTGGTTTCTTCTGTCGTAAGCCCTACCTACATCTAGCTTCCAAGAGCTTCTTTTAAAAATCTTGCTATACTTTCTCTGTGCACATAAAGAGTTTGATGCTCTGCACTCTGCCTGGATGGTAAAAATTCACTTCAGGCGTGCCCTGGTGGAGTAGTGGTTGAGTCATCGCCTCTGAAGGGTACAGATCAAATAATCCTGTGTTCAAGGTCCAGATCCGGGGGGAAAAACCAGTGTGAACAACTAAATATAAATTTAAAAATTTTAAAAGATGCCTCTTCCTCTTTGCTCTTCCTGCCTGTCTGACTTCTCACCTTCATTCCTGCCTTTATTGTAAAAAAAAAAAAGAAAAGAAAAAAATCACATTGCTTATTTGAATAATTCTCAAGATATGGTAAGTATAGATGAGGTACAGTAAACCAGGTATTTTCAAGGAACCATACCATGGAAGATATTAAAAGATTGGGTTTTGGCAATAGGTCACTCAATATCAAGTTCATATGAGAGAGTATCATGTAACTGCAAAGTGTTTACCTTTTGTTTTCTAATTTATGCCTCATCACATGCAGAATGTCATTCAATATGTAGGGTTAATTAAATTCTCAGTTTGCTATGAAAAAGTGCTGAAGAAGTTAGAATTTCTAAGTCAGAAAATCAATTCAATTGATGGACTTTATTTCTATTAGGAGTAGCCAGTCCCTTGTCCATATATTTGCATATTGATCAGCCTCTTTCCATGAGCATTTAGATCTTTTAATTAGGTTTCCAGTGTTTTCAGTCACTAGATTAACGATACATCCTTGTTCACTTCTCCCAGGCTGTGTGAGTAGATTTGAATTCCATCCAAAAAAATCCTACATGGTGTAAGTATTATGACTTAACCTCCCAGAGTAGCCATTTTATTTCTGGAATAAACTCAGCTTGTTTTTGGTCCAGAAATGAGCTTGTACATTAGAATACAGCAAATAAAGTCTGCGTTGGGGTTGTGCACAAGTATCTGTCTCTCCACGTTACATTTTCTCTCTGTAATAGTTGATTACTGTAGAAATGTGCTTTATATTTTTCTGTCTATATCTACATATATACATGTGCATATACTCAGTTTTACATCACTGTTACCTTTCTGTTTTTATTACTTTCATTTCAGTTAAATAGGTGAATAAAAGAGTGCATGGCAGTTACCACTGAAACTTGTGAAAAAGAAACTAAAAGTTTTGTAAATTTAGAAAAGGGATCCCTGGATCTATCCTTGGAGGATAAGAAATGCTGTTCCTGTGTTGTGGTGTGTTTTAGCTAGAAGACTTCCTCTACTTTTCTCTTTTTTTGTGACTTTGGCCTCATAAATCTGTGAAATTTTTAACTATGTTTCTTTATTAGTACATTTTAAAGAAAGTTGTTTTATCTACTAAAAATAAAAACATGACTGACAATATTTAAGGTTCCAGATAGAAAATACAGTTATTGAAGGCCTGAGAGCAGGCAGGAAATGAACCACCTAGTACAGAAAAGGAGATAGAAGGATATTGTGAACACAGCTCAGTTTTATAGTCAGACATCACTGGGTTGAAATCTTGACTCTAATACTTCTAGTGATTTGAACACATTATTTATTCTTTTTTTGGTAAAGTTTCATTCAGAAATAATTTCAGGCTTAGAAAATATTTCATGAACTATTGATAGTGATTCCATATAGCTTTTATCTTACTTCCCCAGATATTTGCACCTTACATATCAATGGTACAATTATCAATACCAAGAAATAAACATTGGTGCTATACTCTTAACTAATCCATATACCTCATTTATATTTTGCTAATTGTCCCCCAAACATTCTTTTTTTCTTATCCAGAATCCAGTTTAGAGCCCAGATTGAGTTTATTTGTCAAATCACCTAGTCTACAATCTATGACAATTCCTCAGTCTTTGTCTTTGATGAGCTTGACACTTTTGAAGCATATTGATCAGTTATTTTGTACAATGTCCCTAATTTGGGATGTGTCTGCTGTTTCTTCATGAAGAAGCACAGGTCTCTGTTTTTGGCAAGAATACCACACAGATATTATTTTGTCCTGCAGTGTACTTCTTATCCAAGGTATCTGATGTCAGTGTATATCCTTACTAGCAATGCTAACTTTGATCCCCTATTCAAGGTGAGGTCTGCTAAGTTTTGTTCCTACTCTGTAAAGATACTACTTTTCCTTTTCCTATTCAATCAAATATTATTTGTCAGATTCTTTGTGATTGTGCAAACATCCCATCTCTCATCATGTTTTCACCATTAGTTTTAGCATTCATATTTGTAAGATACTTGGCATAATGTCTGATATAGTAAATGCTAATTCCATTCTCCTTACACTAGTCAATCCAGTAATGATAATTTCAGTATAATAAAAATGAGAGCATCATAGCTCTGACACATAAAGTCTAATTGTGATATAATTCTATTAGAAAATCAATTTGCCTGCATATATATTAGAAACAACATAGCTCTAATCATTTCCAACTATTAATTAGAAATCAAATATGAAGTCATTTTTGTTAGGAAACTAATTTTATGAAATGATTGCCATTCCACATACCTGCATGTAAATAATAATATTAACCATCGTTAATTCATCCAGGTCTTACATGATCATTTGATCCTTATAATAACTCTTTAAGGAAGTGTCTTGACTTTACAGATGAACAAACTGTGGTTTAAAGAGATCAAAATGATTTATGAAATCACACATTTACTAGGCACCTGACCCCAAAATGATGCTATGTCATTTGAAAGGAAACATTGAATGTTTAAAAATAAAATCCCGTCTAGTTTTATTAAAAGAAGACTGTCATTGTGTCTCTTATGGTTAGGAAAAGAGTAAGACGGCAAAAATCAATTCTAAGCATTTTAAGGTGGGTGGTTTTTATGTGGACCTTATTCAGTTTCCAAAATATTAGTTAATGGTTTGAGTATTTTGGAAGAATTTATCACATCTCAATTAATAAATTTAAAAATTTCAATTATCTAATAAGAATAATTTTTATATACTAGACCTATAGCTATTATTGGAAATAAAGTAATTTATTCTGACTTTTAATGAAATCTGTATCATTAGAAATATCCATTTATCTAAAACAAAATGTATCTTTGCTTCAGTTTTGCAGTTCCTCTCAAAGGTAATACTTGGAATAAACAAACCAATGAAAAAAATATGACACAATTTTATTTGAAAAATATTACTATTAAAAAAAGGGATATTTGCCAAAATGTTATATAATACCATGCTTCTCACTATTTCTGTTTTGGAAACTGTCCTTTCTTAAAACATTGTTTAATATTTTTTAAAGATTTATTTAATCTACATTTTATATTTTATTTGAAAAGAAGAACACAATTCTCCTTTATAATAATAACAAAGACAACAGCCACTTATTTGACAAACTCAAAAGTTATTTGAATGATTGAAGATGAAATGTTAGCACTCCTATAGCTCAGGTGGTGAAGGTGCAGGCTCTTAAAACTGCAGAGGTTTTGAGATCTGAGGCTGGGAGAAAGAATGTCATTAAAAATATAATGTTAAAATATGTGTATTGAAATTAATGATTAATCCATGTATTTATTCTTCCATAGTTGGATACTGCCTGTGTTCTTTATATGCTTTGCTATCATAAAGTTGTAATGTCAGCAATTTGGAATGTTTAGCTCCTACCAATTTTCTTCTCACAAGTGCAGGATTTCAGCAGGGTTGTGCCTTATAAAGAGGTAATAAAGACTTGGGGGAAATCAAGAAATAACTTTCTTGTTAAAAATAAGAAGCATTTTTTATTAACGACATTTTCCAAAATGACTTTGAGGATTTAAAATGCACCCACTCCAGATTCTTAACTCTTATTAAGTGGTTTCTCTCTTCAAGGTTTTACAGGCATTGGATAATTAATTGATCTTCATAATACTACTGAGAAATAAGCAAACAAGTTAAACTTAGAATAGTATGCACTTGGATTATCTTTCCTGTGTTATTAAAAAAGAATTAGCAGAGATCATAATAAAGAAAACACATAGCAATAGCCGTAAGATAAATAAGTAGAAGTGTTAATAGTAGTATGGATGCACTTGGAAATCTAGGAGTGTGATGTTGTGTGATCTGATAGTCTATTCCCAATAGTGATTTCATGGGATATGTTGTGGGAAATCATGATGAAAGTCACAGTCAAATAAGTTATACTTGCCATCAATTTGTACCAGACCATCTGGAACTGATTACATACCTCTGCAAACTCTTCAAAGAATGTTTCATAAACCTATTCTTCCCCATATGAAGAAGTGATAACTACTTTTGCTTGACTTAAATGATTTTACCTACTCTTTTACATAGTTAACTCCTTTCCACAGTGTAAGGAAGTGGCAAATTCAGTTGATTTTATTTATGCAATGTATGCTCTTTAAAATTTCACTTCTGACCTTTTATTTTGTATTTTCCCCAGTTTCTGATTTATTGTGTCTTCACATGACATTTTTCCTGAACCCTTTTTCCTCTCACAATAGATATTTCTAAGGGATGAGATGAAAGATAAGATAATGTTCAACTTATAGTTATTACATGATAGCTCCAATATCATGTTTCTCTCTGTTGAAACTGCCTTTTTCTGACAATAATGAGAGTTCTGTTGACCCTCACTTATTGCAAAAGAATATTTTATTGCATATTCAGTGTGGGGTTTTTTTGTTGTTGTTGTTGTTACTTTTTTTTTTTAACTATTTAGTTAAAGGATGCAAATCAGTCAGTTACACAGTAAGTCTCTTCACATGCAACCCAATAGCTTCACTTCCTGCATCATGGCACTGTGTTCCACCTACCACTCAACTAGAAACCTGTCGTAGACTACCCGCTTCACTCTCAGTTTTTATGATCAGTTAATCATGAAATCTTTTCAGCGTTACTTTCTACATATATTTTGATCCACCCATTCTGTTCCCATTCCTTCTGGTCTCATCTGGCTAACTTCTGTTAGCTCCTTTTAAATAGTCTGTTTCAGGGCCACATCCCCTGGGTTAGGTGTCTTCTGGGTGCTTACTCTGCTCCTGTCAGGTCTGATTGTTTATCTTTCAGTGGTGTTCTCCCACACCTCTTTGTGAGCTCCTTAAAGAAAGAACTGTGAGTGGAACTCTTTCAGTGTTTTATCCTCTGATGAATGCTGATTTGGTGCCTGTTACATAGGCTTTGAGTAAATGTGTATTGATTGGATGAATGAATAAACAATTTGAACATCTTTTTAGCTCCCCTCGAATACCTTTTTTGTAGACTATCCGGACACAAAATAATGATCCAGTTATCAAGGGGTAATTATGTTGAATATATAATTACTTACCTTCAAAGCACTTCATGAAATTCTAGTGCTTGTTTTTTGTTTATGTTTTGTGTGTGTGTTTTTAAAGGGGATAATAATAATTTTCAGATTTTTGCCTTTTAAAGGTGACTTTTCTACCATTTTGTTTTTAAAGTCTCGGTAAGTATGCCTTGCCTTTGTTGTCAGTCAAACTTGAGTTCTAATTCAGGTTCCCACTTGCGCCATTCTTAACCACTCTGATGCTGAGTTAATTTTACTTTGAAGCAGTTATTATAGGAACCGTATGCAGTGATTTTATATGTGCATATATAGAGAATGTTAGGTAACATGTAGTAGGAAGACATAACCTGAGCATAAAATAAAGTCAAGATAGGACTCTCCTAATACTTCGTCACATATCCCTTCTACCTCCCTGAGTTCACCTGGATAATGGGAGTCATTTTCCAAGATAGCAGTAACTTCCCCAACTCATGTGCTGTGTTTCTTCCTGCTGTCTGAGTGGGGAGTGAAATCTCTAACCAATAAGAGATAGGAGTCTATGGGTTAAAGATAAGAGATTGGAGTCTATGGGTTAACGACCTAGCTTCCTGACCCACAATGATTCTGAAACATGTTATTGCCACTATTTCTCAGAAGGTTTCCAAAGGGAGACCTGGTGATTTTAGTAACACACCCAATAATATACCTCTTGCTGGTTTTCCTCTTTTCCTTATCTCACTCTTCCCATTCACTTTAGCAAATGCTTCCTAGGATCACTTTCCAAACAATCTGCTTCTAAGTTCTTATGTCAGCGTTGGTATTTGAAAAAAAACCCAAACTAAACCAAGGCTTCAAGAATATGAACACCTGGGTCAACTATTGCCATCAGAAAAGAACATCATGTAGAAGTGTAAGAGCCAGGAGTTAAAAAGTGGCAGGTTCAAGAAACAGAAAGATATTCGGGTGGCTGGCTACAACAGACTGTGGAGGGAAAGTTATAAATCTTCAGTGACCCATATGTAGTGAACTTTCAGAACTCATTTTCACTGCTTTGGCATCATCCCAGAGATAGCAGGATTCTAGAATGAATGGTTATCAATGGGGGAATGCTGTTCTAGGTATTATATTGATTCATTTCTAGGAAAATTGGAGTTAAGACACCTCTGAGGAAGTTGTTGAGATTTTAGTGACCTGCACTTGAGGGAAGGGTATCAGTAGTCCCTGGAGAGAAATGGGTAGGTTTCACAATTGTTGAGAAGGTAACATGTTTCTATATTGCCTTTGATGTTCCTTATTCATGTGAAGCAGATCATGGTGATAACTAAGGTAACCTGGTCATTTAAATGGGGAAGCATTTCAGTTGCTGATGTTGCTTTCTAGGATGATACAGTAGCAAGTTTTCTTTGAGAATTTGCTTCTCAAGAATGTCTTTAAATTAGATAGGGCTTTATATGTCTCACTCTAATCTTAAAGATATTTAAATAGTTGTGGTGTGGTGGCTAAGAAAATCATGTCATATTCCTCTGGTTCATCCTTGGTAGTAATTGATAGTGTGTTAGTGACATGTTTTTAAAACAAATTCTTATTCAACTAGTGAGAATGTCTAAGAGTTTTATATATTTTACTGATTTCCTCTGAACATGCAAATAAATTAGAATGATGGCAAACAGTCTTGACAGTGAGTGCCTTTATAAAGTTATTTCTGACATATTCTTTAAGATATATGATTTTGCCATTGAAGCTTTTATTTTAGGGTTATTAAGTAACGAGTTCTTTCAGTCAGTTAGTGAAAATGGACTTTGCTGTTCCCATTAGTCAGCAAAAAATAAAAATGATGATAAACCCTTTCTGAAGATACAACTTTCATTAAAAAGGAAAGAAAACCTAATTGAAAGTCACTGTAAACTTTGAATGATTAATTTCATGCCAAATAAGTCATTAGAAATCTCTGATGGATATAAAAAAGCAATCATTTGTAAAATTAGAAGAGCTAAATTCAATCTAGTTGTGCTTTTCTCTCTCTTTTTTTAATTTGTATATTGGGAGAGATATAATGTAGAAATAGTTGGATTTTAACATAATAGCCTTTTTACTATTATACTAGGTAGTTGGTATTCAGCTCTAGACCAGCTGATTAGTTTCCCTATGAATTGTTTTATTTCAATTGATCATTCTTGTTATAGCTGACTATTTTTCTTATTTCTTGACTAATATATCTGGTTCATTTAATTTCAAATATCCAAAAAGTCTAGGACTTTTAAAAATTTCTTTGTTTTTATTTATTCTGTTGTTTGTTTTTGTTCCGTTATATATAATGAACCAAAGCTTCAAGGTCCTTTTTTAGAAAAAAATAAAGAGGCCAAATGTATGAACTTTCTTCCTAAGCCTCTCCAGCTTTCCACTCTACAAAAGAAAATGTAGCTCTCCAGTAACCATTTTTTGTTCGTTTGTTTTTTAAGAGAAGAAGGAAGGGAGAGGAGGAAAAAGCATTTTTAAGGAAGGATGAAAAAGAAGGAAGTACTTGTTTTATTTTTATTTCTTTCCTTCCTCACTCCCCCATCCTTGGACTTTACCTGGTTTACACCCCAGCTTCTGACTTAGTGCCTGAACCAACAAGACACATGAGTAGCCAGTACTTTTTGTTCCTCAACTGTATGACTTTAAGAGAGGGCATGATATACTGAATTTGGATAGCTCATCATATTTAAGAAATAGAAGTATCTGCAGGTCTAGATCTTTAGGTGCAAGATATCTTGTTCTATGAAACCGACTTTCATAATGAAAGTACAAAAATCAAATTGAATATATAATTACGTAAAGTGAAATCTCTTGATTTTTATTCAGTGAGACATGACAAATAGCTCTTTATTGTTTTAGGGAAGATTAATTAAACTAAAAGGAGCCCTAAGATAAATCATTCATCATGATGTCTGAACTGACTTCAGTGAACAATAAAAGGCAATGGTGATGTTAGAAAGAATAGTTTGCATTGGGGTTGAAATTCCAGATTCCCTTTATAAGTGAAGAACAGACCAACAGACCATAACAGCCCAACTTTATTCTTTTCACTCACTTCAAACATTTAATTACCAGAAAAAGAAATCCTTTATTACTGCTCTGGTTTCAGGTTTTAAAAGTCAACTACTATAATAGAGGTGCAAAGTACAAGCATCATTTTTTAAGTGGAAGGCTCTACATTTTGCGTTTTCTATTATGCACATTATTGATTTTCCTTTCTGGTTGTTGTTCCTTGCAGAGAGTGAATCTGTCCTTCGATTTTCCATTTTATGGTCATTTTCTACGTGAAATCACTGTGGCAACTGGGGGTAAGTGGTTTTCTCCCCATTCACCCTAAGTAATCTAAAGTTTCACTATAGTTATTTTTAATTTGCTCCTTATTTCAAGAGGGACGTTGTTGCAAAAACCATTGTCTTCTATCACAAAGTAGTGGGTATAAATAAAACTTAAGAAAAAGTATAGCTACTGAAAAAAACTTTCAGCAGAAAAATTTTGTTATAATCATTTTCAGCTAAAAAGAAAGTTTACTTAAGGAAGACATTAAAGTCTTTTTATTTTGTTTCAATGTATATATTTGATACAGAGAAATAAATAAACACACATACATAACTGCATGAATATTAACTGATTTTTTTTCTTTTAATGCCATCTGTTGATTGATGACTCATTTGAGTTCTTTCAAAATAAACACTAAAATTTGGTTTGAATTCACTTAATTTTGCTTTTCTCCACAAACATTGTAGGTTAGTTAAATATTGGCAGTAGCCTCGAAAGGCAATTATCATTCTTCATAGTTAAAACTGGAAGTCAGAAAAATTCAATCCTTGAATGCTACTAGAAGAGATAAGAAGAATGCCAGAGAATATCCCTGTAGGTCAAACACAGAGGGGTAGAGGAAATAGAAGAATGAGAGAAAAACAGAGCAAGTAATAAAGCATATTAAAAGAAATCCGTAGGTGTGATGAAAGGAGTGGGGAACATCTGTGCCTAAAGCAACATAGACCAGAGTTCCTTTCCTTTACTGGGTCTTCTGGATGGTATGGAAACCATGTTGATCACTCTTGTCATATTTTAATAGAAAACTTAGAAGAAAAATAAGGTTCAGCAAAAAGATTTTAACTAGAAAATCAACAGCAAATAAAAAACTGTTGAGTCCTACTCTAAGAAATGGTAAATAAAGCTAGCCATTCCTTGGGATGTAATGACTAATGGATTATTGGACAAGGTAGAATAGAATGTGGGAAACTCCTTTAAAAGACAAATGATGAAATTATGGGATTCCAAGGATGATGAAACTCTACCATATCTTAGAATCTTTTAAGACATTATAAATAAACTATTACTTTAGCTATTTGTTGAATGAAGTCTCACACTCTATGGTTGTGTACAGAAGGAAGAGTAGGATTATCTTTAAGGAAGAAATATCTTTATACAGGAGAGGAAATGGGTGGGGTATTTGTGGATAGTAAATAAAATAATTGAGTTTGAATGAAGCTGGGTATGTTTATAGAAAATATGCCATATTAAGTTTAGAAAAGTATGTTGGGGAAAATTATAAAATGCCTCAAGGGTCACTTTGAGTCAGTATTCCTTAAATTAAGTAAGTAATAAACTTTAAGAATATGAATCTAGACAATTGTACAATCCCTTAAAGTATAAAACAAATGGAGTTGGTATATATAATTAGAAGGCTATTGCATTAGCTTGTGTGAGAAATATTGAGGCCCTTGGTGATTCTGTGGCTTCAAAACAAGGAGAAAGTTATATTATTGGCAAAAATTACTAATTCAAGTAGAAGATCTGGTGTTAGCGACAACTAATGGCTTAAGTTCTGAAACTATGATGTTTTGTGTTTAAAAATTACTATGTATAATTAAAATCTATACAAAGATTGTGGTTTTTAGCTTGACATGCATTTCTTTGCTAATGTATTTCAAACATTTAGTTAATTTGTTGAAGGACTGAATAAAAAATAAATAGATAAAGTTGAAAGATGCCCCGTTAAGTCATACATCTCTTACCTTTAATGTGTGGTTGTTTGAAACATGGTTACCTTATAATATGGCCACTGGGTTTGTTTTCTGACATTATTTTACCAGTGTTCCACTGAATTTTTAAAAAGTGAACTATGAATCACATTTGTTCATAATCTGTACACATACTGTTAAAAATACAGACAACTTTGCATTTTTAATTTCTAAAATTGTTTTATATTTAAAACTCATGGCACCGATTCAGCTAATATGAAGTAAGATATCCCTTAGCTGAGTGGTAAGGGGGAAAAAATAACAAAAAACCCCAGACAGATGGTTGTATTATCTTTGCTACTTCAAAGTACCATTTTCTTTTGAAAATATTCTCAAAATAAGTTAGAAAAGCTGGCATCTTGAATGATCTCTATCTTCTTTGAAGAAAACACTAATATAAAGTAACTGTTTCCCCCTACTTAAAATGTGCTAGCATGGAACCTACTTCTATAAATCCAGGTACCTGTTGAGAGAGAGAGAGAGTCGAGATAATTTGTCACCGACCCGGGTTTCTCCAAAATGAAGGCAAGTTTCCTGCAAAAAAATTTCAACTAAATAAGGAGCTTTTTTTGCGCTTCAGTTGCTAGTTTATTCAGTCAATATTGACTGAGGCCTGATTGTGTGAAAGACATATTATCCCATACTTCAGTGTATGTACGGAAGTAAACTGTGGTTCTTGTTCTGGAGCTTAGAATCTAAGGGGAAGGGGAATCTGACTAAGCACAATGAGAAGATTGACTATAAGTTCTAAAGGGGCAGAAACTTGCTCAGAGGAGAAATTTTTTGTTGGGCCAATCATGAACAGGATTGTGAAAGAGATAACATTAACACTGGTCCTGAAGGAAGGTGGAATTTTAGTTGGCAAATAGGCAAGTTGAAAAAAGTTGGAAAAGAGAGAGCCTTCCAGATTTGCTGAGCCAAGTGACAGTGCTGAGCCTATATTGAGCATGTTTGGAAGGCTGTCAGATAAATCTGTTTATCTTTAATGAAGTGTTGGAATAAATGTCTGGTGAAAGACAGATGGGAAAAGTGATGTGAAATACTTTGAACACTGAATATTTGACAGACATCTAGCATTCCTAGGATTTCTCTGAGTAGAGAGATCTGGCCTGACCTGGCAGTGGAGGGCAGGGTAAGGTGAGGGGTTGAAGGGAAAGAAAGCGAGTTATTTTTTTGTTTTTGTTTTTGTTTTTGTTTTTGTTTTTGAAGACTTCTGTCTGAACTAGAGTGAGTGAAGTGGAAAAGGAGAGTTAGAGAATCAGTGCAAGACACGACTTCTGAGTGTTTAATCACTGTGGTCTAAAAGATTCCAGTCAAAAGATTTCATCAGGATGCAGTGAATAAAGTTAAGAACGGCTTAGTAGAGCGCTTCTGAGCTATGGACTTTGGATGGGTTTCTTATGTGATTGACTAGGTGTTCTAAGCAGATAGACAAATGCTCATCACCTTACAAATCTAAGAGTTAACCATGAAAGTTTGGAAGTTAAAGCTGATCAAATAGACCAAATAGACCAAATAGATCAAATAGAACTGGGATTTTTAAGCAGAAAAACACAGGTTTCTATGAAAATAAAATGAATAGAGATTTTTACTGTCAATTCTCTTTTTGTCTACACATTCCTCTTGAACTTGTTTCTATATTGGATTTGGGAAAAAGAAAGTGAAACGTTAATGTGGATATTTTTAAGCACAATCTCCATCATTACAATTTGTGTTTTCCCATTTCTGAGGCCTTCTTAAAATCTCTTTTTCTGTCTCTTGTCTGTCTTTCTGTTGCTGTCTCTCTGTCTCTCTCTGTCTCTCTCTCTGTCTCTCTCTCTCTCTCTCTCTCTCTCTCTCTCTCTCTGTCAATCTCTCTATAGACACAATTTGATTTCAGATTGAAATTAAGTTAAAGATAATGTTTTGTTCTACTGTTAGAATCAAAAGCACTTCAAAACACAAAGTACTTTAAAAATATAGATGCAGACTCAATTTTGTATAAACATATTTACTTAGACAAGAATACATTATTATGAATAACCTTTAAGTTTCTAAAAAAAATTAAATAGGAACCAAATACCCAGATATAATAAAAAAATGAATCTTTGATTATTAAGCACTTAATTTTCAAAAGCTTCAAACATCTATGCAAATAATAAATAATGCACATAGTGAGTTGGAAGTACCATCTTATTTTCTGGTTCACTGGAACCTGAATCTGAAAGTATTCATTTACCTTTCCATTTAGAATGCAGATATTTCAGACATTCAAAAACTAGTTCTCTGAACATTTCATAAAATATATTTTCATTAATGGCATCACAGCATTGTACTGTTTGTGTATCATGCTGCCTTTTTTTTTTCTTTCTATAGGAATGCGTTATT
Organism: Solenodon paradoxus; assembly: GCA_004363575.1. Taxonomy (NCBI): domain Eukaryota; kingdom Metazoa; phylum Chordata; class Mammalia; order Eulipotyphla; family Solenodontidae; genus Solenodon; species Solenodon paradoxus. Next base: position 269,764 of record RJWH01000223.1, on the reverse strand, counting down.
GGCTGTTTTCATTAGGCTGCTGAGGTCCTTAAAATTCTTCAAAAAATAGAATTAAATTTGACTATTTGTAATTTCCATGGCCATCACTGTGATATTTTTTAATGAGTCCATCATGGATACACATAACTGTGATGGAAGGTGGGTAGTGCTGCTTTATATAATGGGAAAGAGAATAGTTAAATTTAAATATGTAGACACATGTTAATTATAATGAAATCAATGTATGGAATTTCAGGAAGTTTTACATGAGATTAGGAATCAAAGATGACATCAGTCAAAATGATAATGATGAACATGTATTATTCACCCAGATTGTGTGAAGGATTTGTCCCCTTTTTCTACAAGAGTTTCTCATTGAGATTTAATCAGAAAACTGTTTAGAATTTTAGATCTATGTTATCTATTTCAGTTGCCACATTTTAACTAATATAAATGTTCTTTAAAAATCTGTGTTTAATATCTGAAAAATTAATACTTGACATTAAGAAAGCCAGAGAAGCAAAATAAAATATAGAAATCTCCCTTCTTCTTCTTCTTCTTCAAAATTCTAGTTTACTAGTTCTCCTTTCCCTCAAGAAAAATAATCATTACTCTTTGAACTATGATGTATTCATTTTAAAAATTAGACTAATTGCCTATAATCTAATCAATAAGCATTTGTTTTTTTCCCTTTAAATCACCAATAAGAGTTTAAAAAGTAGTGCATGTTATCTTGATTGGGTTTTTAGGAAGTATCTTATCAAATCTTCCCTCTTCTGTTTTGTTCTCATTTTCAAATAGTATTATTTTAATTGTAGTACAAAATAAATATATCATGCTTTGATTTGATTAATAACAGTTATAAAAGTTCTTTTAAAAGAGGAAGAGAGTTATTTATTATTCATGATGATGGATTTATAAATACCAACCCCATCATTTTTCAAATATATAACTCATCGAACAGAACTTGATGCAGTCATTAACTTTCTGAACTTAGTGAAAAAAGTGGAGTTATTTGTCTTTTGTTATTATTATTAACAGAGAACAGAGATTATTGGTATCTGGAAATCTAATGCATGGAGCTGGAAGTTAAGAAAGGTGTTAAGTGAAAGTAAATCCATTCTAATTCGATTTACTAATATAGAGGAACAAATTCAGATCTTAAGGATTCCTAGACAGAAAGATAAATTGTGTGATGTCTGCCTGCTGCATCTAAATGGTTTTCTGAGATATACCCATGAAAACCTGAGAGTTCATCTTCGCAGTCTTCTTTGATGTCCTTTCCCTAAAACTCTCTAGTGTACAGCAGTGGATTGAGCAGGTTTACCAGCATCGCTACATTAGTTTCCATTGGCTTTATGAATTGCACATTCACAAGTCCGTTAGCTTATCCCATCTATTAGCACATCATATTTCATCTGTGCTGAATCTTTGGAGCTAGAAGCGAAGTGTCATTGGAGATTAGAGCAGGAGACCCAGAGAGGGGCCATCTAGGAGCTAACTTGAGTCAATAGGAATAAGCAAGAAAACTGCCAATGGTGAATCTATTAAAATAAAGGAGAAAAATTATAGAAAACAAATGAGACAGGACCATTAGCTAGTACATGGTGGCTAAGTCATAACTGGGGACAGGAATTGGAGAAGGTTGGTAAGTCGAGATGAGGGTCTGGGTTAAAGTTAGACTCTCTTGTCTCAGCCCTGTCCATTGCCATAATAGCCAGAGAGGAATCTACCTATCACTAGAGCTGGACATTGCTTTTGAAAGAGTACCTTTTATCCTCTTTTGGATACAGGCTTTATTGAGACAGCAGCAAAAAATGTTTTGCTTTCTTCCTTTCATAATCACTCTATCAATAATTGGATAAAACTGGAGGGGATCATGTTCAATGAAATATCTGACAGTTATATGTTAATGATACCTATTAAGTAATGCTACATAGATAGCATATGTATTATTACAACAATTATTTTTACCTGTAAATTATCTCTTTTATTCCTTCTCAATATATTTATTTTTTTTCTGGAAAGTTTGTCTTCTGCTTTATTTTGATGACATCCGTAACTCAGGGAATATTTAGGAAATTAACTCAGCATCATCTCTACTTACCTCCTCTTAAAGGCTGGCTCATCCATTCATGACTGGAAGGCATACTAATGCACGGATGTCTTGGGATGGCCTCTTTTTCAGCTTGGAAATATCTGTCATCTCTAATTGCACTGCAAAATCTCCTCTAAAGACTACTGACCATTGCCTGTGACTCTGACTGAAAGTCTTACAAAGTTAGTTGATTTTGTAACACATATCAGAAGATTCTTGAAATGTTTCTCTAATTGTGACATCATGGTTCATAACTGGGTAACAGGCGTTGTTATAATCATCAGGTCATACGTAAAATTGTGTTTCTTATTCTACTCTTTGTAAAACTAGAACTTTAAAGACAAGTCGTCCGATCATAAAGCTAGTTATGGGTAGAATGATGGAAGTTGGGGATGAATCCCCGCAGTGGATTTACCTGGCCTTTCATTGACTGGAGTGAATCTAACTCTAAAACACACTGAAGACCCAACCCCAAATAAGTAATTTATTCAGTTAAATGTGTGGGTGATGTTTTGCCTTTGAATTAGGAGACAAATTTCTTTAAGTGTACCTGTTACTCAGTATCAACCTTTATTTTTCAGGAAAGTTTCCTGTTTTTTAATACATCACAGAAAATCAGTAGGTATACTGTGATAACAGCTTAGAATTGTGTTCTCACTTCAATAGATACATCTCTGACTTTGAGACATAGTATTGAAAAATAATAGGTCTAAATGTTCTGTTGGCTTTTTCTAATGGGGTTATGGTAGGTTTAGATTACCTTGTTGATATGAATAGCCTGAGGGCTACAAAGATGTTTTCATTTACTCTGCTGGAATCATAGTTCAAATGAGAGTTTCCTGCTGAAGGCAAAGAAGATGGGAAAAAAAAAAAAAAAAACCCCAGCCTTTTAATTGGTTTATTGTCAATTTCCACTGCTTCTTTAAAAATAAGCATCCTTTTAGTTAATAGGCTGTAGAGAAAAATCCATAACACATTTAGATTATTCTAGAAAAGTAGAAATTAAGAGAATTTGAAACAATTAGATTTTTGAAAAAAGTTGTATAAGTGATAATGAAAACTAATTTTTTAAAAAACTGAGTTAAAGTTGTATAGCATAGGATTTATCATTTATAATGTACTAATTATGGAATTTCAATCATAAAATTCAGCTCTGAATAATTTAATTTTCTTCCTCACTCTTTTTTTAATGTAAAAATCACTTTACATAATATAGCAGACATTTTTCCCCCCAAATGCCTTTAAAACATGTTTCCCAAAACTTTATATGCATTATTACAAGCAGAATTTATTGTTTTCACTTTCCTTTTACCTTTCCAGTTCTCATTAATTAAAGATTATCTTGGAAGAACTTTTAAAGCTATTGCTTTTGCATTAGATAAAATCTAATAACTCTGATTATATAATTTGAAAGTTATTAAATATCTCTAGCTACTATAGAAATTGTCACTCTTTTCTAACAATAACAAAAAAACTGGACATTGAAAATCAACAACTTTTATTTGACATATTTCAGAGCTGAGATTACAGGGGAAACCACCGTTTCCTAGATCTAGGGAAACAGTACAAAGAGATACAGTGGGGATATAGAACAGAAACCACAGAGACTATACTTTAATTAAATAGTAATTTCAAGAGTTGGGAGCGTGAATTAACCCAAGAATAAACCATTAGAGCCTCCAATCTGAGAGAAGAGTAATCATTATGAAATATACTCACAGCCTTCTCCTGTAAAAGGCCTAATCTTCAGGGCAAAGGTTTTGTCTAGTCTTATCTAGCTGGAGAAAGCTCATTGTTTTTCCCTAATAGGACCCATGAACTCTTCTTGCCTCATCATATGGGGAAATAAAAACACATGGTGTCAACATGAGTCAGGAGGGCAGCAGGAGGAATGGTGTAAGTGATTTCAGGAGACAAACACTTGTGAAGGTCACAGCCCTAAGACACAGGCCCACTAAATACATGGGAACTTGGAAAACATACAAAGAGCAAAAAAGAATGGAAAAAGTATCAAAGAACATCCAAGAACAATGGGACAATTGTAGAAGATGTAAGATGCATTTAATTGTGATATAAAAGGGTGAGAAAAAGAGAACAGAGGTAAGAAATATTTCAATAATGATTGAGAATACTCCAAAATTAATGACAGACACAGATCCATGAAATGTGGATAACATCGACCAGGAAACAACAACAAACATACCTAAGCATGTCATTTTCAAATTATAAACAAAACAAAACAAACAATAAAAAAGACAAAATTTGAAAAATAGCCAGAGGAAAACCATTCCCTTATTGCGAAGCAGTCAACCAGTACACCTTAAACCTGTCAAGGTCATTAATAGCAAAGGCTGAAAAACTGCCACATTCAAGGGGAGACTACAGAGACATGACTACTAAATGAAATATGACAGCTGGATGGAATCCTGGAACACAACAAGAACATCATGTAAAAAACTAGGGAAATCAGAATAAGCTCAGTTAGTATTTTAAGACTACAATGAGTTAGTATTTCCACTTACATAATTTAAGATGATTTTTAAAAAACAAGTTTTATAATGCATTTGTGGGGAGGAGGGCAGTATGGAGAAAAGGGTGCTCTCAAGCACTGGTGATGTTAACTACTATCTATTAAAATATCAAATGTACAACTGACATTGTTTTCTCTACTAAAAATTATCCTGTGGGTATACTGACACATGCATGAAATAATGTATAAGGCTATCCATTGCTAAAGATTGAAAACTACTTGAATCTACATCAGTAAGGATGTTCAGGTTGTAGACTAGTAAAATAAACAGTTGTGCACCCAAAGAATGGAATGCTGTGCAGTCTTTAAACAGATAAGAGAGTTGTATGTATTTTAGCAAGATGCGGAACATCATCACACATGTATGTGTGTATGTGTATCTGTGTTAATAGGCAGACATATTTCAAGATATCTAAGCTATAGCTGAATGATTTGAAAGAAACATATATGCTTTCTAGAGTATAGAAAAGTCTCTGGAAAGATTACAGTTCAACCTTGACTTAGAATGTGTTGTGTTCTCATAAGCCCATTGTAAGTTGAAAATATCTGTAGTTTAAAATGCATTTAATACAACTAACCTACTGAGTATCATAGCTTAGCCTTGCCTACCTTAAACATACCCCAAACCTTTCCATTAGCCTACAGTTGGACAAAGTCATTTAACACAAAGTCTACTTTATAATGAAATGTTGAATAGCTCATGCAATGTGTTGAATTCTATACTGCAGGTGTAAAACAATCTGTTAGAATATCTGTTGTTTCTCGTTGTAATGGGGTGAGTAACTGGGAGCTGCTCAGCATTGTGAGTTTCATACCACACATCCCAGCCCAGGAAAATATAAAAATTCAAAGTACTGCTTCTACTGAATGCTTGTCATTTTCACACCAAGGAAAAGCTGAGAAATAGTAAGGTGAATCATCAAAAGTTGGGGATTATCTATATAGAAACTGTCAATAGTGTTGACTTCTAAAGAGAGCAAGTGATGAAGCAGGGAGTTCAGGAATAACAAGAGGTTGTAATTTTCCCAATCATTTGCATTTCAGATTATTACTGTGTTCATGCATTGCCCTCTCAAATACAATTAGTAATTTAAAATTATTATTGGTAAGAACTGATAAGGAATGAGTTTCTACAGTATATATCTATATCTATATCTATTTCTTTGCCTTTAATGAAATCTTATAATACGTATTTATCAAACAGGATGATATATGAAGAGTATAAGGTATAAAACATCCCATAGTTATTTTTTTTCAAAATTTCTTATGTTTTAAGTAGTGAAATTTTTTAGGAAATTAACGTTTTTGTAGCATGATTCACTTAAATTTTTTATTTAAGAGTTTAATTATGCCATTCTTCATGTCAATACTCTAATGAGTTTATATACCTAGGATTCTTGGAAATAAATTTGAATTAATATCAAACTGCAGACGGTAGTGGTGAAAGAGGGGGGCAGTAAAAGGATATGGGTGATCCTTTGTTTAGACATAGCAGTCATATTAAGAAAAGTAGATGTCCCATTTAATTAATTGACACATATGTTGTTAGCAACTATTTAGTGAAAAATATAATTAAAAACTTTAAATTTAAAATATAAGTGTTTGGTGCCTATTGTCATTAAGTCTTTCAGATTTGGCAACAAAAAGTACCACATCTTTGAGAGTGGATGGTAGAGGTGGGAACTGATTAGTGACAGAGTTCCCCTTGCTGTGACACTGGACAGTTTTTAATTAGAATATTTATGAATTGAACATCTGACAATTCCTTTGTTGAGGTCCTAGTCCCCTCAGTAGAAATATGTGGAGATTTGATCTCTACGGAAATAATTAAAACTAGGTGAGATCACAGAGGAGGGACATTGTCTCCTATAAGAAGACACTAAAGAGAGCTGTCTTTCTTGAGTGCACTCATAGGAAAAGCCATGTGAGAGTTTAGTCAGAAGGCAGTCATCTGCATGCCAGCAAGAGAGCCCTCAACAGAAACCATACCCTGCTGGAAACTTGAGAGTGGGCTTTCCAGAAGCCAGAAAATAAGTGTTTTTGAAACCACTCTCTCTCTGTTATACTGTTATGGCAGCCTTCGCTGACAACTATCAACATCCAAAGGGCTTAGTAACTTTGAGTTCTCAATGATGTAAAAGTCGAGCTCCAGAAGGAGAGATTTTTCTTGACCAAGATAATGCTGAAGTTTTTAGTAAAATCCCGATTCTGAGTAACCTTTTTAACAAAGCTGTAAATAGCAGGAGCCGGACTATGTTTTAGAACTGGATAGAGTAAAGTGATTGAATGAGAAGGGACAGTAGTATTTTCATGAAGCCAGCACAGAAAGTTATGCTGAATAACTGAGACATAAAGCCATAAGTCAGGGACTAGTGCAGGCCTGGAGGCATGAATTCCAGACTATAGATTTCCTCAGCAAAGACAGATATCTAAGAGGACAGCTGTTGACTGCCTTCTGTAGATATGCTATTGGACAATACTTGGGGGACCACTTGCAGGTACCACAACCTAGAGTTGGATCAAGAATGTGTAGACTGAAGGATTTCAGGACCAGTACTGAAGTTGTTCAGTGGGAGAGGTAAGGAATTGCATTTTCTGTCTATAAAAATATCTCTAATGAGAAAACTCTGTTTTTAACATTGTCCAAGTGGCATCTTGATTTTTGTGTATTCTTTATGCAATGAATAACTTGTCTATTCTGTATTCATAGACAGAATTTATGAATTACATGCCTTTTTATGTATATATAGATGGCATCTCTCTGGCTGAGGACAAATCATGCTTTTTCTTTTCGTCTTGAGGTGATGGGTTGCTTTGTACCAGGGTTGATCCCACAACATTTCTCTTGAAGCTTGGCACCGTTAATAGCAGTCTCTCACCTATGGTGGAAGGGCTGCTACTCAATTCAGTCTTACAAATCTTATTTTCATAGACTAGACTGTAACTGTGTTTTTCATCACTTCATGCTTAGCAGGTGACTGCCACTAAACTGATAAAATGTCAGAATGAATAACAGACTCTGCCTCAGAATTACCTGGAGCACGTCTTAAATATGTGGTTGTTTGCGTTCTGTCCCTGAGCCATATAGAGCACCTTCTACAGTTACTAGGTAGGAGGGGTAAGTGGTCAGCGACTTGGTTAGAACATGGAAACACCAGAGGGATGAACCGTGTACATGGTCTTTAAGCTGAGTGTGTGGCGCATGTACCCATTTTTGCCTAGAGTTTGTTTCATTTGGATAATAATAGCAAAATGTTGTGACATTTCACATTTCACAATGTATGTAATATTTGTACTTTTAATTCATAATTTTTAAATAAGTTCTTTTTTTCTTTAGTTTGCATTGCTGTACGATTTTTAGATTATTGAATTTGTACCTTAGTCTTTGTGTATTTCCAAAACCACTACCACCAGAGTTCCAGTGTCCTCTGCCACCACCACATTAACTTCTTCACTCCCTTGTTCCCTCTCCCTCCCACCCCTCTGGTAGCCACAATCATGTTGTTATTTTACTTAGGGAGCCATAGAAAAGCTTATGTAGACAGTGGAGACTGAAAGCCTCAACCCCAACACCCTACAGGCACCCAAACTCCATATTTAATTATACTTTTTGGCAGTGAGACCCAGGAATCTGATTTCCAACAACTCCCTGGATGTTTATTATGCTTGCTAAGCGGACAAACCACATTTTAAGAAATACAATGTCTTTATGTAACATCTGGTCAGTGGAGACTCTGTAGCAAAAATGAACTTATAAAATCTTTCTAGTTACACCATTAAGAAAGAAATTAGAGGCTTTAAGCATAAATTCTAATACAGCTGCCTATAAACCCTTAAATGAAAAAAAGAAGAAAAAAAAACTGCTCATCCCTAGATAGCGGATCTAATTACTTTCTTATAATAGTTCGCTTGACAGGTCAAGATTTAGGCTACTGAGCACAGGTTTGTTCGTACAAGGCTCAATGTCACCTCTGTTTTGTGTCTGCCTTCCAGAGGTTTTCACTGAGGCATGTACTTACTATTTTCACTTTCTTGTGGCCTGGAAGTTTATTTAAAGATTCTTAATGCCTGAGGTCTTTTATTAACTTCTCCCTAAGTCTGTGCTCTAAGCCATAATATGATTTATATCCTCTATACCAATCTTTTTGGTTATTTTCTTGATGAAATAAGGGAAATGTTGTCAGCATTTTTCCCATGCAAAACACAGGTTGACAGGGTCCTAGGTAGTGTGAGCCAAGTGCAAAATTTGGGGTGGCCTCTTCAAATTGACATTATAGCCATATGCCATGAGGATAAGACAGCAGAAAAGAAGATAGGAGAGACTTTATTTTGCCCTTTAAGAATAAGATTCAGTGAGGCAGTATCTGTCACAAGCACCTCATTCCGATAATCCTTTCTTGAAATGAACTACATTTGTAGGAGTGCCTGAAAAATGGAGCCTGCTGCACACCAGCAGTTCAGAGAAGTGATGTGGACATCAGTCTGAATCACTGCTGTGCCACTTATACTTGGCTTATATTAAAAGCAATGCATTTTTTAAGATTAAAGTCTTCCATATGAAAGCCTTCTGTATCCTAAATGTACAGTAAACAGACTCATAAAAAAATTTCTTCTAAATATTCAAGGGTAAAGAATAAATTCATAACCAAGAAGGAGCTTCTCCAAGCCCCCAGTTTTAAAGAGGGAAATTAAAGAACAAATATGTTGAAAGTATCATTGTTGTGTTTTATGATACATCAGTCAGTCTTGGGTTTTTCGTGTAGAGGTGCATGGTCCATCCTTTACTGTGGGAGTCACATTTGTTCCCTTTTGACCCACAGGCCAGCAGGAATCCCCATACTTTACCTTGGCAACCACATCTTAGGTTTGTTAATGTCATCCCCAACCCCCATTCATTGGCTTGAAGAGGAAGTCCTCATGTGTGCTGTTCAGCTTGAAGATACTGAGAATCTCTCTGTAACTCAGATACTATTTAAGATGATTTTTTAACACTAAACAATTAGCCTGAAAACATGTGGCTTGCTGAATAATCATTTTGAATTTGCCAAGTTGTCCATTTCTGTGTCATCAAGCACAATCCATCATGTTCATTCCATTTGCCTGACTCAGGGAGTAGCATCAAGCCAATACATATTGATGACACCCAGTGAAATATTTGTTTGTTGAACTACATATGTAAAATCCTGATTGATCTTACAGCCTCTGGGACCTACTAACCTTAAGTGAGTTTTCTTCCTCCAATAGAAGCAGTTTAAATATTTAGATCTTGACAATTTAGCAGTTGGACACACTATTCCTGATGAGGAGTCACTTGGTAGCAATGAAAAGTAATTTCTTAACCTAATGAAGGAGATAATTTAAAACCAGGGACAATATATCTGCAGGTTGTTTTAAAATAAAAGTAAGTAGGCTACATTTAGCAGTATTTCTGCTAGTGGAGTATGGTTTGCATATCCTGTGCTTATTTCTTTACAATCTTTTCATTAATTATTTCCCTACTACTTCTGACTTGTTCTTGAACCTTCCCAGTGTTTTATTCATTAGTATGTTGGCTGTGGCATTTGGTCACATTGCCCTTCTCAGGCCTTAACACAAATGTTAATAAAGTTCACTTTAACCTGGACAGAAGGAAAGGGATGGAATAAATCAGTGCCCCTCATACAGTCTCTTTAAATCATTATTCTTTATGTAAAATAAAATCAAAATTATCTAAACAGCAGTGGGTCAACTGAAGAGCAGAATTTCGAATACTTTATAGCACTGGCGATATAGGCTGCTTGGAGGTGTTTTAAATCTCCTTTAACTCTGTTTCTGACATGTGGTTCCTAAGTGTAGATTAAGGATTTCTCCTAATGCAGCACTTTCTGTGCCAATGCTTACTTTACATAGATGCAGTGAAGGAACTCAGTGTTTAGACTATATATTAAATTAATTTTTAGTGAAAAAAAAATGGACAAATGAGAATTTATAGTCATGCATTCAGGCTGCAAGCAGAATTGTAAGTGAATGAAATATTCCTTTTGTGTTGAAAAGAATTGCTTAGGTTCAACATTTTAGTAAATCTATTGTTAGTGCTAGATTCTGCTATTCACAAGGAACAAGGGGAGCCCTGGTGGAGTAGTGGTTTGGTCAACTGCCTCTACTGAAGCGCAGTTCACATATATCCTGGGTTCTCACCCTGGGCCAGGAGGAAATATCAAAATGTACAACTAAAATAAATATAAATAAAGTGCTTCTTTTTACTTACTCCTCCTACCTGCCTATCGAATCATTTTCATCCCTACCTGCACCTTTCCTTTAAAAAGCAAACAACAACAACAACAAAAAATAAGGAACCATGTTGAACACTATTGATGAAATAAGCCAGAAGGCAGAATCTGTCCCGAGTGGAAGTGGAGGTATGCTGTATGCCTGATGATATATTATGGTAAGCCTATAGCAAAAAGTTCATACTTGAACTGCCGGTGTGCTTCAGACTCTGTTTTTACCACTGGTAGAAGCAGAATGTGTTGGTTAAATATACAAAATGTAGAGTAATTAGGTCACACTTCAAATGCTAACTCGACAATAGCTTTGTGTCTTATTTTCCTTAGTGTTCTTACCTATACATTTAATATTTTAATAGTGTCTAGCAGATAAATTTCTGTGAGAATTATATATGAATTATATGTATATATATATATATATATATACATATATATACATACACACACATCTTTTTAAAGAAAACATGCAGGCAAGAATGAAGGAGAACAGAGGCAGGCAGAAAGGGAGAGACTGAAGAACTACCCTCTTTATTTCTATTTAGTTATTCATTTTGGTCATTGTCATTGGCCCCAGAACATGAACTTGGGTCCTTGGATGTATGTGAACCTCTACCCCACAAGGCCATGCCAGAGAATTAGATTTATTTTAATACAGATAATGTTTATAAAACAATTCTTGACAAATGCTAAATAATAAAAGTCAGCCATTTTATTATATTTGCTAAGGGATTTATTAATTTCACAATTTAGGAGTGTTACTACAGTACATAACCTCCTCCCTCCACTTTTATTTGACCTTGTATAAAGAACACAGCACTGGGATACAGGGGTAATGGTAGGCTCAGACATAGTTCTGAGGCACATTCCATCATTCTAACAGTGGGTAATTCAATCAGTGCTTTGGCAAAACCATAAATGATACTTTGCTTGGACTGTCAGAACTACCCTCAAAATAGTCAAAGTTGGAAACATCAAATTAAAAAGTTTTCTGTTCAATTTATACCACACATATAGATATGACATACATTATAGATTTATTACCAAATGATTGGATTCATGGAGGAAGTAGCATATGACATGAATCTTGATGAAAGGGTAGGAGTTTGTTAGGCTGAGAAGCTGGAGAAGGGAATTGCCAGTAGAAAAAACAGAAGCACAGGTAAACTGTTTGCAGCACCTGTGAAGAATGGGGAGTGGCCAGGTGGTTTGTGCATGAGATGCATGGAAGTATTCACTAAGAGAAGGACTAGTAGATAGGTTTTAGGGTTATGATGTAGAAGTCTTTGGTTTTAATTATCATCAGTAAGGTAAGGTCATCTGAAGGTTTTCTGGATGAATTGCTGTATTTCTTTGTTTACTCTGTGAAAGATGAATGAAAAGTAGGGTACTAGTCATCATTCCTATTGTCTGGTAGAAAAGTAATGTTGCCTAAGTTGGGCCAAGACAGAAAACTCAAAAGGAGAGGATATCAAGAGGTGAGCGTTCACGGACAGAACTCTTACTTATATGAGTTCCTTGAGAATGAAGGCAAGCCCACAGAGAATAACAGTAACTGGTTTGAAAAACTCAGGATTCATAGAACACTAATGCATTTAGTGGTAGTCCAACTTTCTTTTCACACTGCCTCCATCTTGATGAAAAGAGGTGTTGAGTCTTTTTTTTCTCCCAAGACTTTTTTCACAGTTGGGTAAACAAGAAGGAAAGCCCACAGTGCTCTTCACTTGGACACCCTGGTAAACCATGGGGCTTGTGTGGTCTCAGTGCCTTGAGCATAACTGGGTGTCAGGGAAGTTGGTTCACCACAAACGAATCTGAGCCTTTACTACTGGGTAACCTCGCTGACCTCAGACCTGGGGGCCTGGTGCCCACAGATGTAAATGTCTCATTTCCAATTCTGTAAACCCGTTTGTAAGACAGCGGAAGAATTAAATAATAAACAGAATAAAATGCCTATGCATACTCTGGGATGCCAGGTTATTTTTAAAATTCAAGCCTAATTCCCACCAAAATCAAGTAACAGGAACTTTTTTCTACAGAAAATAAAGGAAAAGACAAGCCAGATATTATTCTTAGGTTTACTGACAAAATATGGAATGACAGTAGAGGGTTAATAGGCGTTAAAATCTAAGCAAGATATGTCCTGGAGATGAGCAGGAATGAATGAATTAGATGCAAGGGAAAATACAGGTCTCCATGCCCTGGAGACAGTAAAGTATGTATACTCAAGCTTGACTTGCCAATTTGTGTTCTTCTTGCTGGTTTACTTTCCCTTATTTTGTGCTATATAAATGTAACAATTAAACCACAATTAATGCCTTCAATAGAGTTATTTGTAAATTAGCAAAGTAAACCTGAGGTTAGAGAAAGGCCTTGAAATCCTAAAGTTATAGATTTTTCCTGCGCATATTTTATGCAAGCATTTTGTAAGCATTGTATATATGTTCACACTGAATACAATATAGCTTTGGTCTTAACTTTCATTACTTAGCTAAAATAACTTGGAAATATTGAAAATCCCCACAGATATATTTTCCCACAAAAATTTAACTTGAAAGGTAAAAATTCACCACATGGTAATATTAGTTGAAAAAGCATACTTTTAGAAAACATTGAGTATCATGAGTATGTACAACTTCTGTTATTAAAATGCTTTCCTAGAATATCCAACCATATGTTTAGTAGATGAAACTTCAACTACAGTATCCTGAGGTAAGAGGTAATAAATCGTTTTGCTACCTAACTGCACTCAGGATGAATGAAGTCTTGTGAAATTGATCAGTTATCAATGCCAGCTCCCCCATGATTTGACATCATTGTACATAGATATCCAGCCTAGAATTTTTTAGAGGTTCAGAAACATATAAATGTATGTGTGTTTACATACATATACTTAGAAAGATTTATGCATGTTACATATATATATATATATACAGAGACATATATACAGATGTGTTTACATATATGTCTGTGTCTAGCCACTAGCATTTCGAAATCTTTCTGAATCCTCAAAGACAAGACTGAATTCAACACCCCACATCCCAGACCTCACCACCAGTGTCCCCTTCCACTGCATTCCTTTGTGAGATGAACCCTGACTCACTATTTTGTCCTGACCTGAATTCTTGTTTATTCTTGACTTTGCTCTTCTCTCCAATTCTTATCACATCTAATTATCATTATGTCTTGAATAACTGCACTTCTTAATCTTTCTCTGCAGCAGCACCTTTTCTATATACATTCTTGTCTTCATATCTTCACCTTTATCCTCCCTCCTGGATAACTTGTAGTCTCCCACTTTTTGTTACTCTCCTCTGAACTTTTCTCTATATTAATCTCTTTAACCTTGCGCATGTCCTATTTGTTTCAACAGGAATTTCATGAAATGGCAGCTATTCATTTTTCTAAATTTATTTCTCATCCAAACAGTCCTTCTGCACTGAGTTTTAGTCATTCTTAAATATCTCTAGGCTCCAGTAACATGATTTCCTTACTCAGTCCCTTTTTACATGCTCTTACATGCTCCTCATCAGATCTCTTATCTGCATGATCCCTATTAGTCCTTCAGGTCTCAGCATGATGCAGTTCTTCATAGGAAACACCCCTAGTGTCCAAGACTGTGTCTGTATCTGAACTGCAGTTCCTTCCACTCACCTCTAAGTTTACTGTGGGGCCAGTTGTCAGCCCAGCACCTAGCAAGTACTGTCATAGTAAATAAATATTTGCTGGATAAATGCATAAATGAATTTTATAACTCTAACCACAATCTTAGACAAATATTGATTAAGCAAAACTTCTTTCCAGTGCCTATTATATCTTAGAGAATTTAATCCGTGAATAATTTAATAAATACTTTTCCACAAGTAGTTGTCAGATTGTAGGTCCATAATATGCCTCTGGAATGACATACATGTAATTGAGGGATAGTGCTCTTAACTTTAAAATTAAGACTCAACCTGACCCTATAATAAAAGATTACTTTGTTTATTTAAAGCAAGCTAGTAAAAAGTTCTTTCCAATAGTCTGTTTTTCATAATCTTTAATAGAATAATCTTTAAAATACACGTCATGAACTTTATTCTATTGACATTCAAAGTGAAGACTCCAATTTACCTGAAAAAATATTTATTTATAAATTCTATAGGGTTTAAGTGGAAAATTTTTTATATTCAACAGTGCTTGAAAAATAGTAAGTGCTTAGTCAATATTGGTCGAATGACCGTAACTAGAAAAACATTTGAAATTTTTTTAGGTATTTTTTTTTAAAGGAATGGTGCAGATAGCCATGAAGGTGAGTAGGGAAGCAGGAGGAGAGAGGAGGTAGAAGCATTTTATTTATTTTTATTTAATTGTTCGCATTGGTTATTCTCTCCAGAGCCAAGCCTTGAACCTGGGACCTTGGGGTGTATGTGGGACTGCTCCCAGTGTGTACTAGACCATTAGGACACCAGGGCATGTGACATAATTTTAAACATGTTAAAATGCTGATACAGTATTCAAATTCTGGAAATTGGTTTTTGATATAACTTCACAGAACTTGATTGTTGACAAGGAACTTGGGAGGTAATTGTCTCAACTTCTTTAAAGAAACATTCAATGTCTGTAGTCAGCAGAAAGAGAGCCAACCAATTATCTGTATCCCATTCCTTGGAACTAGCAAATGTTATCTTATAAGAAAAAAGTCCTTGAAGATGTTATTAAATTAATAATCTTGGAGGAGAGATTATCCTGGATTATCGGTGTGGGCCCTAAATGTAATCACAAGTCTTAGAAGAGGAGGGTAGGAAGTTTAACACACAACAGATCCTGGCAATGTAACCACAGAGACTCTGGTTGTAGGAAGTGACCAGCAGCCAACAGAAGCAAAATGAGGTAAGGACCACTTTCTCCTTTGAGCCCACAGATGAAACTCAACTATGCTGGCACCTTGCTTGTCTGTTAGCTCTTCAGTAAAATGTGCAAGAGTGAAACAAGAGTATGAAAGAGAAACATCAGGTGTAAGTATCTTTCAGACTTCCTGTAATTTATTACTTGAATATTAGGTGCATTCAGGGAGGGCGAATGAAAAAGAGGCAGTGACAAAAGATTGGATAGAAAGTAAAGATGGAATTTCTAAAAATCTAAGGTATGAGGATTATGGCCATTTTCTTGTACACAGTTTTGTACACAGAATTGTTCTAGGCAGAGGCTTAGGAAATGTGATTCCTCTTTTGGACAGATAGTTCTGGTGGAAGTGTAGCGTGGGATGGACCAGGATGATGCTTAATGCAGAGAATTGTTAAGTGGCTACTGCAATGGTCAAAGGTGTGTTCATGAAGATTTGTTGACTTATAAAGAAGGTTACATAATCAAGTGTATATAATGTTGAATTAGATAAAGATAAATGTGTGCTTTCAAGAACTTTGTCATTATAATATAATTAATGTCATAATATAATTAATATTGATTAATATTCATGAAGGAGATATGATGTTCATTTTTTCCCATATTTATTTGGCTATTGAACTCTTTCTTTTTTGATGACCATCTTGTAGAACCAGTATTCTCTGGAATATTTGTCAAGTGATGATTTAGGAAATATCTTAACTAAAATAAGAGGAGGACACTGTGACATTTCCAAACTCATTTGACTTTTTTCCCTTGTCTCAATTAGGATCTTGCTTGTGGGTAAAAAATGGCTTCATGTACATATCAATGTGATTAAATGATTTTTACATATCCCACTCTCTTTTTAAAATCAGTACTAGAGGAGCCAATATGAAATTTTCAACTTACAAATAGCAATCTCATCATGGAACTAAATAATATTATAGGGGAAAATTAGAATACCCCCCCCAAAAAAAAATAAAGGAGAATAGAGGGAAGAACCAGGAGAGGGAAGTATTGGAGAGGACAGAAGGAAGATGGATAAAGTGGGTATGGGAGGAGAAAGATAGGAAAGGAAAATTCAGAGTCATCAGTATTTAAATAGCTGGTAAAAGAAGGGAACAAATGAAAATAACTAGTCAGTAGTCAGTGTACGGAGAGGAGGAACAGTGCCATATTTCAAGGAAATCGTTTCAAGACAGAGGGAATAGTCAACAGTGCCAGATGTAGAAGAGAATCAAGTAGGAGAAATCTTCATGCCATGAACACTCCAAACTTAAATCATATAAGAAGTATTCTTCTCTAAGGCTAAAAATTGTATCTTTGATTATGAAGACTTTTAAAAAATATCTTGAAACTCAAAAGTTCAGGTAGGCAAATTTATGTTGGGAAAGAGAATCAAGAGAAAGGTGTCAAGTGATGAATATTAGATATCAGTGTAAGAGTTGGGCAAACTATGTGTTCGTCTAAATGTGGGGTTTGAATACTTGTTTCATGGATGAAAATAAGTGAAATTAACTCCCTTCTTAGATTTATCTCAATGAGATTTTTAGAACAGTTTTACAGGTTTTCCATTTGGCTGGTTTTCAGGCCTCTCCAGTTCTTTCTGTCTGGGAATCCTCAGATTGCTTTCTCCTTGTGCCATGGAAATACGGTTCCAATGGGCCCACTGAGAGAGATCAGTGCTTTGCATGGGTTCAGGAGCATTTGTCTCCTGTGAGTAAGTAATTTTCAGTTGAGAGCATATTTCACACAGCCAAAGTTAAGAGACATCTTATTTCACCAAGAAATAGGTCATTTGAATCATGACACAGCGAGAACGTGCTTACGGTAATTACATGGAGCAGGTGGTCTTAACATCCAGCACTGACTCTGATGAAAGAGAGATCATAGTCTGAAAATAACCCATGTTATGTGAGTTCTGGAGGGAAAAAAAGAAAAAAAAATTAATAACTGGCTTTGAAGTGAATACCAATATTCTGTCATCCTTTACTTACTTTCCATGACAGATTAAAGATACTATTACTGATTTAAGCTTATTTCTCTAGGAAAATTGAGAGAAAAGTGCTCTTTTCTCATTCCTTAAAAGCTTATCCCAATTCTACCTTTTGGGTTGAGCATGAATCTATTTGTTTTTACTTGTAAATTTGTTTTTCTAAACTTAAGGTTATAATTGAATAGAAAAAGATTCTGAATCTAAAGCCAGTAATTTATCCTGTGTAACCAAATCCACTTCTGAAACTATCCTGGAAATTTCTAATTTCTACAGAAGTCAGTGGAAGTTGGTTGCAGATCTATAGCTCTTGAAGAGATGTGTTTAAATTCCACACACCTGTGCCCCGCCGTCTAGCATTCTGGTACACCCTAGAGCAATCCCACATTCATCCCAAGGTCATGGGTTCAAGACCTGGCCATCAAGGGAAACAGCCAATATGAACAGCTTAATTAAAATAAATAAAATCTTTAAAAAAAAGATGTGTTCAAATTTGAGGCAGCACCTTATTGAAAATATATTATTTCCTTGAAATGGAATTATGCGTAGAGTTAATTCTTTGTTTTATAACTTATTCATTTAAAAATAATATTCTTCTATTACTTTAAAAACTGTTTTGTATTCACATATACATATACGCAAATATAAATAAATCGTGGTCTATGTGATAGACAAAAATCAATTTGTTATCTACATTAATTTCCTTTGACTGCTGTGACAAATAAATTGAGTTACTTAAAGCAACAGAAATTTATTCTGTCACAGTTCTGGAGAACAAATGTTGGAAAGCACTATCACTAGGCCAAAATTAGTGTTAGTAGGCTCTGTAGGCTCTAGATGAGAATGTGTTACTGTCTTTGTCCAGTCAGAATTCTTTGATTTCTCACTGAATTATTTAATCATCAAGGCCAGTATCTTTTAATCTTCCCTTATTCTATCTTCATATCATTTTATTGCGCATATATGTGTGTGTGTGTGAGAGAGAGAGAGAGAGAGAGAGAGGAGAGAGAGAGAGAAAGAGAGAGAGAGGAGAGAGAGAGAGAGAGAGAGAGAGAGAGAGAGAGAGAGAGAGAGAGAGATATCTCATGGTGTTTCATCCTTATAGGGATGCACATGATTTAGGACCCACTCAATTCATCCAGGATGACCACCCCACCTTAAGATTTTTAATGCCTATGCATCTACAGAGAGACTTTGTGATTTATAAGAAATGAATATTGTTCATTCTGATAACATTTATTTCTCATACTTATTTGATCTCCATAGTTTCTGACTTTGCCTGGAGAATCATGCTCATGCACATGATTAGAGTGTTAAGAGTTTCCAGTTCCACCCTCCAAACTGTGGAGGGGAGAGAGGCTGGAGGTTGAGTTCAATTGTCAATAGACAATGATTTGATTAATCATACTTAAGTAATGAAATCTCCATTAAAAACCCCAAAGGAGGGACTTCAGAGAACTGCTGAGCTGAGCATACAAAGATTTGGGGAGAGTGGTGTGCCTGGAGAGGGCACCCCTTGCCCTGTGTATCTCTTCTTGGGCTGTTGATTTGTTTTCTTTAGTATCCTTTGTAATAAATTGGTGATCTAATGAGTGAATGTATTCCCTGACTTCTGTTCTAACTAATGAGTCTTGAGAAGAGTGTCATGGAAACCTCTGATATATAGTTGCTTTGTCAGAAGCACAGGTAATAAATAATCTGGGCTTATAACAGGCACTTGAAGTCTAAGGAGTGGATCCTGGGAATCTCCAATCTGTAACCAGTTGGTCATTCCACAGGTAACACATAGACTTGCTACTGATGTCTGGAAAGGAGGGCAGTTTCAAGAGACTGAGCCTGTGGGCTGTGGAATCTGACACTATGTCTGGTGTCTGGGTAGATAGTGTCAGAATTGAGTAGAATTCTCAGACACCTGCTTATATTGGAGAATTGTTTATTGGTGTGAGCATGCCTCCATATACACTGACATTGGATTTGGGTCCAGGAGCCCTAAATACCCTTTATGTCATTATCATGTAATATTTAAATGTTCCAGAGATTAGAACTTGGATATCTTTTTTTTTGAGGGGTTATTTTTCAACCTGCTGCACTATCCAATACACATTCCCATTTTCCCCTCTGCAAATAGAATCCTGATTTTGTTCAAGATAATATTGTTCTCATAAGTTGTAGGCAGTGACTCATGATGAGCCTAAACCAGTGATGGTCTCTGTCTCCATAAGCTGGGCAGCTCTGGTTGCCCCTGTAATCCAGCTTGACAAATGAGATGTAGGGAAAAAATCAGTTTGGGACTTAGTCTTCATAAAGGGCCTGAGTCAAGACACTAAATGGAGCAGTCATGACAGTCTCTGGCCTCATTTTCCACCTTGAAATCAGACATGATTTTATGTTACCAATGCAACTATTTGTGAGCAGGAGGCAAAAGCCTATAAAGGAGGAAAAAGTAACAAAGATAAATATGGGAAAATTGAAATAAGGTCACTACTAAGTAGCTGAAGCAATGTCAACAGCTGCCCATTACAGAGTTATCAATACATAAAAGATTAAAAAAATAGACCATTTGTTTATGTCATTCTTAGTCACATTATCAGTTACTGCAGCCAAAAGCATTCCTAACTGATACATTCTAAAATATATGAAAAATACTGGTCATGACAAAAAATCAGTTCACTATTGACACCAGCACCCAGGATGATGAATGGTTAACATTTTGTATTAAGTTCTTACATTCATAGCTTCAAGTCATGATCTTCAAGTGCCTACTATTTTAGAACTTGCTTTTTCCCCCTCTAATTATGTTAAAACCTCTTCTTCATATCATTAAATGTTAATTTGTAAAACTGATATCTGCATGTTGTTCCATCATTTTGATAAACCATCATTAAATAATCTTTACTAATAATCTATTTAAAATTTTAAAATTAAATATATATATAATTTATTTTTTAAAGATAATGAAGCTGAACAGAGACAGGCAGACAGGAAAAAAGGAAGAAGACTTTTTTTTTTATTTTTGTTGTTTATTTTTGTTATTCCCCACTGCCATGGGGTGCAAACCTGGGTCCCTGAGATGGATGTGAACTGTGCTAACTAAAGGCGACTGACCAAACCACTACTTCAGGGCACATCAAAAATGTAATATTTAAATACTTTTATTTTCAGTCTTTTTTTCATGTACTCTAAGGAATGCTTTAGATTTACTTTTCATTATTATTTTTTTAATTTAGCCTTCAGATATAAAATGATAATCCATGAATGACAAAACAAGAAAAAAAATACTCAGTTGTTTGAATCATAAATTTGTTTTTGTTTGTTTGCTAAAGAAAAAGTTCAAGCAGGGATGAAGGTGAGTAGGGCAGGAAGGCAGGAAAAGTGAGGAAGAAAAACATTTTATTTTTATTTTGTTGTTTATACTGATTATTCCCCCTGGTGTGGGAGGCAGTCCTGCTCCTTCAGATGTAAAACAAAATTTTTAATTGTTGTTTTCACAATCCATCTCTCACTTGAAAAGATTTGATGGAGAAGTTCTAGGAGAATCATGTCTTATTAGATTGAAAGAGTAGTTATGATGCTCAGGAAATTCTTTTAAATATGTGTGATAATGATCTTATAATTTGTTTTACTATTTTATTTTAGTAATACATTATCAAATAGAATATTTCTTTTAATCAAAATAGTTGTTATATAAAAGGTAACAGCATAGTTATCATATAAATGAACCTTAAAGTATAAACTCAGTGTGTGATATACATGTAAAAGAAAAAGAAAATATTTCTTGTATCACTTTTTCAGAAAGTTAATTAATTGAAACCCTGAGTCTACCAACTTGTTCTCTGTAGCAAAATTTTTAAGAGGAATCTAAGCTAGTAAACAAGCCAAGAAAACGAAAGTTTATCTCTTTCTCTCACCAGAAATAAGTGCACAATGAGTAAAAGAATCTCATCCCAGCAAATGCATGAGTAAAAGAATCTCATCCCAGCAAATGCTGCCTCTTCATGGAAATATCCCAATTGTGAGAAACCACAAGGAGCTGTGGGAGAAAGTGATGAAGGATTTCTGGTTAAAGCAGTGATTCACATAGAAAAAAATACAAATCTTTTTCTCACTGAGACCAAGTTACCAAATCTTTGGTCCTCAAGTAGGAATTTATAATGACATTTTTATAAATATATAATTCTGCTGGTGATGTAACTCTATATATATGTGGAAGTGTGATAGTGAAAGATAATAGTAGGTTTCCATAGCAATGTAACAGAAAATCCATAACATGGAGGTGATGTGATATAAACAACTTCTTCCTCCAAGGTAAAGTGCGGAAGTACAATAAATATTTTGTAGTTATCAGCCAAGTGCAGACATTTTGTGTAATTCAGAAGACACTTAACTTAATCAGAATTGACTATAACTCAGTTGCTCAGAACATGTCATTGCTCTTACTCTTCTCCCCTCCCCCTAGTATGTAATTTAACTTGAAATGTTCTCAGCCTACAGAATAAGTGATAACAGCTTAGCAACACAATGGCAGAAAGAAAGGAGGGAGGAGACTCTTAGGGTTAGTTAAATATGTTTGCTCATAATTCAGTGTATTTTACATGTGGATCTGGGGTTCTGTTTATCTTTAAAAAATACTCATCACCAGAATGCAATTTTAGCTGGTACTCATCTAAATTGAGATTAAAAAAAACTGCATGTTATATATTAGCAGCCCAAATTATATCCAGAAGAGCTAAAAGAAAGAAAAAAATCCTAAAAAACAAATTGTGAATCATGTTGAAATTACATGGCAATCATATCATCTTGCATGCTGTCCTCACAAGTTCGATAATTCAATTTAAACATGTTATCATTAAGATTTCAAGGCATTGATTGACCAGCTGTGATTCATCTGTTTTTTAAAAAATTCTCTCTGCAGAATGATGCAAATAAGTCACAAGGATAATTATGATACAGATAAAGCACTAATGGAATCTGGTTTGGGAGCACAGTGACTTCTAAATGTGGTGTATTGGGATAATATAGTATGTTAAAAAATAGGAAAGGATCACATAATACTTATCTACTCCTCTATTATCTCCCAAAGAATATGAATCTATTTCATTGAAGTTTGTTTGTGTTAATTCTGCATCAATAAGGGAAAAATTAAATCCTAAGCCTAAAGAAAACAAATTTCAGCCAACAATTGCATTCTATTCTTTCAAGTTAGTGTCCTGTGGAATCTGCTCTTAGGATCAAGCCTTTCTTTCCCAGTCTCTTGACAGTTTTCCATTTCCTTTTGTCCAGATTTTATGTACTTTATATCTCACAAATCTTGAAAAATTTTCTTTCACTTGATTTCCTTCTTTATTTGCTATGATATTTTCCCTTTGCATCTACTAAAAATAATATTTGATTAATATCTTCATTGCAAAGTTCAGACATAGCTTTCTAGGCCTATCATCACCAAAATTAAACAACCCTCCGAACTCCTTAACAAATCTAATGGTCACTGACCAATGAACCATCATTATCCTTGACATTTTTGTGGCCCTAGGATGGTCATCTCCTCATGGAATATTCTCTTCCCTTGGATTTTATTAAATAACTGTATCATGTTTCTATTTCTTTGTTGGTGGTGGTGGTGATTTTTTTTGTTGTTGTTACTAGTCTTTGGAGAGATCTTGTCTGTTTTATTTTATGATTGCTCCTTTTGCCATTTTCTGTACCTCACATATCTGCTCCAAGATGTGACTCTCAGCTTCTCATCTTCTATTTTTATGTTTCAGAAGCTCTCAGTCACTCATATACCCAAATTTGCAATCTTCACTCCGTGCTTTTATTACACTTAAACATCATCATATATCTATTTGTTATTTAATTTGGATAAGTTAATGTTTCCTACAATGCAGTGTATTTAGATAATTATTACCACAGTGACTGAGCACTGCTCCTCAACTGTCTTATTTCTCTTTGTAGTACAACCCTTAACCCAATATATAATCATAATTGTTTCTGCTATACTGTTGGTCATAAATCCATTCACTCTCATTTTTATTAAGTAGGCTTTACCTTAGTGCTATTATCTTGCTATCATTGGAAGTATTCTGGATTATTTTGAAGACTGCTGATAATATTTGCTGATAAACTGGCTAAAGTTATGAGAGAAAGAAAAAAGTCAAGGGTGATTTTAAGGATTTTAATAAGTTGCTTCTGAGTAGTAGTGTTATGTGGAGTGAAACAGTAGGGAAGAGCAGAATGGGGGATATAGACATATTAAGTGTAAGATTCCTTGAAAGTGTTAAAATAGAGATGTCAAATAAGCAGTTACGATTTCTGAGTCAAATTTCCAATGAAAAATTAAATTGCAGATATTAATTTTGGAGCGACCCATTTCTAAAGCCACTGAACAGATTGAATATACCAAAGGACTGTGTGTAGGTAGACAAAGCAAGGTTCCTAGATTGTGCTGAGAACACATACATATTTAACAAGCAATGAAGGAATTATTAAACTTTGGAAGAAACTGAGAAAGAGCAACCAATGAGGTATGAAGAAAACCAAGAGTGTAGTGTCATTGAAGACATTTGAAAACAAATTTCAAGAAGATGATAATCAGCTATGTGTAATACTTGGGATAGTCTGAGTAACATGGAGACAGCAAAGTCACCCTCAGGGACAACTTAACCATTGTGTACAGAAGCACTGTGCCTAAGGCAACCCCCAATGCTTTTGGAGGCCTATGAAGTGCTTTAATTTCATTTCTTTTAAGATCAGAAGGGGGAAAAAGCATGAATATAATAACATTGAAGATGTAATACTGAACCCAGCCTGGATTACATTTGTCTTTAAAACTAAGCAGTCATAAAATGTAATTTTTAATTTTTATTTTTATAAAAGAAAGAATGACAAAAGTCTTCATCTGACTCTGCTAAGCATTAGATAATAAGTGTGGTTGTCACTGCTCCCATTAATAAGAATAGCTTTGAAGGAGCCCTGGGAACAGAAACCTAATAGGTGTGGCTCCAATGAAGAGTTAAATGTAGAGCCAAGAGGCAGCCTTTTAAAAAGAATTTTGTAGGGGCGCTGAGAAGTAACTGGAAGAGATGTGGAGTGAAAGGATGTTTTTGTTCTATTTTCTGTGATGTGGAGCCAAGGGAAGGGGGAAAGGTGTGTGTGTGTGTGTGTGTGTGTGTGTGGGTGTGTTTGTGTGGGAGGCTGGGGGTGTGTGTGTGAGAGAGAGAGAGAGAGAGAGAGAGAGAGAGAGAGAGAGAGAGAGAGAAGTGGGAAGACATATCTTGTAGAAGATATAACTGTAGGAGCAGAGGCCTTCAGGGAGAAGGTCATAGAATCTGGTATCCAGTGAAGTAGTTGACCTAGTTGACCTTAGAAGGTGCTAGTCCTTACTGATTGCTGCTGCTTCCACAGCAAAATAAAAAGTAAAGTCATCAGCTGGGAGTGAGGGTTTGATAGTATGTTGGGGATTTGAAAAGCGGACAAAATATGAAATAGTTTCTTTTATATTGAGAGAATGATTATCTAGGGAAATGTAATGGGATTGTCGAGGGAGAGGATGTGTAAGAAAATGGAAAATGTTAACATTACTAGTTATCTCGGGATAGTAGAATCAAATATTCTTAGTCTCGTTTTTGCAATTTCTGTTTTCCAGCTGTTTTCGTTGAGATACTTTTGTCCCTTTACAAAGCTATTAGTAATAATAATTATAATAATAATAATAAAATGCCCAACAGCTTTCCTAGTCTTTATATTTTGCTTGCTTTCTATTTTCTACATGAGTTTTTCCTGGACCAACTCCAACTCCTTGTGAAAATTTCCCAAAGACTTGGTCTCCAGTATATGATGATACCTTGTTTTATTTTTTGACTGCTTTCTATATGACTATATTGTTTCCAAAATGAAGTTACCAACTCTTTACTCCCAGTATCTGGGTCCCTTATAGGTGTTTCTTGGTTTTAACATATCCATTTACAAAAATGTCTTTTTTACTAGTTTTCTTTGTTGACATGGGAGTTTTCTTTCCCCTTCTCTTTTACTATGGCAGGGACAGTGCTCTCTTCAAGGTTATATAATCCCCAACATATCCTTAATCACAAACAGCTACACTCCCCCTCTTCCAATTGTGTCTCAGTTTTTGTTGAGCTCACTAGTGGATACTTGTAGAGCAGAACGAGCCAGTAAGAGAGAACTCTTTGCCACTCATATTCTCAATCTCATTCCTCACCTCCTCCTCTGCAATACTACTTAATGTGGTCTAGTTATATGTGGGTATTAGGAAAACTATAGAACCTATTCTTTTTTTAATAATAGTTTTACTATTTCTTTTGTTCACACTGCTATATGCATTTTAAGATAATGAAATTGCATCTCAGTCTGAGTATTTCATACTGCACCCAGCACCAGCGTTCTTGTGTCCTCTCCCACCTTCTTCTCTCCTTTCTTCTCTGCCCCACTTGCCCCCCTGATAGCCACTGTTTTGAGTCTGTGAATTTTGTTGGGATTTGTATGTTCATTTATTTGGCTTCATTATATTCCATCTGGCATTTCTTTTTTTTTTTTTTTCTGAATTATTTTGCTTAACATGATCTCCAGTTCCATCGAGATTGTTGCAAAGGGCACACTTCTGTTATTTTTAGTAGCTGCATAAGTGTCTATTGAATATACATACCACAGCCTCTTTATAGAGTCATCTGTTGATAGGCATTTAAGAAATTTTTTTTTTTGGAGTGGTGGGGCGGAGTATCAAAATAAAGTCTTAGCTTGAAGACAAC
Source organism: Solenodon paradoxus (assembly GCA_004363575.1). Taxonomy (NCBI): domain Eukaryota; kingdom Metazoa; phylum Chordata; class Mammalia; order Eulipotyphla; family Solenodontidae; genus Solenodon; species Solenodon paradoxus. The sequence continues at coordinate 243,273 of RJWH01000223.1, read as the reverse complement.
AGGCGACAAGCTGTTCTAGACTATAGAACCATAACACATTTCCAGAGACCACAATATGGAAGATCTTGTATTAGACTTTGTATCGTTAGAGAGAAGGGTCTTCAGAGGGAATTGCTGAGTGAAAAGAGCTATGCGATGTTTCTCCTCCCTCGCCAAAGTCTCCACCCCCACCCACCACTGGAAGTCAGAGATTTTAAAGCAGCTTACAATGCGGGCAAGGGCAGGGAGCAAAAGTGCTGTGTGGTAACAATGCACATTGGTCCCGATATTCAGTAGATGTCAGGAAAAGTAACCCAGCTTGAGTTCTCTTAACAACACTCTCATCTCCTGGAACAAGGTGGGTTCCACAGAACAAGTATGTGTGGACTTAACACTGCGAGCTGGACCTGGGGAGGTGGATAAGTGATGAGGCGGGAGGTTTATAACCTGAGAGCACATCACCCAAGTCAACCTGACTGTGTTAGAAGGCCCATGGGTGGGGGACACTCCCTGAGGAATCCATGAGTACGTGTCATGTATTTTTATAAAATCTGCCATGACATCATGATTATCTAATGCCTATGAGACCAATCCAAGGAACACCAGCTAGCTTTTGAAAGGTCTCAATTCCCTTTTCATTCATCTCTTTTCCTTCTGCTGACTATAAAAGAACTAAGGAGCCAGAGAAAGGGGTGGGAATGAAAGAACAGGCCACCACCACCACACGTCCTAAAGTCCTACTTTCAGTCTGAACTAGATGGTATGATGCCACATGTTCCTGAGATGTCATCAAGGTAAAGGATGGGACCCAGTAGTGAGCCTTTGAGAGTCGTAGTGGGAAACAAAATAAAACTGTACCCAGTAGGGCCAGCCCATTTATTCAGCTAGTCATCGTGTGAGCAGGAGTGATGAGGGGAGTCATAATAATTAATGTAACTGCAGTAGCAGTGATAACGGTGATAGATGCCTTGCATAGAATGCCTCCTGGTGCCAGTCATTGTGTTAGAGCTTTAAGTATAATATTTGCAAACCAGCAATGTAGTTCTTCCATGTCCAAAAAGCACAGGAGGAAACCGAGGCTTGTTGAGGTAAATAAATCAGAGTCATAAGGGTAGCAATAAAATATGAGACTGGAAGCAGAGTGGAGAAGAGAAGTCATTTTCATCAGTTGCCTCTTTCTGAAATCTTGCCAGTCTTCTCACTGTCATAGATGTCCTGCTGATTCCAGGCTTTGGGTGACACCATTAACACTACAGATGTCTCCTCTTTGCAATAAGTTGATCTTTATGATCCACATTTCACCAGCCTTTCATTGGTTTAATGTCAAATAATACTTCTTTCTGTGATATTGTTGCTTTACTCTGTTCCAGAAATGTTGCAAATGCAACAAATATTGGTGCCACATAAATCAATACCCGGTTTTTGAATTGGCCTGCAGACATAACCACTATGTACAATATCATTTCCTCTGGAAAATCTATTCTGAGTCTACAGTAAAATGATTCACAGGCTGCCTTAACATTGTCAACCTCAAATAAAGATTATGATAAACTTGATTATCCACATTAATATCAGGAAGTGATGAAATATGTTTTTAAAACCAAACATTTGTTCTTATTTAGCTTCAGAATGCATTGCGTAATTCAGCACAAGCATTCTCCAAGTAACTGGCAGTGAGAAGTGAGGCATTCTAAAATGAGATTGAGTGGCAGGGAAAAATCCATCTGTGATCATTCACAAAGTGCGTTAACAAGAATAAAGACGTAATTACAGTCTCTCTGCTTCCCTTTTTCTTACTGGCATCCCTTAGTAATGCAGAGAAGTAAGAAACATGATAGTCATAGGTGGGAACCTCATTAATCATCATTCAGAACCTTCTGAGAAGCCCACCACCCTTTGATACCTTGACATTCAGAGATAGATCCAGTTCAAATCCCCAACCTCCTCTTTAATGAAATGTGAGACAGCATTTCCTTAATCTTCACAAATTGATTTGCTCATGTAAAAATGAGGATATTAAATTAAACAGTCAATAATTTGCATCCTTGTAAAATGTGAATATTTCAAAGGCATTGTTGGCCTTGACTAGCTTTAAGTATTAATTCCACCCACACTTATTGAGAACTTATTTTGTAGCAGGCACTATACTCAACCACAGGTACAGGGAGCTAAGTAAAGCATCATCCCTGCCTTTATAGTCTTAGAGTTATTTTCAAATATTGGATGACCAGTGGCTTTGTTGACCCAATTCACTTCTGTGGTTGCAAGAACTTCCTTCAGTTTTATTAATCGATTTATTTATTTATTGCAAAAGGCATCTGGCAGTTGAGGACTCCATTTACATACAAGCTTGACATCTGGCCACACTGATCAGATGACTCATATTTTAAATTAGAAGAAAATAGAAGTTCTCCAAGTAGACAGGGTAGTGGCTGTGGTAAGACTTGTTGATTTTCTTTCAAGGTTCAGGCAGAAGTCAGAGCAAGATCTTATTAGATGACAGAGTATATACAACCCATGTCAGGATCTGGACCACACAGGTTGATCTGTGTACTCTGTTAGTGTTCTAGGTTCAATTATAAAAGACATGGGATAATTAGACTGATGTTTGAAAGATTATCTGCCTTTCACATCAGCATCCCAATGGCCTCCTTACCTCAGGCTTCAGTGCTAGAATTTGTACTATGTTATCCTTCAAGATGGTGCTCAGAGACAAACTGTTCCTCTCTGCCTCCTTTCTCACTGGCAATGTGGAGGTGGATTGTGTGTGGTAGGAGGGAGTTGGATGTATTGGCTAGAGATGGAAAAATACTGAAAAGTTTCCCTTCACATTTGCTATCCTTCAGCAATGTGGAGCTCCCTTGAGTTTCTCAAAGGAAACTTGCCCCTTACTGTCTATGGGCTGTTCTAAACTTATTTCCTCTGACTATAGCTCCTCTCCATTCATCCATCCTTAACTTATAAACATCCTTCAACCCTTGGCCATTCAAGGTACTCACCTAACTGCCCTATGCTAAATGCTATATGCCAGAAGCTATATGCTATTTGCTATATACTACACAGTATATATTATATACTATATATATGCCAAATGCTATATACTAAGCACTGTATTCTGCACAGCTACTACCTGTTCTATACTATACACCACATACTGTGTACTAAAAGCTATGTAAAGCATACTGTATATTTCCTTTGTGGCTTAGGATTTATCACTATTCCTTCGTTTATATTAATATTTCTGGTAATTTTGTTAAATGTCTTTCTTCTTCAATAAAAAGTTTTACCAGGATATAAACCATGTCCATGTCCATGCTGTTTTCCATTATAAACTAAGTGACTCCAAAAATATTTCTCCAAGGCTGAATAATGAATGATGATCTTCTGGAAGAGATTTTGAGATTTCTAAAGGGAGGAAGTATGAATTGTTGGGAAAAATGGTGAAGGGAATTGCTTATTGAAAAATACAAATACATAAATTAAGCTCGTGAAAATTGTGTTTTGTTTTTATTTTAATCAATTATGATTAAATCTACATTAATGTGATGTTGTCCTAAAAATAGTGATCTTCACTGGCCTTCCTTCACTGTCTCAGTCAAGGTCCTTAAACTGGCCTGTGTGAGTTATTATGCAAAGGTGACTTTCAAAAGTCTTTTTTTGAGCACATGACAATACAGAAAAGAATTTATTCAGTTTAGCATATTTTAAGTATTAGCTTTATTCAGACTGGAGTATTTTAGCATTTGCACTTTAGATTCATATCCTCAGAAATAGAAACTGTTTTGAAATATTTCTCTCTTAGAAGTAAGGATATATAATACATACACACATATACACACTTGTCTATATATTAAAATAAAACTATTTCACAAAAGGATATGAACAAAAGAAGGAAACTTGGACAGATTATGAGAATATTACTCCTAAGGAAATTATCTTCATTAATTCTTTTGATTCATTTTGTACTAGATTTTATAAACAGTTTTGGATATACTTACTTTGCATTTCTCCCCATCAAATTTCTTGGGCTGCTATTTTTATCTATATATCTTCCTCAGACTTTGAAATAATTAAAATGAATTTCATTACATCTTTAGAAATTCACTAAAGAAAAAGATTACCTTCTATTGCTGTATCTATTTGTTCAAAGAATTTAGTTCAGTCTTATATCATAATCAAGTGGAGGACATAATTCAGGGAAGAGACAGATTTCTTTAGGATAAAGTCTGATGGTTGCACAGAAATATTCTCATCTATCTTTCTTGAAAGAGATCGATTGCACCTTGTTACTAATAACGTTGCATGAAGAAATGGTCAGCACAACAGGTCAACGTCAGCAGTGACTTGTCTGGACCGTTCTCTCCTACCATTTTCACTCCACTGCAGTGTTTTTCCCATAGTGTTGAGTAGGGATTAGTGATAACAAAAGACTGTTGGTTCCCTGATCAGAAAAATTCAGAATGACCACATACCCAACTTGCTTCTTGGAAATATACATCAAATTAAAGACTCCAAAGCATATTCCAATTTTTAATAAATATTGTCCTAAAGTGAAATAATAAAACATTGAGGGGAAAAAAAAACAAAACACAGTAGATAATGTATACGTGTTCTATGAGCGAGAGGAGAAAGTGGAAACGAAGGAGAAAAATCTATGCATGGTAAGTCAGGAGAAATCATATAAAGGTAAGAAGAAATCTCAGACCAGTTCACCTGCATTTGGAAAGTATAGTTACAGATTATTATTAATATTAAAACTAGAGGAAAAATCATTATCATCTCTTTAAAATAGAGGTATCTCATGTGATATCTTTCCAAATTGCCATTCATCTCCAATTTTCTAATCTTCTTCCCTTTACCATCCAAAGATGTAATATCCTAAAATTTTTATTTCTTAATTTATGAATTTTAGTTCACTTTTTGGTCTATAATTGACACTCAAACTACATGATATTTAATGCATACAACCTGATGAACTTGGAAATAAATGTTGACCTGTGAAATCATCACCCACAATCAACACCATAGAGCAGTCACTCCCAAACTTTCCTTCTGCCCCATTCATTCATTCATTCATTCATTTGTTCACATTCATTCATTATTTTTTCTTCTGTGGTGAAAGCAGCTATACTAATGTCTACTTTCTTAGTAAAAATGTAAGCATAAAAATACAATATTTTCTATCTTTAGGTCTGAAGTATAGCCTTTGTAAAGTGGACCTGCAGAAACTATTTTTTAAATAAATTTTCAGTGACTATTAAGTTTTTGATAGATGCTAAGTTCCAATCACAGGTAGATAAAAAATTCTGAGAGTTTTAAAAGGTTTTGTAATGCAATTAAGAAAAAGTGATGTGGATAGAAGATTTTTGGTGTTTGTTTAAGGGTAATATAAAGGATTAAAAAGATCAGATCACAAGTGAGATCAGTAAATCTTTTGATCATTTTTCTGAAAGAGGAAAAGAAAAACTTGCATTTTTCCTAATCCTGGGACAATGAATTGCCAGCTTTATTAATTTTTTAATTAATTAATTAAGGAAATATGCAGGCAGGCGTTAAGGCAGACAGGAATAGAGAAGAGAATGAAGTTTTTTGTTATTTAATTTAGTTGTACATCCTGGTTGCTCCTCTGGGCCCCCGTGTCTTGGGGGTGAATGTGCACTGCAGACTTAATCATTAAGCCACCAGGGCATGCTGAATTGCCTACTTTTGCAAAAATAAGAGTGAATCTCATCTATTACTACTTGAAATGGTAATCCATAACTCAGAAATTTTACAATATTTGCATTTTTTTGTGAAATAGAATATCATCTTTTCCCAAACTTTTTGCTTACACTTGTTAATTTTCATATTATGATGTGTTTTTATCCACATGCTTCCAAAGGATGTATTTAGCAATAGCTATGAGTTTTGGTCATTGTCTCAATGACATAATGTATCCTCATTTTTCATAGTACATTATTTTTATAGGGTGTCACATTACCGTTTCCAATAAGCATTACTGTCATGTAGTGGTTTTTTAATGTTCCCATACAAATTGGCAACTTGAGCATACCCAATACTGCTGTTCCTTGAGTGAAAAAAAAATAGCTTCTCTCTTAGGCTAATATATGAAAATATATTGTCTGTGATACACCGAAAACATTAAAAACTCATTATGCCTCAGTATTTCTTCTTCTAGGATGTTCAACCCCACTGTTTGTAAGCTGAGTGCTAAAGACTTAGATCAGTTTCATTATTTTGTCTGAGAAAGTATCTACCTGTCTATAGGCTTCTTTTCTTAGTGGTGATTGTCATCAGTAATTTTTTACTTGAAAATCCTCTTTCTGATATTTTCTTTCAGACAGAAAAATCATTGCAGGATTCTCTTAATGGAGATTTTTTAATATATTTTAATAACTATTATATATATATATATATATTCCTACTATAATTAGGAAATAATCCTTAGAGTAATAACATCTTTAGAATTGTAAAGACCCTAAACTAATTCATGTAGTTCTAAAAGCAGAAAATAAATTCCCCGAGGCAGGGCCATTTCCCTCTTTTCTTGTAAAATCCAACCCCCAGAACAATATTTGTCCCAAATCAGCCCTCAGATTGTTAAATGGAGGAATGAATGAAATGGATAAAGCACAGTTTTCTTTTCCAAGCATTCATAGAAGAACATAAATGCTGAGTCTCATCCTTTCTCTCTTTGAGAGGAAATTAATATATCTAATAAAAGAAACAAGAAACATACAAATATATATAAGCATCAAAAATCTTTTCAGGGGCATATTAAATTTGAAAAATGATATGGAAGTTCAGAGGAATGCAAGCTATCTGCCTGGCAGCAATAGAGATTGCTCAGAAAGGGGAAGCATTTAAGCTAAATCTGGAAAGAAGGTCTGACTTGAACAGGTGTAGTTTATGCAGGAGAAAGACTCCACAAGACTAGAAAATAGACATAAGAGCCTGCAGAAAGGAACTTGAAAAACAATTAAGGCTCAAAGACCTGAGGTTGCCCACTGTGAGGAAAAGACGCCATAGACATATTGGTGCTGGTTCAAGGAAGGCAGTAAATGACAGGCAACAGAGCTTTTATCAACACCTTTCATCATATAGGGTTCTCTCTCCTATGATCTTTATCATAAGCAATACCAGGAAATGACCTGGTTAGAAATCTATTAATTTATCTCAGTAGTAGCATTTATACTCTAGAACACCTCCGCTTTGCATCGTATCTTTGATTTCTGCAACACCATCTTTCTGGTTTATTCCTTCCTTCCCTGGGTCCCTCTGGCTTCTCTCCTCATTCTCATCTACCATGAAGGCTGCCCTCAATATCCTTCCCTGCCTGGGCTCTACAGCTGACCACTGACCCACTGACATCCAGCCCCGTCTTTCACCTCCACACACCTCCTCCAAGAGACTGGCCCCTGACAGCTGCAGGACTCCACAAGCATTATCTTCCCTCCTAAAAGTTTTCTTTCTTTTTTTTTTTTAAAGGAAACATGCAGGCAGGAATGAAGGCAAGCAGGCAGGCAGGCAGAAAGGAGAAGAGGAACAGAGCAAGCATTTTATTTTTTTTATTCATTTTTTTCTTCTTGGTTGTCCCCTGCTGCCCCAGAATAGGAACCCAGATCCTTGGAATGTATGTGGACTGCGCCTGTTGAAGGCAGCGGACCCAACTGCTGCTCTGCCAGGGTGTGCCTCCCGTTTTTTTTTTTTTTTTTTTTTTTAAGGAAAGTTGAAGGCAGCAATGCAGGAGAACAGAGGCAGGAAGAATCACTGGATTTACTTATTTTGCTTAGTTGTTCACATTGGAGGTATAAATACATATGCATTTCTTTATCCTTTATCGGTTTCTCTGTAGATGAGCACTTAGATTATTTCCATATCTTGGCTATTATAAATGTAGCAATAAACATGGGGGGGGTGCATATCTGTTTTCAAATTAATGGTTTCGCTCTTTTCAGCTAAATCCTCAGAGGTAGAATTGGTAGAACATATTTTAATTCTATTTTTAATTTTTTGAGGAAACTTTTCCATAGCAGTTGCATCAATTTATGTTCCCAATAACAACTTAAATGGGTTTTTTCACCTCCTCACCTGCATTTATTATTTCTTTGAATGTTTGGAGTAATTTACTACTGAAGCTGCCTGGTCCTAGAATTTTGTTTATTGGTAAATTTAATGTTTTCAATTTTATTCATGGAATCTATATTTTTAATTTATATAGCATATTTTTAAAAATTTATTCAGTTTTGCTCTCCCTCCTCCCATAGATTCTGCTTGGCCCACCCCTCCCTTTCTATTCTCTACCATCGCTTCGATTCTGTGTCAGCTCACCTCTGAATTATTCCAGTAACTTCTGGCTCTGTGCTGAGCTCCTTGTCCACTTTCAGGGTCTCTCCAGGGAATATAACTCTACCAAGCAATACTAAAATGTATTTTTATTACTCCTTTTCCTATTTAGTCACACAATAGAAATGAGCTAACAATTGTAGAGAACCCATTATGTGCTACACAGAGCTGTAGACAGAGGGGTTTACAATGACAAATGCAATGCTTACTCTAAAGGAACATTCACTTTAGTGTGGGTGACAGACTTGTAAACCTAAGTTAAACTAAGTTATAAAATGCCTTAAAATGCCTTAAAATGCCTTTGATCATTTTCTAGTACTTCCATATAAGCTTATTTGTTTTACCCTTGATGATAAATTATCCATGACATTTAAAAATGAAACTAATAATATATTGAGACAAATAAAAATAAAAACACACTATACCAAAACTCATGCAATGTAACAAAAGCATTCCTGTCTAGTTTCCTTTTGACTTCGACTCACTAATGATCAGGAGTATGTTTTTTAATTTCCACATATTTGTGAATTTTCCGGTTTTCCATCTGTTATTTAGTTCCACATCCATAGCATTGTTTAGAAAATATGTTTGCTATGATTTTGGTTTTCTTAAATGAGCTAAGACTCATTTTATGGTCTAATGTGATCTATTCTAAAGAGTCTTCTAAGAATGCTTGAGAAGAATATGTATCCCGTTGTGGTTGGCATTTGGTCTGTAGTGTTATTCAAGTCTGATTGATGTTTTATCTGAATAGTGTATCCACTATCAAAAGTAAACTATAGATGTCTTCTTCTATTTCATTCCTCTCTATTTCTCCCTTCATTTTGTCAATGTTTGCATATATATTTAAGTGTTCTGCTGTTGGGTGAGCTCGTAAATGACACAGCTCCTCTGGAAAACAGTATGGAGGGTCCTCAAATTTTAAAAAATTAAGCTACAGTATGATCCAGCAGTTTGCTTCTGAGTATTTATCCAAAATAATTGAATTACAATCTTGAAGAGATATTTACATGCCCTTTACATGAAGCATTATTTGCAATAGCCAAGGGGAAATAACCAAAATGTCTACCGACAGGTGAGTAGATAAAGAAAATATTTGTGTAGATTTACATATAATGGAATATTTCTCAGCCTTAATTTAGAAGGAACACTTGCCATATGCAACAAAATGAATGCACATTGAGGTCTTTATGCTAGGTGAAGTAATCTAGTCATGGAAGGGCAAATACTATGTGATTCTGTTTATATGAAGTCTATAAAATAGCTAAACCTATAGAAGCACAGTGGTTTCCAATGTTTGGAGGAGGAAAAGTGGGGCAATTGCTATTCTTTAGAGATTAAGTTATGCACTATGAATAAATTCTAAGTATCTGCTGTACAAAATTATGCTTGTAATTAACAATATGTATTGTATACCTAAACATTTAACAGACTAACTCATGTTTTGTTCTTACTACAATTTTTTTTTTAAAGGGAATGAATCCCCAAGTATGTTTTGTAAACTTTGCCTGCAACCCCTCCGTATCAGTCTCATGGTTAGTTTTCCTAGGGAAAAATTCTGAGAAGCAGTTGATATCCACAAATTTCACAGATCTTAATATATGCCTTCAAATATTTTCCAACACTCCTTCGCAACATTTTGATTATCACTTGTTTTATTTGACAATCTTTCACTGAATCTTCTAGTTCTTGAACAGTAATTGTCCACTTAAGAAAATGAGAAGATTCTAATTCCCTCTTAGTATTCCCTCTGCCCCTCATCTCTCTTTGGATTTCGAATGACTCCCTGTTGCATAATCTTTTTCATACTTCCTGAGAAAGAAATCCTCCCCTGTACTTCAATTCTGTTCTTCTCTATTATCTCCTGTTTCAAAGGGAGAATATCCATTGGGAATCTTTAGTGGCCTTTTTAGTTTCAGGCTGTCATATTTTTTCATCTGAATTAGGTTGGGAACCCTCAGAACAAAACTTCTGTCAGAATATATTTATAACATTATAAATATATTCACATTTATAAAGTTCTGTTTTATAGATTTTTCATTTTATTGATTTGTATTTATCTAACATTATGCCAGTACTTATGCTGTCTTAGTTTATTCCAAAGAATGGTCTGCATGAAAGTTGAAAAGAAAATCTTTATCATGGAATATATTTGCTGTACGACTTCAAATAGTACTCATGAAATACTAGTATTGCAGACAAACACATTGTCAGCAGGAACAGGAATATAGATGCACTTTGTCATATGTGCTAGACTCTACTGAAGGTTTTATTTAGATCACTGAAAATGATGAGTCAAAATAGAATACATGATCCTTGGTATGATTATTTTAGTTTCTTCAAGATTAATTAATCTGTGTGTATCTATATATTCTCTCCTTTTCTGATGCAGAAATTACAATCCAGTTTCATGGTTAATTTAACAAGCAATCCCTTCAGTTTGTAGGCCTTAAAATGGTGTTTATTTGTCAAAAGAATCTGATTTTTCCAAACCTACTAGGTTCCTACCTTAGTGCAGGAGGGCTGATATAGACAATTGACTCAAGAAGGAACTTTCAGTTATGGAAAACTGCACTTTTGTTGTGATATCTAAGGCTGTGTTTTCATGATAGATATTAGACTAGATTACTTGCACCCTTTTACTCTGACACTAGCCTGGAGGCCTAGATTTAGCTTTCTCTTCACCAGTTTCCTTGTGAATACCAGTATCCTCTTCCACTTGAATCTTTCTTATCCCCTCTTGCTCTTTATTTGGACAGTGATTCAACTTCTGAAAAACCCTCTGATGTATCTTCTTCTGTTCATCCTATTTCTAGCATGATTCCTCCTTACTCATTATATTCTACCTTAATAAACTACAATTCTTGAACTTTTTCAACTGTACCAAAAATGTACATAAGCAATATAAAAATTACCTGTGTACCCAACACCAAGGCTGAAGAGTGGAGGGCATAGATACAACTGAATTTTGCTATATAATCTTCTCAATGAATTCTCTAGTCTTCTTTTGTAGACATAAACAGTCTCCTGAATGCAGTGTTTAGTAGAACGCTCTTCCAATAAAATAATACTGGTTATATTAATGTCTGTTCAACTCTTCCACATTTTCCCTTTACCTCTGAAAAAACTCCTCCAATCTTTTCCATTCTCTATGGTCTCCCACACTCTGAACCCTCATTGCTCTCCAACCTCATCACATGCCTTAATTCCTAGAACAATCCTTAAAACATGCTAAGCCCTCCATAATTACTTGTAAATTGGGTGAGTACATGAATATCTGTTAGAAACTGTGTTGAGACACTACATGAAAAGCTTGTGGTCCCTGTCCTCCAGTATCTGTAACTGGTGAGATGAGAGGGGATAGACCAGGGAAGGGATGTGAAAACAAACAACTCTACCTCCATGTGATATGAACTATAATAGAAGTCTGGATGAGCATGAGGATGAAACATTGCAGGGTGTAATCAGATCTTCTGGGGTTGGAGAGGATAAAAGATGTCTTCACTGAAGAGGAGACGTTTAAATTTAAGCTTGAAAGAGAATAGGATTCTTCAGAGCACAGGAGGAGGATAGCATATTTTAGACAGAAAAAGCAGCATGTAGAAATGGATAAAGCCCATGACACACATGGAGAGCTGTGAGTAACTGAAGAACACGTACAGAGAAGTGGGAGATAAAGTTAAAGAGCCAGGCAGTGGTCAGACCAGGGAAGGCTTTTGGGTTAAGCATTTGAAAATTCCATGATTCTCATTCTTGAAACTCATATAATAACTTGTCACTTTGCCAAGCCAAACCTGTCACTTACATTTTTATTTTTTCATTTCATTTTTGGGTAATATATCTGGATCATCTTAATGTTTTAGAATGCATTCTGATAACACTTTGTCAAGTTGTCACAATTTGATTGATATTTAATTAGTATATTTACTGAATGTAAACTTTTCTAATGAAATGTTGACATAGATAATATTGAGATTTGTCAAGAAATAAAATTTATATTATGTATTCAAATATAAGTATATCCGGATGGCTAAATTCTGGTGAAACTGGGGTTTTACATAATCTTTTTGTAAAGTCATGTGGCAGTAACCATGTCACCACACACCAGCAGGGTTAGCATGTCACTCCTACCCCTATAACCCACACTCTCAGTGTAATTATAACATAGTGTCAAGTTTTCCAAAGCCTCCAGCACAGCAGAGACTAACAGAGTATGGTGACAGCTATCTGATGACCTGTTCTGACCCATGTTCACACGTCAGTCTCCACCTTGTGCAGAATGGCACAGAATTAGTGAGGGAACTTCACTGAGTAGACACCTACTGTGGTGATTTCAGCCCTTATAACAGCTGAGAAGCATTTTTTTTCACTTCAAGAAGATCATCTTCTTAATATTAAATACTCCCACGAGGGAATAGCAATGGCAAAGATTAGATACCATTCATACCTTAAGAGATGATATACCATCAATTTTTTCTTTAGAGTACGTTTAAATAGGAAGGGAAACCAATGACCATTACATACTTGAGTAGAGTTTCTGACAATGGCAACTTATGAAAAAGGAAATATAGATTTTGAAAACTGAACAATGAGCTCTAATAAATTCTGTCCCTGTTTCCCCCTGCCTCCCACATCCCAAATATGTAGAAAACTTAAAGTATTTATTCTGTTATTTTTGTAATTGTAAAGGGCATTATTTAGTATTAGTGTCTGATTGAATAAAGGTTTACCATGGTTTCTCTGAACTCTGGGCACATCAACAAAGTGCACTCTTATAGCCAGGTTATGTCATCAGGGTCAAATCCTACCTGCAGTCACCTTGACAGCTTCACTCACCTACTGAAGAGGAACTGCAGGTGAATGTCTAAGGCATGTATTTCTCCCAGTATGGTGAAATTTTACATTTTCTGCCTTAACAGACATAAAGTGAAATGAAAAATAAATTAATGTCTTCAATACTAATCAATCCGAACCAGTTGCAGAAAACTACATTCAATATATGGGGCCTTGCTGCTCTTGCACAAAAACTAGAATGTATTAGAAAGCCAGCTTGTCAGTTACAGTACAGTTTCCTTGTCTTCCTGCAATTCCCTTTGAGAAATGCCTCTTCAATTTAAGAAGATGATAGCATTTCTCCCTGAATCTTTTTGGCAGATGTAAATAAAAAGGTCTTGAAAAAAAAATCTAAGAATCTTCAAAAATTTTCCATGGGGAGGTGATCAAATATTGCAAATACCATTGTGAGGTCTTTTTCCTACTGGTCAACCAGTTAGCCCAAAGGGGTTGGAATTAACTCAGAGTTGTTCAGTTGCCTGCCTTTTGTTTAGTACATACCTCTTCCTGACTGTTCCTATGTGTTTCTGTCAAAGGCACAGTAAATTGAGTAGTAAATGAACCACTTTTGTGAATAACATTTCCTGTAGTCTTACTTTGTTAGATAATGAGATGTTAAGGTTTAATTCAAGCAAAAATTCAGTTTCACTTTTACTCAACCTTACAGTTGAGTAATGTTCATAAGTACCACAATGCTATATAATTCCACCACTATCAGACTGGCAAAAAATTGTTTAACAATATCAAATTTTCATAGCACTATGAAGCAATATAAATATGTGTCTAGTAATAATAGATGTGTCATTTGGTACAATTTCTTAGTGAAATAATTCAGCCTTACTTAGTGAAGTGGTACATGTTCATGCCCATAGATCCAACCATATACCTTCTATACTTACACATTAGGAAAGTCTGGTACCTGTGAACCAGGGCATGTGTAAAATTAGTAGCACCATTTCTAATAGCAAAGAACTGATACAAGTGTCTCCAAGCATCTAATGAATAATTAGTTATAGTATATTCATCTAGTAGAATATGATATAGCAGCAAAAAATGAATGAAGCAGAACTACATGCAACATGGGATTAATCTCTCAGAAATGTAGATTTGAACACAAATTAAAACTTAAGGATGAGTACTTGTATTCAGTTATTTTAAATTTTAAACTATACAAAGTTAATCATCACTAGGAGTGTATTCTACATTCCTAAAATAGAATATATTCATAAAATATCCCTAAAAGGAATATAAAGAAAAAGATGGAAATGATAAAACAAAAAGTGCATAACACAGTTTAACTTTCAGGAAGGAAACAGTGCATTTTAAAAGTTTTCTTTGTACTGCATCCTGTATCTTTTAGTCTGAATGACAGATATACTGTTATATGGGTGTTGATTGCTTATTTGTTCATGTATGCCTAAGCACATTCTGTGCATATATTTTGAATTTTATCTCTTTTAAATTTATTTTTGAAGCCATTAAAATACATTACCACACTTATATAAGCAAATAGAAATTAAACATTATATAATACCCTTATTTAAATATGTTTGCATATTTGCATATATATTTAGGAATTTTAGAGTTTAAATAGTCCTTGTAATGCTTCCTAATAAAGTCAAGGAAAAGTGCATTGTCAATATTTTGATCAGAATAAATATATTCAGTCAAAAATTTTCACAGTAGAAATATAGGAAGTGGAATTTCTAACGTTTGAATTAGGATCTAATTAGTGAGATAAATGCTAATGCTACCCAGATTGTACTATTTTCGGCCTCAGTGATCAAATAAATGTAAGTATTTATATAAAGTAACTATGTGGAAGAATATATAATAAATCCTCCACTGAATTCACAGTAGGAAGAGATGACGCTGAATTAATTTGATTCTTCTCATGTACTTTTTCATTTAGTGTGAATAAAGAGGTAGGGAGAAAAATATAAGACATGACTTTGGAAAGAGTATCTTAAGATATCTTTCACCCCCTTACAGCTCTCAATAATTATAGTGTTTCCTAAAAACGTTGATACACATTTTTGTAGCACCACATTATACTGTAAAACAGATAAGCTTTTGTTTTTTGAAAAGCTCAATCAAAGCAGTATTGACCAGAGTACTGATGAGTCTTTGCAACTGGGTTAGCAAAGTAAGTTAACAAGTACCTAAAATGCTTTCAGAGAAAGTAAACTGACAAGGTATTATTGTGCTTCTGCTTATATATGTGTGTGTGTGTGTGTGTACGCACACAACAACATATAAATGTATATGAAAACAACACCAAATATGATGTTTTCTCATGTAGATTTTTTTTCTTTCAGCATCTAATATTTTAAGTGTTCTAAGTGTAGGGCATGTTAAAAGCACAATGTGCAGAGTGTATGTAATAATGGATTTACATTTGGGTCTATGCTCTTTTGTTGTGGTTAGTTCGTCCCTCTCACTGACCACCTGTCACCTTAAAGTTGCAGGCTGCTAAAACATCTGAGGAAATGTAGTTATGGTCACAACTCTGAGATTGTAAAAGGGCACATGTCTCAAGGCAGTTGGAAATATCACAGAAGTCTGAGCCTGACCAGAGGACTACAAAGATCAAAAGCAGAGGAATCAATGCACTTGCAGAGGGAGCCTAAACAGAGCCCTGACTGCAAAGGGATGTCAGAGAGCAATGCAGATGCGCCAGATATATGTGGTGCATGGGGGGATTTCAGCTACACTTGTTTAGTCTTTCTTCAGTGACAATGCACACACCAAAGTCATTAAGAGGGTTAATTTGGCCTAATTTTATAGAATAAATTGCAATTAATGAGAGTAAGTGATGAAATGAGATCACACAGCTTATAAAAGTGAAGAACTCAAATCTGGGTCTTTACACTACACTTTGCCTCTTCATGGAGAGAAATGCATCCGTATATTTATATCAGTATCTCCTCTGTCTATACCTACATCTACATCTGTGTAGCAGATCATATACTTACATACAAATGGTTTAATCTATGTTTTTCTGTGTTATCTATACATCAACCTGAAACAGTGCATGCGTGCATGTGTGTGTGTGTGTGTGTGTGTGGTGTGTGTGTGTGGTTCTAGATTGTATGCTAAGCCTTTAAAATCCAAGCCAGTGAAATATTTCACTTATGTTTTGGAGAAAGCAAAACTCTTTTACTCTGTTTTAACTTATTTTCTGTCTAAATGAAAGGTATTTTTCTGACAGAGAAAAGGGAAGAGCAATATAGAGATTGTTAGTATGCAAGATACTTCATGATTGACTTGGATGAATTCTGCAAAATGTAGAGATTAGATTCCTCTCTCTCTCTCTCTCTCTCTCTCTCTCTCTCTCTCTCTCTCTCTCTCTCTCTCTCTAGAATCCAAACAAGATGCTTTCCTGTTACATAACCATTTTACTTTGCTTTCCTAATTTTATAAGCATTCAATGTTATAGAGTATTCAATAAGTAAGTAAATCCTGATGATGCAGATTAAGAGACCCCTACCTGAAGGCAGTGTCTCTGTGCATTTGACCATTTTCCTGCCAAGTCTGTTTCTAGACAAAAAAAAAAGCAGGGGTGGTGGATTTTATTGATACCTTTTAAATTTGTAAAAAAGAGTCAATTGTTATTGCTCTTTAGGTAAAAGGGTTGCCCTAGGATGGAGAGAAAGCCTGAACAAGACATAAGCTCCCCTCTCAAGCAGGACAGAGCCTGAATGGAGGCTCTGCTGGCCGCTGATAACTTAGACTGTCCTAGGTAGTTTCCCAAAGGGATTTTTAGATAAATAGTAAGAATCCTATGGCAAGTAGATTATCATAGGTAAGGAAGCCAATTTGCTGTCTTCTGGAAAGACTGGCCATGAGATGCAGGGTCCAAGATCTTAGGTGGGATTCAAGATGAGGACTTTGTGTACATGGTCCCATATACCCCAAAACAAGCAGATAAGTTACTGGGGACTAACTCAAACCTATAGTCTGACTGCCACATGTGAGTCCAGCATTTGACAACAGAATCCCTAAGTCTCAGCCTGGGAACATAAAGAATTTCCTTTCTTCCCCATGAAGGAGAAGTAAGGCTTTTGAAATATTACCTGCATCAGTCTGAATAGAGTGGATGCACAGGATTTTCAAATAGAAAAAAGGACAAAAGTCCAGTGCTTCCTTGGGAAACCCTGTAGCCTTCACTGTACAGTCCTGGGGGTGTGGGGGGGCGTTCACTGTCTGCAGTGTGAAAGGACTCATCACTGGAAATCCTGTATAGTTGGAAGCATTTGGAGGTTGACAAGGAAAGGTGCTGTTAACAGTGATCACTAGGAATTAACATGAGCTCAGAACAAGTTACAGTGACGTACTTGAAAAACAAGATGGAGAAAGTTAGAATAAGAGGCTACCATTTTGTTATTAGTTCAAAATGAAAATGAAAGAACTTAGAGACTTTTGCCTCTCTTTCTCTCCTTAGCTACACAATTCTGATGCCTGCTTTTTCTTTCTGTTGTTGGAGATAGGTATTTTAGATAGTCACCAAAAATGTTTATATTCATAATTTTGTGAGCATAATTTGCAGCCAATATCCAGATTGTCATTTGGTTTGTTTGTTTTTTTCTCCAAAGGAGGCCGTTGTGATGTGTAATCCCTAATAGACTCTTAAGCTAATAAAGGAGTCTATGAGATGTGATATATTTTAACACACCTTTACATTTTGAGTATGGAAGATATAAAATATATTAGACTTATTTTGCCTCAGTAGTTGACTGGAATTATAAAGAGAAAATATTTGGTGATTGACATGTTATAGGTTTCTTTTTAGGAGGCAGTTGATTCATAAGCTCACAGGAACTTCAAAAATATTTGTGTATTTGATTATTATTCTTTAACCATCTAGATTGCGTGTGCAAACCAGTATCCTAACAGTGAACTGCGAGATTTTTCCAGCAATAGGAACAAGGAAACTTGTCCTGTAAACCCTGTCACTGTGCAGTTTGAGCTAGAATAGTTACATTGCCAGATAGCTTAACACAACTTTTAATTTTCACATTAGCAATTGTTGTTACATATGACTCATTTAAGTGGCTGACTGAATTACAAACACCATTGGTCTAAAAGTACTTTCTAGCATGTGAGAATGTATTTTAATTCATAAAATGATATTTTTGCAAATTGTAATTGAATTATGTTCAGACTTCATATGTTTGCTTTGAGCAAGTTGTCTACCATACACACTGAACAACTGACAATGACCTAACCACAAACAACATTCATTTTAATAACACAGGTCGCAATGAAGAGAAACAGAACCTCTCATATATAAGGTTAATGAAGAATTTGGTCTCTAAATCCTCATGGTGAAAAGACCATAAATTCCCATTTGATTAGTCTGTAAGGATCATAGTATATCATATCATATCATAAAGGTGACAAGGATGGCCTATACCCTTGTCATTGTAACTGTAAAGGCAACATTTAACTGTAAATGCTAATGTCCTACAGGCAGACTCATCAGTTCCAACCTTCCCTCTGGGGTCAAAAATATCAAATGAATAATGATGAAGTAGAATATTTCATGTAGCCCTTTGCACATTAAAGTTTCACGGAATATTTCACAGGCAATTATAGCTTTTTCATGCTTTCTTTATTACTATGACACTTCCAATTAAATACAACAGTGATTTGCAACCAATAGGTGGTTAGTATTTTTATGAGGTGCTTGTTTTAACAGTGTGTAAGGAAAGATATAGCAAATAGAACTTAGAGCATCAAGGCTTCTTACTCTCTGTTGCCTTGTATTGAGAATCAGTGGTGAACCTTAACCCAAATTATGATCATGCAAAGAAACTTATACATGTGGGTCTGTAGCACAATTTTGAAATCATACAAGCATCCTATTATAAGTTTAGTCAACTAGTATATATTTTAATATGTAAATATCAGAGGATATTGAATCGATTAGCTGTTTTCTGCAAATTTTTATTTTAAGTACAGATTTTACGTTTTCTTCATGTATCCATTCAGTCATCAAAACAACCTAATAATACTGAAACCATTCCTTTCCTGTTTACAAATTAGTGAACTAAGGCACAAAGAGATCGAGAAACTTAGTCATACAACTAAGAAATCATTTGATTTTCCCTTTAAATAAATTCTAGAATCATATGTCACACAACTACCAATTTAAGGCTCCCTATGGTGGATAGCGAAAGAGGAATCAAATTTAAACCTAGTGATAAAATTTGCCAATTAAAAGAAAGAAGGTTGAAGCACTAGAATAAAATAGTAGGTGATTACAGCTCTGCTGTAAGGTATAGGTGTTGTAATTTTCACAGAAAGAATAGGTCGTTTCTTCCTGAAACTGCCTTAAAACAAAAATCACATAGTGAGCAAAGGAGATGCTTTTTTGCTGGCTCTTCAAATGACTTTAGAGCAAATTTTATATATATATTGATTAAATTACTCCAAAATGTGGAGGACCAGAAAATCGTGTGTGTGTGTGTGTGTGTGTGTATTTTTTTCCCTCTACAACTGGGCATGCCCAAGAAAGTAAAGAAAAGAGGAAGAGGTAAATGTCTTAATGGGGTACTGGTATCTGTGAGTGTCTTTAGTTCTGTAGCAGTAAAGGGCTGTGCTTTGCCTCCTTTGTTCTTACTCAGCACCTAACTACACTTCCCTGCTCTCAACAGCTTGTAAGTGCTCTCTCCACTCAGTTATTAGATGACATTTTTAAAGCCTAAAAATGAAAGGAGAACTAATATAGCCCAATACTATCGTTAAGCATTTTATTTCTTAGTCACTAAGAACTAACCTGAAATATTGATAGAAATTGTCTATTAACCTGGCAGAGGGGAATGATGAAACATTCTGTGAACTAACTAAAGTAGACTAATTTTGTGGAGTAGGGCTTTTCTTACATTCCTGGGTTGTTTTGCACATTATTCTGATAGGACTAGTAGATTAACAGTGTCAGACGTGTTAACAGACACAGTAGCTGTTGCATGTTCATTGCTGAGCAGCAGCTATAGGATTCTCAGCAACAGTCATTATGATGCTAAAGTTACACCCACAGGAAAATCAGGAATTATAATTAGGCTTTCAAATATTAAAATATTTTACCATGTTTTTTCTTAGTTCTTTGGGAACAATTTGAGACTCCACCTTTGAAATCTGGGAAATTGTAATTTTGGAAAACTTTTTTCTAATGGAAGGAAGCAGTACTTAAGGGTTTGTATGATCTGAGAACTGGATTATAGAAAGTAGAATATAGGTATTTGCAAAAGCTATGCGGGAGCATTCAGAGACAGTCGTATATATATGTATATTTGTATATATAGATAGATATAGATATGTATCCACATGCATACATACACAAACATATATACATGCATATATAGGTAAATAACATGTATATATATATACATTTTACATATATAGCTTATTTAAATAGTAGCAATAAGAATTTAAGTATTTGAAATCACTATATTCCTACATTTTGCAATTATGCTTTTCTAGGAATTGTTGTTGTTTTTACTGCTTTATTTTTACTTTTTATTTTTGAAGGAAAGGTATAGGCAGTTATGAACACAAGAAGGCAGGCAGACAGGAAGAGAGGGGAGTTAGAAGCATTTTATTGTATTTATATTTAGTTGTTCACAATGTTTATTGCCCTTGGATCCAGGACTTGTCTCAAGGTGCTTGGGATATGCATGGACTGCACTCCTCTGGAGGCAGATGACCTAACCACTAACTCCACCAAGGTGTGCTACTGTTGCTTTACTTACAGAATTAATTAGAGTGAATTTTTTTGAAAGGAAAGGTACAGGTAGGAAGGAAAGTGAGTAGGCAAGCAGGAAGGAAGAAAGGACGAGAGAAGAAGAGGAAGAGCTTTATTTATTTATTTTCATTTAGTTGTTCACATTTGTTGCTCATTCTGGCCCCAGGTCTTGAACCCTGGACCTTGGGATGTATGTGACTTCTCCAAGGTGTACTAGACCACTAGGCCATCAGGACACATCCTTGGAGAATGAATTTTGATTCGTTTAAAATTATCTACTGCCTTGAATTATTTCCCTCTTCATTCTTGAAATCAAGCAACAGTTATTCTATAAAATTGCAAATGTATAAAATTTTGATCAAGATATAGAGGATTTATTTTGAAAAATATTGCTCAGTATATGAGAAACAAGATGTTATTGATAAAAATACTTTCTGTCATGCCCTGGTATCTTAGAGGTTAGGTCCACCACCTCCAGTTGAGCACAGTCCACATATATCTCAAGGACTGGGTGAACTTCCAGGGCAGGGGAAAACAACCAAGATGAACTAAATAAAAATAAAGTAAAATGTTTCTTCCTACTCTCTTTTCGTTCATACCCTCTTACCAATTCACCTTCATTCCTACCTGTACCTTTCCTTAAAAAAAAATTGCCAATGATTTTGGTAAAAATATTTTTTTAAATGAATAGTTAGAATTCAATTATGCCTTTGAACATCAAACAAAGAAGATATTGCTTGAGAAATATCAATTAATATCAAAGTAAATAACTACAGATTTAGTTCTCTAGTCACTTATCTAGAAATTAC
Organism: Solenodon paradoxus; assembly: GCA_004363575.1. Taxonomy (NCBI): domain Eukaryota; kingdom Metazoa; phylum Chordata; class Mammalia; order Eulipotyphla; family Solenodontidae; genus Solenodon; species Solenodon paradoxus. The sequence continues at coordinate 221,559 of RJWH01000223.1, read as the reverse complement.
AATAATTTGAAACAGTTCTCAAGATCACAATATGCTAGTGAAAGCTATGAGTTAACAAAACTTTGAGAATTTTTAGAATTTTCAATTTTATGTACAATTTTGAAATTAAAAAAAAATCTTGCTTGTTTTAGTTTATCAGTTCTTGTGAAAATAGAAAACTGTCCTATAGTAGCCCTAGATATCAATAAATTTATTACTGCTTAAACATCACAGCTGTATTGTAACAAATAATTTCCTTTGGATTTTATTGTGTAATATTATGTGATTTTTGTACATGTGCACATATGACCTTAATTGTGAGTTTCTTAGATAGTGTTGAAATCAGCAGCTTTCCCTGAACTGACTCTCCTGAAAGCCTTGGAAGCAAGAAGCCAGTATAGGATTAACAATTTGTCATGGATAATCCACAAAGTAAATAAACCTAGTGTGAATAATTGAAAGTGGGTAAGGTTGTAATAATGTATGAGCTATTGAAATTTAATTTAAAATTAAGTTCTCTTTAGTAAATTCCCTCTCATTTCCCAAGGACTAGAATATGCTAGTATTGATAATTCTCTAGACTGGCAATCATGCATTAACAATGCTTTACCATTGTATCTGTGAGCCTACTGACCTTATCTTGTTGATAAGGTGATAATATTATAAAAGACTTGTGTGAAAAATGTACAAGTTTTCTGATGGATTTTAAGCCTCCTTTCCACTCTTAAAAAAAAAGATCCAAAGCGTTTTCTGCATTTTAGTATTAAATATATGCATGTATGATTTCTAAAATGTTCTAAACTGAGTTTACTATTTAAGAAAATGCAGATTTAGTGTTTGAACTAGTTGTAGTCCTAAATTTGACTTTTCAGATTAATAAACTCTTGAAGATAATAGTAACTTTTCCCACAATTAAAATTATACATAGTACAGATTTCTAATCTACAACTGTAAGATGCTGAGAAATCACACATGAATTTGTTATTTAATCCAAACCAAACTACTGTTGGTCAGACATTAAGTGTCTTCGTTTTTTTTTTTTTTGCAATTATTTTGTTTTCAAAATATGACTGCAGTTGAGTTGAAGGTTTTTGAAACAGAAATTTATCTGGACTTTTAAAAATGTATTTCCTATTTTTTCTAATTATAGGTTTCATATACACTGGAGAAGTCGTCCATCGAATGTTGACAGCGACACAGTACATAGCACCTTTAATGGCAAATTTTGATCCCAGTGTTTCCAGAAATTCAACAGTCAGATATTTTGACAATGGTATGTAACCCCACCTTTTTTTTTAACTGAATGTATACTTTAAGCATTGATAATCAGATTTATATTAATATTTTTGTATCCTGTCTTTTTCTTTTTTAATTTTTTTGTGGTAGACTGCATTTATAAACTCTTTGATAAAAATATCCTGAAATGACAAATATTATACTTTAGCCATCTATATGTGGAGTAAAGTGTATAGTCAGCTGTCACTTATTTATTTATTTCACTTTGTTCAACAAATATTTAGTGACACCTGTTAGGCACTTTAAAAAACAAAGTACTCTTTAACAAAGAAAGCACATATAATTTTGATACTATTTGCAATAATAAAAAAAAAATTATTCCTAGTTAAAACTATTAAGATAATTTATTAGTTCTAATCGTCAAGTAGAGGCAGGTTGCATGATATATTAAAATTCAATTTCTAAAACAATTGAAATTTATATATTATAAGATGAACACATATTTTAAAAATAAAAGGTAATGAATAGGTACAATATATTTAAGAAAATCAAGTTTTCTTGATATTAAAATATGAAATAGAATCTGTTAAGGCTTATCAAATTTATTAACAATCTATCCCTACAATTTTTTTCAGTCATATGTAATAGCAATATCTAGAATATGCCATTAAATGCTAAATATGTCATCAAATCTAAAGATGTTTAAAGTCCTGAAGACAAGTGAATTAGTTATTCTGTACTTATAAAAGGTTGTAACTGAAAAAAATGATAGGAAAAGACAAGTTTGGTTTGAAAACTTTAAGATAGAAATATCTGTGTTCTCTGTAATAGAAAAATTGTATTTGCCCAAATGAAAATTTTGTCTTTTAAAATAATGGAATCATTTGGCACCAGCAAAGTTAGTTCTACGCTTGTCTTAATTATCAAAAAAGAAGTTTGCTAGCGGGTAGTGCAGGACTTAATGTGACAGTAACTCTGGAGAAATACGATCATTTTGCTAAAAGCAGTCTTCGACCAGTGTGATAAAGACATTTTATAGGTCAAAATAGGAAAGGAAGAAAAATGTCAACCATAGTAGATATATAAATGCTGAGAAATGCATTTCAAACAATTTGAATAACAACAAAGTGTGGTCCAATATTGTTACTGTGAACATTAAACATAATAATTATTTTCCCCCATTATTTTAAGAACTGTTGTACTCTGGCCTTCCATTTTAAAAAAACAATTGAGATAGTAAGGCTCAAAGACAGAACCTTGATAGCAAATATTCTTGAGTCAGAACTAGAGTCAGAAACTTACCTGAAACTCTGACATAATTCCATGACCTCCCAGATATAATCACCTTAGGAATCTAACCTAAACACATCGGAAATTATTCAGTGGGGTTAGTTATTTTCTAAGCTCTACAAGGTGAAGGTGAGGATATTCACTCACAGGCAACGATTTCTGATAACCAATTCTTACACTATTAGCATCGAGATCATAAATCCTGTTGATTAAATCTCTTCCTCCATATACTCTCACATAGACCCTCTTCTTAGATAGATTTGAATATTTGAATTTTAGTTTTATATAAATGATTTTAAAATCTTAATTTATGCTGGACTTTAAACTATTTAAAAACAAGGGCTATGACTATGAAAAATCATGCCTTGAGTATCTAACACAAGAATACGGAATGGGTTCTCAATAATTATTCAATGAATAAGTGAAAAAAATATATAAGACGACTTTTTATTCGAGATTGTTAAAGTACTAATACTCAAAAATTAATATATTTACCTTTTTGATATATTCTGTGTATAACAACCAATGGGCATCTTAAATTCCTAAGATATGATAGTGAAGGCTGAGTAATTAATTGTGTTTCATTAAATGAATGGAGCACTTTTTAATATTGTAATGCTCCTCACAAAGTCCTTTTATACCACAGAGACTTACTGAAATATTTTCATCTTTAGTTAAGATCATTGAAGGAATGCTTAAAGATGCGAAACTCATTATTTTAGGGAAAGAAACCTTGTCTAGAGGAGAAAGGAGCAACTTAGAAAATGTTTTCCAAGATAATATTTCTGTAACTGTTGAAGCACACTAAAATTAAAAATGATATGATACTTCCAAATGTTGTAGCTAGCCTAGATGATTATTGAAGTCTTAAGTGAGTCACAGAATATTATACCCCCAAAATAAAAATATTTGAAATATAAACTCTACTAGAAAAATAATTTGATGCCTCATAAATAGCAAGCTATAAAGTATAATTACTAGAAATGATCAAAAGCCTGATTGAGTATAGAATCAGAAAATTTGGAGTTGGTAATGACCTTAAATGACACTAGATTATCCTAATTGCCTACTTTTATTATGGAGATGAAAAATTGGCATCTGTTACTGATCAGATAAGTTGATTTGGGTAAACACCCTTGTGGTGCTCAGTTTCAATAAACACAGAGTGGTGTAGCAATTCATGTCATCTGGTACAATAGGAATAGCATCATTAGATTTTTTGCTCATTTCAGAGAAAAAGGATAAGATCCTCTGTCATGAGCCAGATGTTAAATCTCAGTAACCTAGTTCTCTGGAGATGTAAATTCATTCCTCGGCCTATGATTTTCTCATGGCAGTATATTCTGCCATCATGGTTGTCCAAGAAAAGTGCCATCCTGCCCCACATATCTAATTGCTCCTGAAACTAGGAACTACCTAGAGAGCAATAGATGAGTGAGGGGCTGCTTAGAGAAAAATAGGATAATAAATCAGTAGAATCATTTTATCTCTAAAATTCACTCCCAAACCTGCATAGTTTTAGTTTTCATCACTTTTAATAAAAGATGGAACCTGAAATAAATTTATCAGTAACATTTGCATTCAAATTCTTTCAGGTAATACTACATAAAGCCATTTAAATCAATTAACAATCATTCAGGGAGTTATGCTGCTACAAAATAGGAAAGTTTTTGGAAACTGAGTGTTATATTTTAGAAGCCTGCTGCTGATAAGCTATTAAGAATATCATCAGAATTTGAATCAAAAATGTTTAATTGCTTAATTTACTTAGACCACTCTTTTGCACAAAGAATTTGATGTAATTACATGTTTCTGTATTTAATACAGAAATCCATTAAAGGCAAGAATTATTCCTCCTATGTTTTAGGAGAAGAAACAGATGCATGCAAGTTAATTGTGTACAAATCACACAGAAACTGTTAGACGTAGGGCACAAGTTTAGACTCTCTAGGTGTTTTCTCAGTATCAATAAAGTATATAATAGAAATTAGAAAATATAAAGGACCTTGAGATGTGGTCATGTGTGAAGGAAAAAGTTTTTAAGAAGCATAAGAGGAACTCCTATATTTCTATGATTATGGAAAGTATCTTTGTTCTTTTAATCTTCTAGACTTTTCCTATTTAAAAATAGATGATCATATAGACATGGACATCTCATGGAAGAGAGAGATCTGAGTTTTTACCTGTAGTAGGATATGTGTTCAGGATTTACTATGGCTGAAAGCCCTGGGTAAAATTCAAAATAATTTTTTTTTAAATTTCTCAAGTTTTACCTTAAAGAAATATATTTTTATATTTTAAGTGAACACAGTGATAATTTTATATATGTATACATTTTGAAAGGAAACCATTGAGTTAATAAACACATCTATTATCTCACACATGTCCCTTCCTTCCTTCCTTCCTGCCTTCCTTCTTTCCTTCCTTCCTTCTTTCCTTCCTTCCCTCCTTCCTTCCCTCCTTCCTTCCCTCCTTCCTTCCCTCCTTCCTTTCTTCCCTCCCTCCTCCTCTCTTCCTCCCTCCCCCTTACTCTCTTCCTCCCTTCCTCCCTAATTCCCTTCCTCCTCCCTTCCTCCACTTAGTACTGAGTAAATTTTCAATTACATGATACAGCATTAGAAACTATAGTTACTATTAGATCCTCACATCTTATCATTGTATAAAGTTTGTCCTTTTTTTTTTTTTACCAGCTTCTCCCTATTTTCCCTACCTTCAGCCCCTTACAAGCATCACTCTGCAGTCCATTTCTGTGAATCTGACTGTTTGTGAAGATTCACATACAATAACACAAAGCTTTTCTGTTTCTCTTTGGCTTATCTCACTTAGCATAATACTTAATGACTTGGATTTTTGTTCATGTTGTCACAAATAGCAGGATTTCATTGTTTTTTTTTTTGTAAAGCTGAGCAATATTTCATTGTGGCGTGTGTGTATGTGTGTGTGTTTGTATGTGTGTGTGTATCACATTTTCTTTTTACATTCCTCTGATGACAAACAGGTCATTTCCATACCTTGGCTATTGTGAATAATGCCGCAATGAACATTGCATTTATATTGTGATTGAGTTGTGTCAGTTCCTTGTATATTTGGGATATTAAACCTAATTAAACATGTGATTTGCAAATATTTTCTCCCATTCAATAAATTGCCTTTTTTTTTCCTCTATGGAAACATTTTAGTTTGATGCAATCCCACTTGTTCATTTTTGTTTTTGCTACCTTTGCTTTGGGTGTCAAATCCAAAAAAAATATTGCCAAAAGCCATATCCAGGTGCTTACCCTCTATGCTTTCTTCTGAGAGTTTTATGGTTTTACATTTTGCATTTAAGTCTTTGATATATTTTGAGTTGATTTTTGTGTGTGGTGTAGGATAGGAGAACAGTTTTATTATTTTTCATGTGGCTATCCAGTTTCAAATACCATCTGTTGAAGAAACAGTCTTTATCCTCGCTGTATTATTGGATCCATATTGAAGATTAATTTACCATATAAGTATAGACTTAGTTCTAGTATCACTATTCTGTTGTTCTGTTCTATTTGTTTATTTTTAGTTCCAATATCATACTACCTTGAATACTATAGCTTTGTGATGTAGTTCGAAATCAGGAAGTGTGAGGCCTCCAGAATTTTTTTTTTTCCAAAATTGCTGGACTATTTGATGTCTTTTATTTTTCTATAGGAACTTTAGGATTACTTTTATTTCTGTGGAACCCATTAGAAATTTTACAGGGGATGCATTAAATCTGTGAATTCTTTGGGTAATAATATTCCAGTCAATGAGCACAGAATATCTATTATATTTAATCTATTACTTCAATTTATTTTGCTATTAAAATCTTCAGTGTAGTTGTTGCTTTCTTCAGCTTAGTGATTTCTGTTTTATATTTTAAATATTTTCTACCTTTTGAAATTCTCAGTTATGCATTGCTCTCTTGGCATCTATGAACATCCTTAGTGCAGTTATTTTTAACTCATTCAGGTAAACCACCTACTTCCTTATCATTAAGATTGATTTCTGGAGCTGAATCTTATTCTTTTCTTTGGAGCATATTTTCTTTGATCTCATTTAGCATAATATTTAATGTATTCCTTAATTCTCTCTGCTAGTATGTTTGCATTAGATAAAACAGCTGCCTCTTCTGTTGCTGGGCAAAATGGGATCTGGCGATGACAAGATTCAAGAAAGAATTCTTGAAACATTATGAAGTGCAGTTTACAGATTTATTAGAGAAAGAAGATGGGAGAAATAGCAGAAGGGATAGAGACCTCTTGGACAGGGAGAGCTGCACTGATTGCTATGAGATTACTAAATTTATACCCCTTCTTTAGCCTGAAGAATGGCTATTGATAATAAAGGCATCCTTTTAAACACCAAAAGACCAGGCCATCTCTGCACATGTTCCAAGTGAGATAGGAAGAAGTACATTCTGAGAGATTCCTTAATTTAGTTCTAAAATTCTCTGTAGCCAAAAGGAAATCCATGCCATTTTGTCTATTGTATGCTTGTTGGAGGCTCTTCATGCCAGTCTGTGCTTGTCTTGATTTTGGAAGTTTGCAGAAATGCTTAAGATTGTTGATATGCCACATTCCATCCTAACTTCCTGCCAACACTTCCAGTCTTGTCAGTTTTCTGGTATAGAACATGAAGCTTGTCTGTCAACCCATATTGAGTTCCTGGTGGTCTCTCACCCCTTTGTGATTGTCCAAATCATTATCTTTGATTTTAGTACCTATCAGTGTTTTAAAGGGGAAGATCACAGTCAGCTCCTGGATGTGGGCTTATTTAAACTTGTCTTTGGCAGCAGTTGATAATGTATTGAGTCAAATATGTCTTCCAGGAAGAAACTGGGAGATGAACATTTTAACTTGCTCCCTCTGTGCTGAGCTGAATGGGCAGCCATTACAAATGCTCCTGGGAATGCCTGTTAACATTTGCTTCTTGGTCCACTACAGTTCCTCGGACGTGTGAGTGCAAATCCCACTGTGTATCCCAGCAAAGAGCTCTGAGGGCCTATCTCTAGGATGGCATTTGTGAAAGCTAGGGTGCCAGGCATGTGTGTGAGTTCCTTCCAGATAACTGCTGGATTCATCATAGAGAAGCCACAGAGAGAATGTGGAGAATCTCAGTCAGAAACTGATGCATTTTGTTTCAATATGGATATTTTCTCAATCTCTTGATGTGTAGGAGTATTTCCTCTAATTCTGTATTTTTCTCAGAATTTTTCCATGTGTAGCTGTTCATTAGGTGTGTCCATAGAAGAAGGGAAATTCAGGAACCAACCTCTTATTATCAACATCTTGGTCAGAATTTCTCAGCATTTAGCTTTACTCAAAAACACAATAAAAACAATATCCTGTTCTATACCAATCATCTGATTAACTCAGGAACAGCCAGATGGAAGAAATGCTTAGGGCAAGGTCTGTGGAAAGAAGTGCAGAGTTTTCATGCCCTTTCTGGACTCACCACTCTCCCACTACCTCCCTGTTTTCACTAACCTGAAAGCTATCCTGCACGAAATCTTTATTTTTTTCTTCTTTTATCAGATATTTACTGACTTAGGAGATGTGTTGTTTTGGGTTTTTTTGGTTTTTTTTTTTAGTTCTGTGAGTCATTTTTACTACAATTATTTCGCACCATCATTTTTTAGAAAATAAAAAATCGATTATTTAGTGCTGAGCAAAAGTCTTAGCTGCTCATTTTTTTTTTAAATAGAAAATAGACCATATTGGTTAAAAGAAAAAATAAACATTCTCATTGTAACTATTCAATGATATTTCCATTTATATTTTATAATAGTTTTATGGTAAATGCTGGTAGATTGACTCATCAGAATATAATATATAGCACCAAAGATTTATCCTCCTGTACTTAAAGGAGCTTCAGAAATCTTAGCCTGGGGCCCTTTAAGCTACTTTGTGGCCTCCTGGAAGCAATACAACAAAGACAGAAATGTCAGCATTGTAAATCAAAGACGAAAATTCCCATTAGTTTTAAAGGAATTTTTTCAGTGTGGGATAGTATAATTCTTAAGTATGGAACAGATATTTCCAGGTCTTTTATCAGTGATTCTAGCTTTGCTGAATATGTTTGCTTCTTTCTCAGCATTTGTCAAATATATTTGAAGTTCATTCAATTCACTTGGGCTGCATTGTGAAAGTGGCTCATGGAAATTTAAGCAGACAGTACTCATTAACATTAATGGACTTCCTAAGGCAAATTTCCCCCATATGGAGCTCACTATTAACCTCAGTATGAAGTTCGATTTTATCAAATATTTAGAGAATACTCAATTCTTTAAAAATATCCCAAATGCTATTTCAATAACAGAATTCCATATAAAATTTAAGTTACACAAGTGCAAGATTTGAAGGCTAGATTCATGTCTTTGTGAATTCTCCCACTAGCAGTGATTGATGTAATTTTCTCATTGTATTTCTTCTGTTCTGATGGGGTTTATAGGCACAGCACTTGTTGTTCAGTGGGACCACGTACATCTCCAGGATAACTACAACCTGGGAAGCTTCACATTCCAGGCAACCCTCCTTATGGATGGGCGCATCATCTTTGGATACAAAGAGGTTAGTGATGCATTGTTTAGTTCCTTACCCCCTTGACCTTGATCTTGACCTCTCTCTATACTTTCTTCCAAAGTCAAGAAAGGGGCATTTTATAGTACCTTTTGTTTTCTTTGCTTAATAAAAAACAATTTACTAGGAAGCACTGAATGCTAATTCTTTGAATTTTATATTGTTTTACATTGTGATATCATTGGCATTACGACCTATGAATATCATAAAATTAACAAGTAGTTAATTATATCCTAGTGATATTCTAGTCAACTATCTCTAAGTGTTACAGCTCTCTCTGGGACAAACCAAACGGACATTCTTCAGAAGTTTTTCAGGCAGATTTATTACACACGGGCTCAGCAGGGATGCTTCCCTAAAGGCTGAGCACGGGCTTCAGGTTAGGATACACTTATATAGGCTAGAGCAAGCACAGGAAGAGAGATGTAAATTAGAGTGAAGGGTTTCAAGCGCAGGAAGTTCTTTGACTATTGGTGACTTCAGTTGCCTGCAGCATTCTAGTAAGCTTAGATCACAGGATGTTTTATAGCTCTGCTAGCTCGAGCGTATTTTATGGCTACCTTCATGGCTGCTGGAAGCAGCAGGCAGGCCTTTTTCTTCGCATAAGAAAAATATTGTCAATTTGGAGAAACTTCTCATCTGAATCTTACTGTTTATATTTATATTTTTGTTTAGTTTTTTTTTTCTTATTTATTTCTGTGAACCTTTTTTGGTCCTAATTTCAAAATGACATTAGCGTTAGTAGAGTATTAGTAGACATGAAAACCTTTATGACTCAATGACCCAATACTGAAAGCGTTCCAGGAAAGCTGAGCTAATACTCCCTTTGACCAATGTTTATTATGTACTGATAGGAAAGATTAATTAGAAATCAAAGTAACAGAAAGAAAAGGGAATTTGAACTTAGGGGTTTGTTTCATTTTGCCAAGTAAACAATGAGCATTTCCTTAATTGTAACCTTAAATTAAGAAGGTATAAATTAGAATAATGGCATGTTTGGGTTCCAACTTTATTGACAATGTGTTTAAGTTCTGTTATAAAAATCTAAACTTTTGAGAAAGAAAACAGAACATAGAAACAAAATACCAGGAATGGCAGATGTGCTGTTTTAGCTAGTCACTGAGCATGAGAAAAATTCTGATGTAAATGTGAATTAATGCTGGACATGATTTACCTACAGGTTAATGGGTATTTATAATAATAATATTTTATTTTCAGTTGAGGGATTAATTTCTCCTTAGGAAATGAATCCCTGGATATTAAAAGGCTGTTGATCATTTGGAAGCAGTTCATTTTACTCAAATCTTTTTAAATCCATGTTTTCTCTAACATGAGGAGTAGTTATATCTCAATTAAATAGACCAGTCTTTGTAAATCTCAAAACCTATTAGATGTTTCCACTCCTTTAAGCAGTTCTACCATGCTAAATTGTTCATTAATTTGGACAATAACGTGAATAATATGAATTCAATATAGAAGCTGTTCTGTTTAAGTACTTCTTTATCCAGTGCTGTTTTGATACCACAGCCCACAATATTCTTATATCATGCTTCCTGGAAACCAAGAAAATATCTCTCAGAGACTTATTTATTTCTACTGTTTATTGTATTTAGTGTGTGCTGAAACTACAGAGTGACATTATGGAATGTTAGTTTTCAACAGTTTTAACCAACAGTGGTAATGTTTCTGGAAAGGAAACAGGGTCAGTAAGTCTAGACACAAATTTCACTGACTGTAGACTTTGTCAAAACAGAGGTTTTTGTTCTTATGTGGTTTCTTTCTCTAGTCTTCATTATCAAAATTGTCATCTTTATTTACACATTTCTCAATGGTTATCTCACATTGCAGAGTAATAGTTTATTCTTCCTAGTGTCTCTTTGTAGTGGGTTTGACATCTGTAAATTTTTTTCTTTTCTTTATTTTAATCAAACAAGAATATTTTCATTGTGGTTTTCCTGTTTTGTCATAGGGAGTATTAAGCTGATAGGTCATTGAACATCAGTCCCTCTGAACTCAGAGTTCTGAAGAAGTCATTTTTACCTTATTATTTGCCTTACTATATTTCTCTATTCTGGTTAGAAAACAATCTTTTCTTTTCTATTTCATATTCTACCTTATTTATTTAAAAAAATGTATTGCAAGAACACTGCTCCACAACATTATATGGGACTACATTTATTTTTTTTCCAGCAATTATACATTTCATTTTTTTTTTTTAAGGAAAGGTACAGGTAGGAATGAATGTAGGTAGACAGGCAAGAAGAGAAAGGAGGAAGAAGCACTTTATTCATCTTGTCTGTTCAACATTGGCCCCCGAATGGGAACCTTGGTCCTTGGGATATATATGGATGGCACAGGCCAGAGGTAAGCAGACCTAACTACTATTCTACCAGGGTGCATCATATATGTTTTATTTGAATGAGGCAAATGCCTATTTGAAAAATTTGCCACAGTAAAGGTTCCTTTGCATTTGGAGTGAAAACTAGATGCTCCTGGTACATCTGCAAAACATTTTTATAATAATAGCATGAAATAGTTGTTTGCATAACGTGTTATCCTGGGCAAAATACTTTCACATGATGATAGTTTAAAATTTTTCGACAGTATCCTATATTTTTAATGTTCTGAGCTTTCCACAAAGGCACTATGGTATTGAAGGTGTTTAATAAATATATATGACTTCATTATGGAATTAGATCAACACAATTATGTTGATTGTATAGTGATGTAAAAACTGAGTCAGGTTAAATGATTTGCCTGAGGTCATAGTGCTAGTTAAAAACAAATCTAAAACTAAATATCTTAATTTGGTTACCCCAGGATACCTTAACATTTTTTTTTGTTTCCCAAGGAGATTATACGTAACACTTCACAAATCTATTTCTAATTTTTCCTCAATAAATATTTGTTAATATTTGGTGTTTATATATCTTTTTATCTGATCCCAGTATGTTACACAATTGCAATCCCACAAAGTAAGGAGAGATGTTCCTAATTAAATTGTAATGCTAACCAAATCATCTGAAGATAAGAGTATAAGGAATATCGTTTTGTATTCCTTTCTAGATTCAATTTATAAAACCTAAATTATAAAGGAAGGTAAACAAAATTCTGTAATAATTTTCTTTTAACTGACTAATGCCACCTTTATTTGATTATATTTTAAATAAGTGGGAAGAAAAATTCTGATTTACACACAAACTAATAAGGGACTTGGCTAAATTATAGAGTAAAATTAGTAGAGTAAAATCAGACAGATTTAATTTTTATGACCCTCACATGATTTATTCTGACATAATTGTTTATCTTAGTAACTTTTTTTAAAAGGAAAGATGTAAGCAGGCAAGAAGAGAGAGGAGGAAGAAGCATTTATTTTTTATCTAGTTGTCCATCTTGGTTGCTACCCTAAACTCTGGGTTGTGAATCAGGTCCTTGGCATATATGTGGACTGTGATTACAAGAGGTTATGGATTAACAGCTAACTTATCAGGGTACATTTCTTAGTAACTCTTAATACCAGCTCCCTATACCACAAATGACCTCCAATTCTGTCATGTTTCATTTATAGTCATTTCCCCAATTAGCATAATTTTTCACGGTGAATAAAGATAAATAAAGATCAATAAATTGTGCTTCTCATAAAAATCTTTCTTGTAATGGATAGAGGTAGGGAAGTATTACTGTTGTTTAAAATAAAAGTAGATACAGATTTGTTCACAGCATTTACTGTTCCTTTACTTAAGTCCCACTGTTGACTTTAACCATACTGGTTCAGATTCCTTTAAATAATTATGTTACATCTCCTGAGGCTGTAGTTCTGTATTCAACCAAATCTTTGGTATGTGTTTTAAGTTAGATTCATATTGTTACACAGATGTTCACTTCAGTTGACTGCAAAGATAGAATTTATTTAGGATAAAGCTGAAGAACATAAAAAAGATAACATCTTGTATAAAATTTTCCTCTCAAATTATCAACTGTACATTTTGATGCATCATTTTTTCAATTTGAAGGTATCTATTTCTTTCTTTTGCACAGGTTTAATTGTCTGATGTAATTAACCACCTTGTCATCTATTTCCTTGGATATATTAATACTAGTTCTTTTCACGTTTGTTGCTAACTCCAATATCTAGATTTTCTGTGTATCTATCTCTCTGTAGCTTTTATTTTCCTTCTAGATTTCCATTCCTTGGATGTGTTGTCTTTCATGCTAGGTGCCTTTTGATCAAATTTTGGACATTATAAAATACTAAAGAGATACTTCAGTGTTGTGGATGGTGTTTCCTTCCTTCAGAGAGGGTTTACTTGTTTTGTTTGGCAAGAGATAGGACAGATAACTTTTAGCTTGTACAGGGCTAAGCTCATTCAAAGTCGAGGCTGAGTCCTTGTAAAGACTGACATGTTTCTGGTTAGGCCTTTCTCTTGAATATATTCTTTCAGGAATCTCTGCTTAAGGACTCCTATTTAGTGTTAACTTTTTGCCTTAATGACCCCTTGAACTATGTTTTCCTCAACAATATGAAACTGTCTGAAGTTCTGTGCAGTTGCTCAGTCTCTAAACCTTACTTATGAGCAGTCATGTTGGGTTCACTTCTGTGATTTCCATCTTCTGGAACCTAGGCTTTCCAAGTCCTTGCTCTTTGATAGCCACCTGCTGCCTTCAGCAGATACCTTCCATCTTTTATTTATCTTTCCTGCTTGATCTCAGTAGTAGAAACGATTTTTCAGAAATGTATCTGTTATAAACAGAAGTTCAATCACTTGAAAGTTGGATGAAATCTAACCTTTATCAAGCTCTTCTTATATGCCAGAAACTAACCTACGTGCTTCAAATTTATCTCAGAAATTTGAAATATGGGGACTGTTGGATGGGGCTGCTCGGTTATGTGAGGAGCAGTTCGAGAATGGGAAAGTGTCAAGGCCACTCTGGAACTTCTGTCCAACAAGCCATGATGACTGTCCTAAAATCTATGGCAACAAGAAAACTAGTGAGAAATGGAATATCACTGTACATTGCTATTGTTTATTGATGTCAAGAGGTAAATGAAGAAGAAGGAGTTTATGGTTTTCTTAGAAGGCATCAGGAAAGAAAGAAATAAGGCTTTGAAACTGAAATTCTGTGTTTGCAAGAACTGGTGCTTCTATTGATCTGACACCTGATGTAAATGAAGTTATCATTTACCATGTGACTTCGGAGAATTTATTTTCCAATTCACTGGCAATTTGTGTCCTTTCATTGACACCATCGACCTGTTCAATTAATTAGATCTAATAATGATAGAGACTCCTTACCATGAACCATTTTCTTGGGATTCATTGAGTCTAGTCCAATTTACAGTGTATTGCAAAGTCCTTATTGAAAGAATGCTTGGTTTTATAGAGAGTGCAGGTTTTAGAAATCAATGCAAGGATGTTTTTCTTTTGGTGCACAATATGCAATAATAGTAATATCACTCTCAAAGAATTGTTGAGACTGGGCATTCATATTTCTGAAAAAAAAAATGCATCTTTGGAATTAGAGGGAAATGCTTATCAAGAGTTTTGGCAGCACTGTGAACGTTTTGATGTCCAAAGATGTTTTGCAAAAAAGGGTAAGACTATATGGCTCCTGATAGCAAACGTGAAATAAAGTGCTGTCATTGCTGGGGTTTAATTCATTTAGCCTGTCCCTCACTGTGATCGTGGGAACAAAATTGGGAGTGTTTGGAATGCAGAGATATTATTTAAAATTCAGGGAATTTCCAACAAACAAAACAAAAGAAAACCCCAAAGCACAAACATGCATTATCTAGTTCTAATAATAGCGGAGTAGCTGATTGTTTATTGGAAAAATTGTCACCTAAAATACCCAGACCATCACCTGGATCTCAGCATAAAGAAACACTGCTCTGAGGCAACACATTTAGAAGAGGTATTTCAACTATATGGATAGAATTAGGATTCTAAATCAGAAAAAAACAAAATGACAAAAAGTATCAAGATCTATCAATGAAGACCTTATCTGGAATAGTGCCTTAGATGGATTCAGAAGTCAAAACTTTAATCCTTCACTTACAGAGGTAGCATATGTTAACAGAAATGATAATTTTGAAATCACATCCTGGATCAAAGCAGGAAGTTTTAAATCTCTTAACGGAGGATCTTAAGAACTCACCATCACTTAAAGGATCCTTGTCAAAGAACTTACCTCTAAATTCTCAAGCTCTGAAAAAATTTTCCTAAGAAGCTGGCAAAATGCTTGTTGTTTCTTTGGCTACCTGGTTTCTTTTCTAAAACCTTGTTTGACCGCCTTGTTTATGGACCAAAATAGACAACCAGTTGTAGACAGTGTTTCAGACTTTGATTATATTATATATTCAGAATGAATACTACAAGAAGTATGACTTAAACTCTACAATGAGTGAATCCTATAACTGCCTAAGGCTTAGTGTATGTCTAAGACTTATTACCTCATTAAATGATAAATATCTGTGAGTAAATGATAAACTTTTTAAAACTTTTTTTGCATCAGAGTCCAAACATTCTTTGAAAGTTTTGAGCAGGACCTGAAACTCATTGGAGTTTGGGGGAAAATTCAGTCTTATCCAAAAGCCTTTTGTAGCATATTCTATCATAAACCTGAAAATGATTTTTTCAAAAATCTTTAGTGATCTTTTTACAGTACTCACTTCTCTCATGTATAGGCTTTAGGGCTAGGAACAGTTACTTGCAGGCTGTTGAGTATGGTAAATCCACCACAACAATGGAAGACATTCTTATTTTTGCAACTGGTTGCAATTCTATTCCACCTACTGGGTATAAACCCACTCCTTCAACTGAATGCCTGCACTTGGATTTTCCTGCTGTAAACAAGTATAGTAACTGTTAAGCATTTCCAATCACCAGAAAAACACCCATCATCACTTTTGAACAAACTTGTCAGTTTCTTGGCCCAGTAAAAGTTAGGACATGAGCATAAATTACCTCAAGTTAACTCTCACAAAAATCAAGAGGTAGTTACTTTGTTTACAGAAGGGGAACCTGAAACACCCAGAGAGGTTAGTGACTTTCTAAAAATGTGTAACAAAGATGCACACAAGACAGTAAGTCTACCACTGTAGGGTACTGCCTCCCTCAGACTTCTTTTTTGAGAAATTACTGAACTGGTGCTCACTGATGGAGTAGCAGTTAGGCTAATCACCTCCATAGGAGTGCAGGCCAATGCCCCTGGGTTTGAATCCTGGGTTCGTAAAGCAATAACCAGTGTGAATAATTAAATAAACATAAAATGGAATGCTTCTTCCTCCTCTCTATTCCTTTATTCTTGCATGGTCTTCAGCCCTACCTGCACCTTTCCTTTAAAAAATAAAAAACAAAAATTATTGAACTGCTTGACTTACTTTAGTATCTTCGGTACTCTTCGGTGATTATTCTTTATTATACTGTAACTCATCCACTTGAGATCACAGGTAAGAATGGCGTGCTTTTCCACAGCATTTATTTTTTCACTTTACCTGTTTTTTTAAACAAAGGAAAGTTGTGCCTATGTAAGTAGCAACACCATGCCTCATTTCTTAGAGAAATGTACTCTGTATGTCAAACTTCCTTTTCTGTTAATAACTAACAGTAATCCTAGAACCCAGCCTATATACTGTTTTAAGTTTCCGTTGAACAGTGACTGTTTGCTTGATGACAATAGAGATGGGTTGGAAATTTGCGAACTATTATTAATGTAAGAAGGTCATTATGTATCCACTAAAGAGATCTTATTCCAAAAACATTAGAGATTTGAAATCAGATATTATAGTCTTCAGTGATGTCTTTCCTACATTCCATCCTATTTCAGAAGTGGCCTTTTCTCTGACTTATTTCATCTCTTTTCTATTACATTTTGGATTTATTATTACTTTAGATATAAACTAGGGAAGGATGTGATTCTTTTTGTGTCTGTCACAAATTCAGTTACTTTTCTTTCACTGACTCATTGGAAAGAGAAGGATAGTCACCAATTTAGGAAACTGCAATTTAAAAAATAAAAGCTCATGTAATCCTACTAAATGGAGACCTGGGGAAATCACAGACAATACAAGTCCCACCTGAGAATCAGTCTATTCTATACATTTCTTAATTGATTATTTTGCTGTCTCCTTCAGTCAAAAATTTAGTATATGGGAAATTTATTGTTTATTAAGTGAAATCACTTTTTAATGCAGTCTGTCATTCAAGTATTTAAGTCTGCTGTTCCTTAGTGTAGCGTTTACTGTTTCTGTGAAAAAATACATAGTTAATAAATCCACCCTTGCCAATTGGTTGTAGATTTAAATGGCACCTTTAATTCATTTTCTGAATTTCTTTGAAGGATATTTGACTGATTAAATTGTAATGACCCTCCATTCATGGTAATCATCCTGAAAGTATTAAAAAATGCACTCTTGCCAAGCTTGTAGAACTTATGGAAAAAAATAATTCAAGAGTATAAGAGAAAACCCCCCCAAAACTTGAAAAATGAAACAGAAATCATTTAGATCTAAAGTAATTTTTCTTCTATGGCTACTGCTGAATGTGTGAGAATGTTTGATGTGTTAATAAAATATATATGCACCCCAGAAACTTTATGCTTGTGTGAGTAGAAATGTATATATTTGTTTATATTTTTATTATTAAAAATTTATATATAATATATATTTACAATACAAAGTTGAGAAAATCCGGATGACATATCCTTTCTATAAACTCTCGAGTATTAATTCTAAGGAAAACGAGGCAAGATACATTATATCACTAACACGAATCTGTTTTGTTGAATATATAAAGTATAAAATTGTATCTATACATATTTATTTAGGATTTAATTTGCTTATATTTGAGAATTTTATTTTTTAGTTATCTCACACATAAAAACACCTAGTGCCTAGTTTCTTTTTGCTTTTTCATAGTGTCAGAGAATGACAATTTGAATCATTTTCTCTTTATAATATACCAACAGTAAATGCTATGAACAAAAATACAGGCATTTGTACATATCTCTGTACATACATATATACACACGTAGGCAAGACAGGAGGATCAATAATCTCAAAAAATAATTTTGGAAATAGAAAACTTGTTCTAATATCCACACTGCCTTTAGTTAGCTATATTGTCCCTGGGTAATCTATTTGGTGCATTTGGGTGCATTTTTTCCTTGTAAGCCTCACTTCCCTTTCCTGTCTGAGATGTCATCAGGACATTGGTCTCACAAGATGTTCTGGTCTGGGATCAGGACATATCCAGCTCCCTGCTCTGATGTTCCATGACCAAAAAGCTCCTCAGTCCCTGAGGGGAAAGACCTTATACATGGGGCATGTCTCCCTAAACCGAGGGTATGGTGTTTCCTATCCCTTTTGTCTTTTCCTCTTTTGTGTTTTATTTCCAGGTCATGTTTAAATAAGCTTTCTCATCTAGCTTTCATCCCAGAGGAATTCCCATCCATAGTTCTGGGATGAAAGCTAGATGAGAAAGCTAGATGAGAAAGTCTTGGGCAGAATAGCAGTTTTCTTCCTACTGTCTGTCCTTCTGTCTGTTCATATGAATGCCACCTCTAGTTCATTCATTCTGTTAATGGAAAGTTTTAATTCAGAGACCATACTGGGTGTGTGCGTGTGTGTATGTGTGTGTATGAGCGTGCATGCATTACAAATAGATATGTTGTGACCATTTAAATATGGGAAGCTTTCAAATAAAAATTCAGATTTGAATCTTCTCTTGAGAAATCAGAAGCCTTGGGAAAATTTGTCTGCATTTCCACATAGTAACATTTGGTTGGAAAATTTACACAGGGCGTTGTCCCTCCAATTTCTCCATTTTCAATATCTTTTTTCTTACCCCCAATCAACATTGACTAATGTCAAGGTTAAGTTTGAAGTCTCTTTTTTAATATAAACATTGTCTTTACTTACCAACTCGATGCTGTTGTCTCCTTACAGATTTTCTGTAGGGTATCATTGTGGACAGAGGGATAGAAGAGATGTCAAGAATATCATTTTAGTTTGCAGCTCTGTAGTGCTTTCATGCCATCAGAAACAATGCTCAGCCCATGGCATATGAAGAAAGTTCAGTAGCTGTAAACTAAATAGGGATGAAAATAATTGTGAGAAGTGTAAAACACAGGAATTTGCATATTGTCAAGTTTAATTGAAAGCTTTTCTATTCAAAGGTAGTTTTCAGGCAACTAAGCACTTTATGTGTTGTTTTGATAATAACAAAGAGAACACACTTTTAAAATCAGATACCCAGCTGAGTAATACAGCAAGGAGATCAAACATCTCAAGGTTATTGATGTGGGAAATTAAGGGTTGAATGCAGGTGAGACTGAGTAAAGTAATAAGCTCTAAGTTTAAAAATAATTTATATATATTCTCTGCATATATATATATGTGTGTGTGTGTATACATATATGCATATGTGTATATAGATATATAAAGTTACTAGACACCATAGTACTGATTAGCATGTGAACAAAAATGAGTTTGAGTAACTCCCTTCCATTTAGGTCCTGATAAGCCTATGATTCATACTTTGGAACACATACTATTCAACCAAACCTTTGCTGAGCTACTGTGATGTCTATTAGCTAGATAGCTGTTTCCATAATGGAAACAAATGAATGATTTGACAAGGTTTTCAGGGAAGAACAGAGAGGAAAATAAAATTCCATTACCTCAGATTCAAGCAGTTTGTTGTTATCTCCTTAACTGTTTTAGAGACAGATGTAAAAGTTCATGTTTTGGTATTCTGTTGGGCTCCTGTGTTCTGGAGAATGATATCATAGTGTAAAAAACAGCAACTTTGGTTTTTAAATCTTCCTCTAAGGCCAGTATATTCTGCCTTACCTTTGCTTACTCCTGATATTGTCTACTGCATTAATTTTCTCTAGTTATTACTAATCTTTTGCTTCTATACTTAATTTGTTTCACTCTATCATTGATAGAAAAATGTATACTTTCTTAAAACTTATCTATGTCTTGTAAAATGGAATAAAAATTTAAGTGCCTCAAAAAGTTATAAACTTTTATGTAGGCTGAAATAGAAGCCTATTTTAACTAACATTAATGTTCCCTTTCTACAACTACCTTGTCGAATGAATGTAATTATAAAATTCACCCCCAGAAATGTATGATTTAATACAAATCACATAGAGTCGAGTGAAAATTTAACTTTGCTTTAATTATAAAAAGGCAACTATTATAGGCACTTGAAAATAACAAAACTTCATCTCCTTTTTTTAAAGAAGCTTTTATAGCTTAGAATTTGTACCATTTCAGGTCAACTTCCTGACATCTTCAGAAACTAATTTAGGAGACATTTTGAAGATAAATACAAAATTGCAGAAAGGATTAAAAATAGCCTTCCATAAGCAAAGTTATAGTTTTGCTATTTGACCATTGTATTTGACCATTGCTTCTTTTACTTGGTTACTCTGTATCTTTGTAAATTCAGAGTCCTCTAGGCATAGGTGATTGGGACAATATGACAGACCCTCTCTTAGGATAATTTTGCTCAATATAGGCTGGAATTCTAGAAAGTTTTTTATATACATACATAATTACTGTGTTGATATTAATCAAAGGAATTTTATTTAAAAAATATTTTAGAAAGGAAGCAGACAGGAATGAAGGTGAGTATACAGGCAGACAGGAAGAGAGAGAAAGAAGCTGCCTTTATTGTTTATTTAGTTGTTCATCTTAATTTTCATCCCCTCCCATTTCCCTTTCCTTCCCCACTGCTCTGCATGATCCCCTGGACAGTGGACTCTGCTTGGGTTATGCCCACTGAAGCCGCAGACTTAACCACTGAGGCACCAGGGAAGGCTTTAGCTGTGGTTTCCAGCAGTATTCAATTCATCCTAATGTGCTCTAATTTTATATTGACATGGAAACATGCAGGCAGGTCTGACTTGCTAGAGCTCACTTAGCCTGATTCCTTGCCTACAGTGAGTGAATGGACAAATGATCCTTTGGTAGAGCCATCCCACATCTTTGATGTTTTTTGTAGCAAAAAGATTACAGCCCAACAAGGCAGAATAGTGAAAATAGGGCAATCTCAAGTAGAGAGGGCAGACATGTATCTGAAAGAAATCTGTGGGAAAGCCTGGACTTGTTCATCATTTTCTCATGAATATTTTTTATAATATTAGGCATATAATCCAATTGACTGGAGTGGCTTTTTCAAAATTTGCTGTGTAATTGTTTCATGAAAGGCTTTGGTGGCTTTGAGGAAAATGTAAGGACTCAAAGTTTTCTTGTACAATTTAATTTAAAAATTTAATCAGGATAAAATATCACCGTTTTAAAGAACCTATGCTCTTATTCATGAACTCTGTAAATTCCTAAAGCATTTGAAGCCAGTGGTATTCCATAAGTTATTATCCTTTCCCAACCCTTCCTCTTCTAGTTTTCACCACCTCTGAAGATTTTAGTATACCTCTTTAGACCCCATAGGCTCTTCTTCGAACATGCAGCAGACACCGTTCTTCTAGCCTGCAGTGTGATTGAACTCCTGCAGGTGTACAGCATGGTGACCATGAGTCAAGCATGACTCCATTTTTTTCTGCTCCTAAGATCAAAAGCCTTGGTGGAATTGTTGACTCTCCTCTCAATTTCCTTATTAAATTCATTTTAATTATAGTAGCATCACAATCTACTCAGAATCCATCTTTCTGTTACTTGCACTTCCTGAACTTAACACTCTAGTATAATCCAAATCACCTATCTCTTATCTGTTCAACTTGTCACTCTCTTAATAAGTTTTTCTGTCTCTCCTTGCTCCCTAAAGTCTTGATCAAACAGTAGCCAGTGTGATCTTTTTCAGGTGTTAGGGAATATTCTTCCTCCCTTCAAAATTCTTAAAAATTTCCCCATACAACTTAGAATAAAACCTAAAGTCATTTCCATGGTTTGCAGGATGTAAATGCTCCCTTTAATGTACCCCACAACTCCCAACTCTGTTGGTAGCCTTGTTTAATCTTTCTGATCCAGTGATACCATTTTAATTTCTAAAACACACAAAAACTATTCAGTCAAGGCTTTTCCATGTACTGGAGCTGTTTCAAAATACCCACATGATAGACTCTCTTCCTTTAAGTTTCTGCAGAAAATCCACTATCATACCGACCTTCTTTGATATTCTTCTCTTAAAAATTCCCATCCCTTTCTATCTCTGTATCATGTTTTATCTCCTCCCCAGCATTTACCATGATCTCCTAAGCATAATATATGTTTTTTATGTTCATGTGTTTTATTGTTAGTTTTTGTGCTCTAGAATGTAAGTCCATGACTTTAAGCTCTTTGTTTTGTTCTATTCTGTAATTCCAGTGCCTGTAATAACACAGAGAAAATGGTCAATTACTCTCTGATGAATGACTGAAAGAATTATTTCTATCTCATCAGATAGTATGGGGAGTGTAAATGCCTTTTAAGAAAAATAATATATATGTAGTAAATATTCTCAGAAGTTTATTTTCTACTTTATACTGCCACATTATACTAAAACTCATATTAGAGATATTTATGGGAATAGTATGGTTAATCAGACACAAATAAATCTAAAGCTGTCAACAAGTTAAAATGTCACCTTTAGAAGTAGATGTTATGACCTACCAACCTCTGCTCTCTTTAGAGCCGGTAGAATATTCCCCCCTTATAATAGTATGGATTAAGAGTTTACTTGTTAAAATTTGGGAAAATCAAGTTCATTCAATAGAATTAAATGATTGAATTTGAGGCTTGAGGAGTCCTTAAAAGTCATCAACAACTCTCTTCCATCAACAACAACTTCCCAGAGGGTTGACCAATTAATGATGGAGTTATTTTCGGTGACAGAAAATTCTCTGCAGTCATAGGAAACCCATTTTGTTTTGGGATGGACTGTCTAGATCTAGATAACTTATATAAATTGGTCTTAGTTTTTGAAATCCAGAGAAAAAATAATAAATCAGGAAATCAAGAGAGATATAGAAGAGAGAGAAAAAAGAAGCAAAACTTTTCTAAAACATTCCAGTCTTTCAAGATTTATTATAACTTGTAACTTGAAGTAAGAATTATTTATCCAATTCCCAGAAAACTGGTGAGAAGACTGTTATTTCATTTTACGTAAAAACACCCAGAGAAATTTGCATTGGTTACTAGATCTTTAAGAATTTGCTGGTTAGTATTACTGAGTAACAAATCATACCGAATTCAACTGCTTGAAACAACTCCATATCATATTTTTCACAAGACATCTCTGGATCAGCTTGGTGGTTCTACTCATCTGGCTTAGACTCTTCTGATCTCAGCTGAGCTTAGTCATGTATCAGTGTGAGCTGGTGATTGGGTAGGGCCTAAATGCTCAAAGATGACCTCTGCTGGGAAGAAAACATTACATGTCTCTCATGTGTCTGCAGCAGACCAGCAGGATACATCCTCATGGCAGTGGCAGCGGTTCAACAATGGAGTTAGAAATGTGCGAGCACTTTTTCAAGACTCCTTTTTGTTTTAAATTTGCTGTTATCTTCTTTTGTCACATTACTGAGCCCAAATTTAGAGTGGGAGAGGACTGGAAAATGAGACGGCTAAGGGTATGGACACAAGGAGGACATTGACTAAGGTCATTGGATCAATTAATCCACCACCACAGAACAAAACCATTAGAAGAGAGGTTTGGTTTTTAAACAAAATACAATAGAAAGGACAGGAAGGAAGATTGGGAGGGAGGAAGATGGAGAAAACAAAATCAAAGTGAAAGATAGGTGATAGAAGTGATAAGGAAGACAGAGACAGTAAAGTGGAAAATCTGAAGAGAAACTGACTATATGGAAGCTCTCCAGGAACCAAGACATATAACCAAACTCTCATATAATAAAAATATAGCATCCATAATAACATAATAGGATTTTCCAATTGATAGCAATATAAATTCAGGTTCTGCTTTGAGTGTGGGAAAAGAAGAAATGCAATCGATTACACAGAATTATCTGGTAAAATATTTCACACTTTACAGAAAAAAACTGCATAGATATTGGAGAATGAAGACAAGTGACAAGTGCAAGTGACCAAGCTTTTATACTTGCTCCCAGGTAGACACTATTAATAATACTGTTTAAAAATTATATGTTATCTTATTAAGAGATGCAAATAAAACTTTTAACGGATGTTTTTATATATTTTCCATCCTTTTGCCTTTTCATCTTTATCTTTGTCTATCTTAAATATGTTATGTTGATAACCTGGAGTGTAAAACTGGGAAATAATATAATACCCTGAAGAAAAGGGATTGCATAAACTGAAACTGAATATGGCTTATTAGTCACTAAATAAAAGTATGTCAGTGTGTCAGTAAATGAGTTTTTAAAGGACAAGAATAGTAATTTGGTTGTGTTTGCTTATTTGTTTTCTTCAAATATCAGAATGCTTTTTAATGTTGCTTAAGAACTGCACATACTGATATAAAAGTGACAACACCAGGCTGCCTTGGTGGCCTTTCAGATAATGCCATCATGGCATAATCCACATAGGTTCTACGGACCTGGGTTTGTGCCGGGGCAGTTGGTTTGGGGGTGGTGGGGCTTGGGGGGGAGCGTGGGAACAACCTAGATGAACAACTAAATAATGTGCTTCTTCCTCTTCTCTCTTCCTGCCTGCCTCTACAACTCTTCATTGTTGCCTGTTTCTTTCCTTTAAAAAAAATTTGTCAAAACCTTAACATTGTTTAACAGAGCACGGATTTAATACATAAAGGGAAAATGTGATCAATTTGTTTCAGGATAATTCCACACATTTCAGAAATATTAAAATTGGTCAACTTGAGCAAATACTTTCATGATATCATGGGCAAAAACAAGGAGCATGCCCTTATTATATCTTCTTTCCAATTTATTTTCCTTTTCCTTATTGCCGTGCAATTTATTATAGTTTACATGATGGTGTGATCTAATGGGTTCTTTAATAAATTACCCACAGAAGACCCACAGTATGTTTATTCTACCTAAAGATTTGCTGGTGCAGTTTTCTTTCCTTTCTGTTTCTTCTCCCTGTATCCATTGAAGATAGTTTTATTCTCATTTTTATTTCTATAAAACTGATACTAATAATAGCAATCTTATTTCCAATGACTTTCCTACATCCAGAAACATTGGCTCCAGGAGTTTCTTCTTTGTAATTATTATATGATGTTTTATATCTTCTCAGTTCACCCTAAATGTTTTGAAACCATAAATATTGGAAATATCTGTCATATTCATATTTCATTTCCATGGAGTTCAAGTTTACGAAACATGACCCATAAAAATTCATAAATTTCCCATATGATTGTCAACCAGGATGGTGAAGTTCAATATTCATTAACAATTTCCAGTTTCACTATATATCGAATACAGGTGCACCCTGGTGAAGCAGTGGTTAGGTCAGTTACCCCCAAAGGAGCAAAACACATAGTCCTGGGTTTGAGTCCCAAATCCAGGGGGAAACAGTGTGAACAACTAACTAAATAAATAAAATGCTTCTTCCTCCTCTATCTTTCTGCCTGCCAGCCTAGTAGCCTTTATTCCTGCCTATACCTTTCCCTTAAAAAAATACAATAATATTTTGAAACATATATTTAGCAGTTCACTCATCTTTCTCTAGACTTTTTATCCTTAAGATCACTTATAAACAGGGATATTTATCCACTATGAAAATAAATATATAATAGTCTTTTATGAAAACAAATGGTGCTTGGAGAATCTCCACTCCTGAAATTATAACCAGCACTATAATGCATTCATGTTATACCTACATGTGTGATAAGTGCTCAGCATCTAGCTTTGGTTAGATTCTCTGAGAATCTTTTGCTTTCATTTAATAATGAAAGCAGTATCTACAAGTAGATACTTGTAGGACCAGTACTCCTGTCACTTACACCCATAAAATAGCACTACACATACACACAATTTTTAGGTATTTGTTTCACTAATATTTTTCTCTCTCTTGTTCTTTCTTCCATCCCCTGATTTTGTCCATGAAACTAGATGATCACACATCTGCCCATACCCCTGAGTGAAATTCACATCTAACACATAGCAATCTTATTTTTTCTTTTTCAGATTCCTGTCTTGGTCACACAGATAAGTTCGACTAATCACCCGGTGAAAGTGGGACTGTCTGATGCATTTGTCGTTGTCCACAGGATTCAACAAATTCCCAGTATGTAGAAGAAGGGTAATCACACAGTCTGAGCCTGCTGTGGGGGTAAATTTAAAGGAGATTGATCTTGGCCAGATGTAACTATTTGGACAATAGATTCCCTAATCAAATTGCTGCTTATTTATTATATTGTGTGGTGTATAATTCTTACTGGTGTTTGCTATCTCTCTGTTATCCTACTTTCTAATTAATAATTCGGGCAAAGTGAAATTCTATAGCCAAGCCAAGAGTGTGATTTCACTTTCTTTAGGAGAGTTTGTGTAGTTTCACAATATATTTCTTTACTGATAAAAATAACATAAAGGAATGACATTATTTGAGTTATAGGGTGTGTGATTTTTGTTTGTTTATTTAAATACATTTGTCAACAAAAGAGCAGCTTTGTGCTATTTTATGTTCAATAACTGTATATAAAGTTATGTTGAAATCTAAGGGAAGATGGAAATAAAAGAGTAAGTTGGGATAAATATTTGGTGTAACTTTACCTACTAGAGAAGACATATATTTTCTTTGTTTAAACCATTTTTGCCTATCTATTCTAGTTTACATTTTTAGAATAAGAACATATGTGTCCCTTTGGGCAACTGTTCATCATATTAGAAAATCAAAATATTACTGCTAATTGTAGTAGGTCTGATCCTGTAGTTTACTATAACTTGAAAGCATCTGTTCTTAAACTTCTTCTACATCAAGAACAGTCCTGAGGGATAGTTTGGTGTGTTAGTACTACAATAATTTATTTATTTGTGTCCTAGACATGCTTATGTAAAGAAGAATTAAGTACATCTGAAGATTAGATCATTTCTTTTCTGCTTTCCCAAAGTTATTTTTCTTTTATTTCATCAATGTGATATACTTAATTTGTCAGATTCATTTATGCTGTTTTGTCTTGACTTGTCAATTCTATTTAATAATGTCATCTCTCAAATAGGGAAAGCAAATGGAATGGAAATTATTTAGACTTTTGAGAACATTGGATTAGCTGGGAACATTAAAGAGCTTACCTTACACCTGTGTTAGAATGACATTTATATGTGACAGTTCCGCTTGATAAAGAACATGAATCTTTCATGGCGGTGGATTTCTCCTTGTTAACTGAGAATTTGAGGGAGGTAATATTCAAGACAATTGTTGAATCAAGACAGATTTTCCATAAATTAGATTGTTCTTTTAACAAAGGAAGATTATATTGGTAGGTGTAGGCAACATAAAGATAATTCTGACAGGACTCAGTCTTGGAACAAAAAAATTGATTCTTGTTTTAAATGCAATATTCTCAATTTTTTTCCCACAGGTGTTAAACCATACATATCTTTTTGTTAATTATTGCACAAGTAAAAGAAAACACTAGCTTTCTCTTGTCATTCTCTTTTAACTCTGAAAGAATTTTATCTGTTGCTTCCTCAGAAGTCATGTTGGTTCACATTGATGTTCTGATATATTATTGTTTAGAGAAAAAGACCCACCAGAGTATAAAAGAAAAAGTTTTCCAAATATATTTTAATATTCAAGTATCATGTCAGTTCTTAGATATGATAAAATTATACTTAGATATCAAGAGTCCCAAATTCAATGGTGAATCTTTATTGTGCTGTAATGGAGTAACCACCGTTTTGGGGGAAGAAATATTCTTCAAAAATATAAACTTTATTGACAAATTAGCGAAATTTATTTAACTTTTGAGAAATGATTATTTCTGTGTTTCCTAAATTCCGGGAGTCAGCATTCATCTAAAACAATTACTCAAGCATTGAGTTCAGAGAAAAGCTGCTCTCAGGCAAGCTGCTGGCTAAAGTGATGTGCACACTTCCTGAACCTTGAAATGGTTCCATGTGAAGAAAATTAACCAAGAAGGAACGGAAGTTCTGAGTTTCTAATCCACTCCTCCCTGCCATTAGTTGGGACCATATTTCATCAAGAAATTAGAATTGATGTGTTAAATTAAAATCTACTTAAAAATATGTTCCCACATTTATAAAGTTTAATGATGTCTGTTACGTGAGCTTCTGCGTAAGGGGAAAGAAATCATTGCACTGTATTCACTACTTTAACAACAACAACAAAAAGGTATTTATTTATATTAGAGAATAGGGGCACTCAAGATAAGCATAATGCAAGTTAAACAAGCATTTTTTTCTGAGAAATAAGATGATTTCTAAAATCCTCTGCTATTTATGTATGCAATAAGAATGTAGATTAGTATTTAAGACGTTTGCAAAAATATGTTCCTTATTCATAACACTCATTATTTGGAGCCATCCTCATAGGGAATTTAAATTCTTCATCTCTATTAGAGCTTTTATCTTCCCTGAGTGAATTTAGGGCAAAACTGATTATTATCCTAAATATTTTAAGGTGCATTGCATAGAGCATGTTCTCATAAGATCAGTTTTCTGTCTTTCTAATCACTTATTCTATAACCTACAGCCTTGCCTTAATCTAGCCATGGCAACATGGGAATGCATGTTACAACCTTGAGAATGTATTTCCCCAGTGGGACCACAGTTACTATACCACTGTTACCAGATTTGGAAACGGTTTTCTAAAGCATTTGAAATGCTGTGAGGCAAATTTAATTTATGAAGATTTCTTTCTACTTCTGTACCACAGTGTTAGTAAACAAAAAAACCTATATTTTTTGGTTTTTGAAGTATTTCGCTCATAAGTGATTGCAATGTAAGGTTCAGGCATAGTTTTTTAAGACAGTTTTTATCTTTCAAAAAAGATCAGGTGATCTGGTAGTTTAAAATATCAAAGGGAATCCAGGCATTGTTCATAAATTACTAAATGGTTCTGCAGTTACATGGGAAATTGCTTTTATTTTCCGAAACATGAAGAAAGTCTGTGGTGAAATTTAACCCTTATATTTAAAAAATAAAGCTAATGATTTAAATCAGTTTCAAAGTTTAGAAAGTATAGGGGATATTGTAAAGTGAATACTGGTCATGAGATGAACATATTTAGTTTTTCATGCTTTTTATATAGAAAATGACAGTCTTCGTATCTAGGATGCAATGTTTACATCATGCAGTATTGGCTAAAAAAGTAAGCTCTACATTTTTACTTGCGTTTATTGTTTATTCTTCATCCTCATCATCATCATCATCATCACCTTGAAAAGATGGTGATGCTGAGATATCCATACTTAAGTACTCATGAGCTTAACCAGTGAAAAACACCTTGATACCTACTCCCGGAAACTCACTCTTTCTATAACATCATTTGCTTTCTAACATCTTGTATGTGTTGTCTTTGTGTGTGTGTATGTGTGTGTGTGTCTCCCTACATCATCTTCTGTTTTTATAAAATATTTTGTAGAACTTTTAAAAACCAATTGAATTGAAGGAACCAATTGAATCTCCACAGGTACCGTTGTGAAAAACAGGTCCATTTACAATGACTTTGGGTATTCATTACAGCAATAGAAAAATAAAATCATGTTATGATGATAGGCAGAGGATATGTTAATTTAAAAGAATTTGTAAAATAGCCAAAAATACAGAAGGAAAATTATAATAATCAATGTTTTTTTTTTGTTTTTAGAATGTGCACCAACAAACACATATCAAAATAGTTGGCATTATGCTATAGTTTATCACATATTTTTCTCAACTACCTTTTTTTTTAAAGGAAAGGTGCAGGCAGGAATGAAGATGAGTAAGCAGGTAGGCAGGAAAAAAGAGAAGGCATTTTTATTTATTTTATTTAGTTGTTTATCTTCATTGTTCCTCCTCACCCTGGGACATGAACCCAGATTATTGGGATGAATGTGGACTGCACTGGCCAGAGGCAGCTGACCAAACCACTATACCACCAGGATATTTCAATATCTGTTTTAAATATGGTCATTAATGACTGCAACAAATTCCTTTATTTCATAATTTGTATAACCTTGTATCAGTAGTAGTTTGTCATTTAGATTACTAATCATATATCAGTAAAACAGGATAGAACATCTTTATTTCTAAATTTTTACACATATGTGATTCTTAGAAAATGAAAATGTAGCCAATGAATGTTAATTTTTAAATTATTTTTTGTAACGGTTGTACCAATTTACTCCCAAATAGCATCATATAGATACCCCATCTCCCCGAGTGCTCTCAGATACTATTATCATTTTTAAACTTTGCAAATTTGATAAGCAGAACATATTATTTCATTGATGCTCTGGTTGTCTTTTGATTATCAAAGTCTTAATATTGTCATATATTAATTAATCATGTATAAATTCCATAATTTTTTGTTAAATAACTCAGATAATCTGAGTCTCAGTTTATGTACCTTTAAAATTTTTTCTGCAATGTACAGGTCTTCCTGTATAAATTCACGGTTCTCACAAGAACTATCCATCTTGTTTGTTTCTCTATCCTCCAATTTACTGTTTTGAATTGCAATCTTAATCTCTAGGGTTTTGGCCTTCTCCATTAGGTCTGATTTTCCTCCATTCTCTGAGCTTAATCAGCATAACATTTTCAGTAGGAAACCCAGAAAATTATCTCATACTTTCTTGGTTCTTTTATTTGGATATTGAAATGGTACCATTTTAGTAATGTGAAAAGTCACTTTTATGCATATATGCAGAAGTCTGATATTAGAAACCAAAGTGGAAAGCAGCTGACTTACTTGAAATGTTTCTACTACAGGTTATGATACTGACTCTTTCGAATCCTTAGAATGCTCCACTTTTATTTTTCTCACCAGCAGTATATTACCTGGTACTGTGTTAGCATCAATCCATTTTTCATCAACATCTGCAGTTTTAAATTTAGTAACTTGTGTGCTATAGCATGTATGCCTTTGCTTTATTGGTTGTTATCATTCACCACTTAATAAGAAACAATTGCAATTTTAAACACAAAAATGACAACAAATTTTGAGTGCAAATAATTTTTTAAGATACATACAGGTTCAATGAAGCCTTAGAGAAACATTCACTGTAATACATGATCTCTTTATAAGCTGATACGTCAGGTAGCAATTTTTGAAAGAAGTTGATCAAAATTATATTTATAGAACTAAGAAAATACTCTTAATGAACAAAAGCAGATATTTGCTTAGTACTATGCAAAATGCCTTAAGTTTTAAATATTTAAAAAAAGATGTGTGGACCAGTACAGACCAATGGAACTTTCTGCACTGCTGAAATGTTCTAAATCTGAACTGTCTAATATAGTCTCACTAACCAAATGTGAATACTATGAAATTAAAAAATTGTTAGTTGCCTGGAGGATTGAAATTTTTATTTTATTTATTATTATTTTAATTTAAAGAACTATATGTGATGATGGCTACCATATTGGATGGGGCAACAGTAGGCCATATACACATTTTAAAGTAAAATATTCACTTTTAACATGATAATACATACTTTTTACTGCTTTGCTTTTTAGAAGGCCTGAGAATATTAGATGTGATTACATAATAAATTTTTAAATATAAAAATTCTGCTGAAACTTATTTTCCCCTTGGAAAAACATAGTAATTTTTAACTGGTAATAGAATACATTCAACTATAATTACTTAGTAACTATGTAAAAAGAATATTATATTAAACTATGAAAAAACATATCTTGGAAAAACTTGAAGATTTTTTTTCTTCCATAAAATATTATATAGCCCAATTACAACTGCTTCAGAAAAACTAAGCCTCAATGGTTATATTCAAATTTTTAGATTTTCAAATTTTTTAAGGACTGATATATAAATCCTTCAGTAACTTTTGTCCTCTTTCTCTCATCAAAATGGAAAACTCTTCATAATTACTTTGTAGTCGATAAAATTGTTTCTCTTTACAGTAGAGCTTCATTAAGTGCTTAGACTCTCAATAACACAATAACTCACTCAAATCTCAACAGCAAAAAGAAAAATAAATAGAAATTATGACATTGTCCCCATAAGATAGTTTCTCAAAACTCTTCCAAATAGGAAAATATTATGAGTAATTAGCTTTTATTGTTTTGATATACGCTTTCTAACATACTCTATTCGATGGATTGTGACTTATTTAAAGGATTAGCATTGCATTTAATAAATTCATCACATTAAAAGAACCACATAAATTAAATATGAAACACAAAACTAAAGGAAAGCATAAGAAAACACTTCTAAATACTCATCAAATTTCTGGAGGGAGAAAAAATTTTTAAATTGACAGTTCATTGAAGAAATCGTCAAAAAACATAAACAGCATGTTTCCTTAAAAATTTTAAACTTCTGACCTCCCATACATGATATATTATAGAACCATTTAAAAACATGACTTATGTAGAATCCAAAAGATGCTGTAAACTAAAACTATGAAAACATTCAAGATATTTATATTCA
Source organism: Solenodon paradoxus (assembly GCA_004363575.1). Taxonomy (NCBI): domain Eukaryota; kingdom Metazoa; phylum Chordata; class Mammalia; order Eulipotyphla; family Solenodontidae; genus Solenodon; species Solenodon paradoxus. The sequence continues at coordinate 188,961 of RJWH01000223.1, read as the reverse complement.
AAGCATTGGCTTGATTTTTCAAAAGAAGCACTGATTGCTTTCTCGTTTCCATTTATGTATTCATTGATTTGGTTTTTATCCTTTAAGATAATCTCATAGGTAAATTCTTAACAATTGGGACACATTTCTCAATTTATTAAATCAAGTATTCTTTTATTTATGATATATTTATGATATATGATATAAAACCTCAGAAAGCTCTTTAACACACCATTTAAAATTCCAGGCATTTAAACTTTGATTTATTCAGCCAGTATCTGTTGGGTGCTAGGGATATTAAGCTAGAAATCATTGATCTAAAGAAAAATCCAACTTAATGTAGTTTTTTTAATTTGTTTTTTATTTTAATAATTATTCCACACATTAAAATAATTTCCTATGTTTAGATTCCCTATTTCTTAGATATATTTCAACACACCAAGTCCTCCACTAAATCACCAAGTGTTCTCCCCCATTGTTCACTGGGGTCCACCACCATTTGTCCTCACCCGCCCCATTCCCTTTTGTAACCTCAATTCTGCTGCAAATGTTTCAGGCTTGGTTATGTTTTAACTGTTGCTTTGTTGTGTCTATTCGCATTCCATCTATGAGTGATGTCATTTGGTATCTTCTTTTGAATGGTATTTCTTCTTTTGACTTGTTTCACTTAGCATAATCCCAGTTGTTCATGATGGGTAAGCTTTTGATGCATTGCTGAATTCAATTTGCTAATATTTTGTTGAGAATTTTTGCATCTTTGTTCATTAGAGATATTGATCTGTAATTTTCTATCTCGGTGACATCTCTGTCAGCTTTCGGTGTCAGTGTAATGTTAGCCTCACAAAAAGTATTTGAGAGAGTTTCCTGTTCTGCAATATTTTGGAAGAGCTTGAGAAGAATAGGTGTTAATTTTTCTCTGCAGATTTGGTAGAACTCATTGGAGAAGTCATCTGATCCGGGGCTTTTATTTTTGGGGAGGTCCTTGATTACTTCTTAAATTTCTTTGCTTATGATAGTTCTGTTGAGGTTTTCCAGTTCTTCCAGGTTCAGTCTTGGTAGACTGTACTTTCCTAGAAATCTGCCCATGTCCTCAAGGTTGTCCATTTTGTTGGCATAGAGCTATTCATAGTAGTCCCTTATGATGTTTTGATTTTCTGTGGTATCTGTTGTAACTTCTCCCCAACCATTTATGATTCTATTTATGAGTTTGCTGCCTTTTTTTCTTTGTGAACCTAGTCAATGTCTTGTCAATTTTGTTTATTTTTCAAAGGGCCAACTTTTGGTTTCATTGATCTTCTGGATTGTCTTTTTGTTTTGTATTTCATTTATTTCTGTTTGAGTTTTGATCATTTCCTTTTTCTGATGATTTTTTACTTTAATTGTTCTTTCTCTAGTTGTTTTAAATGTAGAATTAAGTTATTTGTGATTTTTCTTGTTTCTTGAAATAGGCCTGTATTATGATGAACTTTCCCCTTAGTTTTGCTTTTTGCTGCATCCCATAGATTCTGGTAGCTTATGTCTTAATTCTCATTCATCTCTAAGTACTTTTTAAGTTCCTCTTTGATTCCCTGTTTGACCCAAGAGTAATTCAGGAGCATATTGTTGAGTTTCCAATTAATTTAGAGTCATCCAACTTTCCTTTTGTGGTTGATTTCCAGTTTTAGGCCACTGTGGTCAGAGAAGATGCTTGGTATGACTTCAATCTTTGTAAATTTATTGAGAGATGTTTTATGTCCTGGCATATGTTCTATCTTTGAGAATGTTCCATGAGCGCTTGAGAAGAAAGTGAAATCTATAGTCGTTGGGTGAAGTGATCGGTATGTCTATTAGACCTGTGTGTTCCAGATGTTCATTGAAAGGGGATGTTTCCCTGTTAATTTTCTGCCTGATTGATCTGTCCATTATTGTAAATGGGGTGTTGAAGTTCCCCACTATTACTGTGTTGCTGTCAATGTCTCTCTTCAGGTCTAATAATACTTGCTTGATATATTTTGACACTCCTTCATTTGGTGCAGATATGTTAATAAGAGATATGTCTTCCTGCTGGATTGATCCTTTAATCATTATATAGTGTCCATCTCTGTCCTTTTGTTATGCTTTATCTGATATGAGTATGGTTGTTCCTGCTCTTCTGCGGCTGCCATTCAACTGTAGGATTATCTTCCAGCTATTGACTTTAAGACTCTGTTTATCTTTTGGAAGAAGGCAGGTTTCCTGAATGCAGCAGAAGGTTGGGTTATGCTTTTTAATCTATTTGGCCACTCTGTGTCATTTGAGTGGTGAGTTCAGTCCATTAGCATTTAGGGTGATTATTGATACATAGCTGCTTAGTGTCATTTTATAATTTGTCTTTCGTGTGTTACTCCATATGATGACTTTGTTCTCTTTCTCTTTTTAGGTTGGATGGGTGCAGTTGTGTTTTGATTGAGTTCACCTTTTGTTTTCTTCTTTATTTTCTCCCTGGAGATGTATTTTGAAGTTATCCAGAAGTTAGCATTCACAGTTCTATGTTTACTATGTAATTTTATTTGAAAGTATATTAGTCTTCCATGCATTCTAACTATCCACATTTTTGTTCTCTTCTCTTCCTCCCCAATCGTAATATTTGCTGTCATACTATTTTTCTGTGTGAATTCTCTATGCTTTATAGAGCATCCTTTAATATTTTTTGAAAAATTAGTTTTGTGGTAATGTACTTTAACTTTTGCTTGCCAGTAAAGGTTTTTATCATTCCTTCAATTCTGAATGATAAAGTTTGCTGGATATAGTATCCAAGGTTGAAAATCCTTTTCTTTCAGCACTCTGAATATATTATGCCATTTCCTTCTGGCCTGCAGAGTTTCATTTGAGAAGTCGGCTGACAATTATATGGGGGCTCCTCTGTATGTGACACATTTTTCTCTGACTGCTTTTAATAGTCTTCCTTTATCTTGTATTTTTGACATTTTTATGACGATGTGTCTAAGTGTATTTCTGTTTGGGTTTCTTTATCGGAACTGTTTGAGCTCCCTGTGTCTGGAGACTTGCTTCTTCAAATTGGAGAAGTTCTCATCTATTATTTCTTCAAATATGGTTTCTGCACCTGTTTATCTCTCTTCCTCTGGGACTCACATGATATGAATGTTGTTCCTTTTGATGTTATCCCAGAGGTCTCGAATACTGTCTTCAATTCTTTGAATTTTTTTTCTTTGCTGGTTTGCTTTAATGAGTTCCTGTATCCTATGTTCCAGATCACTGATTCTATTGGAAGCTTTATTTATCCTATTGCTGATGCCCTCTATTGAGCTCTTTAATTCAGTTATCATGTCTCTTACCTGTTTGATGTCTTGTTTCAAGTCTTCTCTTTGCTTCATGACATTCTTGTTTACTGCCTCTACTGATTTCAGGATTCCCATGAGTATGTTAATCACTGTTACTCTAAATTCCTCTTCAGCTAATTTACATACATCTGCTTATTCAGATTTTCCTGTGGGTTTTTATTGCATCCATCTTTTAACGTATATTTCTCTGGTCCTTTGCTCCTTTTAGCATTCTGTTTATATTTCTGAGGGTTCGGTTTTCCTGGCATTGCGTAGGTTTGACTTGCCCAGGATTGGCAATCAGTCTGCAGTTTCACTTCTACCCACAAGGTGGTGCTAGCGGGTAGCGTTGAAGTTTGGGACTGCCTTCTCACTGTAATCCAGGAGGCGGGGTGCCCGAGGGGCAGGATTTCTGGTGGGCGGATATGCGGTGGATGGGATCCACTCAGTGGACTCCAGGCTGCCGGTGTCAAATGGTTGTGGGAGGGGTTTGACTTTTGACTGATTTCTGCTTATGGCTGGGCCCTGCGCAATTTCACTGTTTGGGCTCCAACTCAGCAACTGGTGCACTGGTTCTCCTTTCATCCCCTCTCATGTCGGCCCTCTGTGGCTCTGAGTCTTAGTCCCACTGGGCCGGCCTTTCGCTGCCTTTGCAGCTGATCCTGAAATCCCTAGCCTCTGCCCACCATGCAACTGAAGACTCCCGAGGTCTGTCTCAAATCCAAATCAGCGGTTTAGCTGGGAATCACGCAGAGCGCCCTCACCCACCATTAGTCGTTAGCCTATCCGTTTCCAGTTTAAGTGTCGTCATTTCCTGATGTTTGTCTCAGGAAAATAGGTGATATTTTTGTTTCTTTCGGTGTCTGTGGGGAAGCGACCCAAAAGTGCATCCTGTGGAGTCCAGTTTGGAAGTCGATCTACTTAATGTACTTTTATAATATCCAAAATGGTAAATCAAAAAACCTGTCTTTGCAAAACTCCACTCTTAGGTTGCCTGACATTGGAAGACTTCAGAAAATTTTGGGACAGTTCTCTAAATTAATCTAAAATATATTTTTATATTAAGTTTTATCTGGATATTTTGTTTTACATTATGGTTTTTCAATATTAGAATTTTTACTTTTTTGATATTTGCATTCTAATATATATTTTCCTTTGCCTTCATTATTTTTTACATATTACATTATTTTTTGTAATATTACATATTACATTATTTTTTACATATTACATATGAGTATATCTATTTTGACATACTCTATGAAACACAGAATATATCCTTTTAAAAATGATACTGTTTGCCTACATTTATAAACATGCCCAATGTATATTTTCTAATTAAATTTTGCTATAGAAAGTTTAGTATCTTGAAAATATAGGAATCTGAGTGACTTTGCATTAAAAAGCATTTTTACAAAAACTTCATTGTTAAATAAATTTTAGGACATTTTACTCAATTTTATAATAAAGTCACTATCTTCTTTTCTTTCAGAATAGAAAAGAGATTTAATGACATTTCAAATGCATACTACAAAACCTCCCCCTAAGTCTCAGGAGTAGGAAGGTGTGTTCTCTTTGGGGACTAGTCCCTGGATCAATCACCTTTGTTAGCCAAGCCTGCAGCTTACATGTAGTGCCAGACTGCTGTGACACTAAATGGATCACTTACTGTACAAACACCTGCTGATTCTCTTCTTAGGCAAATTGCTTACTGAAGGGAGTGAGGAAATGCATCTTGTTTAGACTGTTTATTTGGAGGAAAAGAGAAGACTGTTTTTGAATTGAGTTTTGATTTCATTTATATGTGTTCAAGGAACTATGGAAGCTGGTCATTCCAGCAGTGACTTGATTCTTAACAATTAATTCAAAAATGATGAGAGGAAAGCCTAAGCGGTTCAGATTAGTGCTTTCTGGTTATCTTAATATTATGTTATCTTGTCCCATGCTGAATTATATTATTGCTTGCTATTATTAGAACTGCAAAGGGAATTTAAAAAATTGTCTGAGTCTAAAGCATCTTTTATTTGTTGATGCTTTATTTGACAAGTCCCGCTAGCTAATTCTGTTAATGCATTGCATTTTTGTGTAAAAGGCTTATAACTGCTGTAATAATAGACTTTTTTCTCTTCAGAATCTCTTTTCTGAGTTATCAAGGAAATGGGGAAGAATTTCGAGTTGTGTAACACATGCTATTTGCATTAAAGAATACTTAATAAATGGTGCTGGGTGAGGCAAGTCTCAATTTTAACCAGAAAGGAAAATAAATAATTATATGGACCAGTCATTAAACATTGGCAACACATAAATGAGGAAATGTTAGCAAATTATTTTCTTAACTATTCAAAATATTAAAATATTTATATAAATACAACAATCAGCTAATTTAGGAAATTACTCGTACAGTCTCCATGTGAATGTTAGATTTTTCAAGAGTGACAAATAAACTAGATCATGGCTAATCATGACATGGGGTACTCATTAAACTGTTCGTTTCGGCTCAAGTGGATATTGACTAGAGAGAATTTCTAGTGTCTCTGATCACTTTCTCTCCTGCTGATATTGCTCAGAATTTTAAAAAATGCAATTCAGTATTATACTTTGAATTATGTCACCTTAAGAACTGGATTAATGAACTATATACTCTATGTGTTAGTGTGCTCAGATTTAATTTTATTTTAAAAATCTCAACAAATAAGTATTATAGTTTATTTGATGAGAATGTAAGAGTATAGTTGAAGCTGTATCTCCACCACGAGGTCTGAATTTTTGGTTCAGCATTATTTTGGCCAACTTTCTAAAGAAGACTTGGGTTAAATTCATTTCTGGAATCAAATGAAAGGTAGTGCTGGCAGGATCTACCAGTAAATTCATTCCTAATTGCTTGTTTTGGACAGGACCATCTCTGAAATAAAACAGAAATGACCATTTGGAAGCTGTTATTAATTGGCATTTCATCAAACAAAAATCATTCTCATTAATTTTGCTTTTGTTAAATTCATCTCCTCCCAATAGTTGGAGGTGTCTGAGAAGATAATAGAACTAGCATAGTTTACTCCATGTGCATGATCAGTAATTAACTCCCAGAGGCTTCACAGTCATTATGTCAGTAGTGTGAGCTTTTCAAAGTACAATAAGAGATTAAAAGAAAACTAGTATTTTAAGTACCTACTCATATGATAGATACTGTGAGAACTTTAATATGAAGACACCAACCCCCATCTTGGTAATCTTATGGCAAGACTATGTTATTTATTTATTTCCAAGCACTAAATTATTTAACAGAATACATGAAAAAGAAGTATATAGAAGCACATGCTAGTCAGACAAAGGCAGCAGCTGAGTTATCTTTTTATATGCCTTAACATTAAAAAAAGAGAGAGAGACATGATTCACATGTCCTAAGAAACTTTGCTAAATAGCATGAAATCAGCATTTATTATAACCTTTGGTAAAGTGCACACTTGCAAAGTATACATGTATCTTTTAGTTATACCAGAAAGAATTAATTAGTTTATGTTTTTTTGCGTGTTTTCAGTTTGAAAAACATAGAGAGCTATTCTATGAATGACTCTACAAAACTCCTTGACTTCAAACAGTTCATTTTGGCCCATGCCTCTTCCTCTTCTGGAATAGTTTTGTGCTGAAAAAGTGGGTGAGATTCTATGAATGGAGGAAAATACAGATCTGTGTAGATTCTAAGTCGGTGGTTGACTTCCCTCTCCAATCTCCAACTTCCTGATGTGTCAGTATCTGCATTTGCTGAGCACTTTCACTAAAAAGAAGTTCTCTGTCTTCTGGGTCCAATATGCCTGCCTTATGCCCTAGAGGAGATAATTATTGGACTTGGTTACAATAATCAGAATTCAACTTTCTTTAGGATAAGATGGTAGACAAATTCCCATAACCTTGTTCAAGGGCCTTCAGGTGATTTCAGTGAGTTTAGAGCTACAGAAATTAGATCATTTACTTCATCATATAACTAATTTGATCTGTTTGCCTTATAAATTAGACTAAAAATGTATATGACTTTTGAGTACTTACAATATAAAAGGGATTGTTCTAAGCAATTGTTTCCTATTAACTAATTTTAGTTTATTTGGTTTTGTTTGATACAGGTACTATTATCTTAATTTTTAGATGATGAAACTGAGTCACACAGATGTTAAAAAAGGAAAACAAGGGCACAGAGATACCAAGTACCAAAATTGGAATTTGAATCAACTAGATTGTTAAGGAGCATGAGTTATTAACCATTATGATATATCCCATGATTGGATACTGTGATATTTTTAAAATAGCTTATGTTCCCCAAATAATTACTGATAGATTTGATGGTATTCAGGAAATGCATTATTGTCATTGCCAGTATTTTAAGAGCTAAATAAAATGCTAATTATTATTTTTCCATTTACATTGATTAAACCCAGGCAAACCCATTAGTATAAGGCTCAGGTCTTTTTTTAAAAAGGGTTTGCTTATATTTATCTATTTTTTAATATTAAAGTACTTGTCAAAATCTCCATCTAACCTTTCCCTCGGGGTTGCTGTTAGATTTGCTGTGAATCATAGATTCCTGCATGCAATATAAGTGCTAATTATTCCTTTCTTAATAATTAGAAATACTGAGATTTCTAATGATTTAAGTTCTGTTTTTAATTTTTATTAAAATTATGTTAAACCTTTAAAGCAATTAGATTCTTATTCTGGAAAACATCAACTTTATTAGGCTGTGAAAAAATTTTAATTGTTACCCATTTCCAAAGGGTATTTATTTATGTCTTTGTTTAGCTTTGCTTAGCTTTTATTATTTAAATAAAATTTGCAAGCAAGAATGAAGACAAGCAGATACAGACAGGCAGGAAGAGAGAGAAGGAAGAAGCACTTTATTTATTTTATTTAGTTGTTCACCTTGTTTGTTCCCCTGGCCCTGGGAAACATACCCAGTTTTGGGGATGTACATGGACTGTATCTGGCAGAGGTAATCATTAAGCCACCATTAAGCACCCAAAGAATTCACTTTAGCTTTAGTTTTGGTGAAATGGTGTCATCTTACCCTCTTGATATCATATGTCAGAGACTTTCAAATTGCACAAACTTACTAAGAAAATGTCTTTAATATACCCTGCATGAGAATGGGCTGGAGTTTTCTGCTAGCTAGGTGAGAAATCTGAGAACTCAAATCTGCTTTATAACTTCATTGATAAAAAGACTTATGGCTACATGAGCATATGATTCTTTTCTTTTTTCCTTCTCACTTTTTAAAAATGTATATTGAGGTAACTTTAATTTACAAAATAATCCATGCCCATTTGAACACATGATTTCAAACATTTATAGTTATTATCCTCATAGGGACTATAGTATTTAAATATTGTAAAACCACACAGGTGTGGTTATAGTATTTAATTCTGTTAGCCGAAACAATTTCTTATAGATGTGATAGTATTCAGAAAATTACAAGCTTCCAAGAGTAAAAGAAAATACTAATAATATTATTTTTCCATTTCCATTTATCAAACCCAGGCAAGATTATTATAATAAGACTTAAGTCTTTTTTTAAAGGAGTTTTAAAAATATTTCATAACGGTATTCTTTATTGCTATCCTGGGTCTCTTGTAGTTCCAAATAAGTTTCGTGATTTTGTGTTCTATTTCTGTGAGAACATCTGTGAGATTTTGATGAGAATATCTTTTTAAAATGCTGTTGTCTTAGAGGTGAAGAAATGTTGAAAGCTGACATTTTTCTGTCATATTTTTTTTTAATTTTTATATTTTTAATATATATTTATTGTCTGTATCTCCCAGTAGAATGCAAGCTCTTTGAGAGCAGGATTTTTTTTTTTTTTTTTTTGCTTTCTTCCTGATATTTATTCCATGTTTATTCTTACAGATGTTCGAAGAAGAACAATTTATGAGTACCACCGAGTTGAGTTACAGATGTCAAAAATTACCAATATTTCAGCTGTGGAGATGACCCCATTACCTAGTAAGTTAAAGAAGGCAGCCATGTGGAAAAGTGATTTCCAAGTTTGGTGGTTTGACCTGTTTACCACTGATTACAGTGTGGCGTTGGCAGCCCTGGGCATCTTGATTCTGTCTGTATCTGTGGGAATGGGTGGATGATTGATTTTTTTTGAGTACTTGTTACATTTTGTTTTCCTCCAAGCTACCTACTAGTCTTGGTCTTGTTTTCTAGCATGTCTCCAGTTTAATGGCTGTGGCCCCTGTGTGTCCTCCCAGATCGGCTTCAACTGCAGTTGGTGTAGTAAACTTCAAAGGTAAAAAATCATCCAAAAAGTTTAAAAAGTAATAAGACTTGTTCCTTCTGCTTTTCCACAGAATTTTAAATGTAGCAAGTGTATCACATGTGCATGAATAAGTGTAAAAAATTCCACTGATCAATATGCAAAAAATTCTTAGAATAGGAATTTTAGTATTTTACTTTGCCTGATTTCTCAGAAATACCAAGAATCTTCATTGCCAATAAGGTCATTATCTGATATATATTTACAGTTTCTCTGGGACTTCAGATAGATGGTCGTTGCTAATGATTGTCAGTAAATCCAGGCTTTGGGCCCATCTTCTGCAGAAAGCATAGCCATGAAATATTTTTCCTATTGCAAGAATGGTTTCTGCATAATACAAGTAGAACATGTGACTTTGTTCTGTTGTCACTTAACTGACTTTGAAACTGGAACTGGCATCAGTTGCTGGTGTCAAAGGGGACCACTAATTTTCATGAACAGCAGAATACTTTCAAACCCTAGAGATTTTCTGAGATCATATCATCATTTGTTGGCAATGCCGAGTGAAGACCTTTAAAAGTGTTTTGTTATTTCCTCAACCATTTTGTGCATCGGTAATGTCCCAAGCCCTGGAGAAGCTTCAGGGAATAATAAAGATGAGGTCGCTGCCCTCCCTGCATCCCATGGAACTTAGACTATGTCTGACACTAAGTCCTCTCTCATCTTCAGAGTCTGAAAATTCTGCTTTGTCAGGTAGAGAACCAGGTTTCTAAGCTAATAGTCAGTGTATGTTTATCAGAGCTTCCTGTTGTGTGACTAAGCTGTATTTTATCATCTTGCTACAGCATTTGCTGTAACGATAGATTCATGTTCAGAAATACTTTAAAAGCTATGGAAGAGCAGTCTCTGGTGAAGTAGCAGTTAGGTTAGCTACCTCCAGAGGAGCACAGGTTCACGTATACACCCAGGTTCATGTCCCAGGGCCAGGTGGCTCAACCAGTATAAACAAATAAATGTGAATTAATAAAATAAAAATGTTTCTTGTCCCTCTTGCTGCCTGCCTACTTCTCCTCTACTCGTGCCTATACTTTCCTTAAAAAAAAAAAAAAAGTATACTGAAGTACATCAAATAGAATACCAGTCCTTTGATAACAAGCTTTAGGAACTATGTTTAGCTTACCAATTTGGAGGCAATCACTACAGTGTTGTGGACAGAACATTATTATTTATTTAATCTGTTTTGCTTCCAACGTGATGTGTTACTCCAATCATTTCCTTTGGTCAATGAATTTCAAACAATGTAAGAGCAAGCTGGTGTTTAGCATTCCTAAAAGTAGATTTTAACTTAACTGTGTCTCCAGAGTGGTAGGAACAGTTCTAACCTTAAGGGTTTGTGGACCTTTGTATTCATATTTTCCTGACATGCTGTAAAAATTATATGCATATCTGAAGGTATTCAAAATCTGCTTAGATAACCACCAAAGTGAATATACAGAAGTAGCATTTTAATATGAAAATTTAAGTAATACTGAGCTCAGACATGAGAAATGCCCAGAAGGATGAAGGAGAAGGCCCAGGTTTGGGGTACATACCTAATTAAGTTCCGGTTCAGTTTACCTTGTTTAGTACTGAGACATCTCCCTAAACCATGTGTGAAAAGTCCGTGTGAATGCCCATCCTCTGTTTCTCTGGACAAACCCCCATCATTAGCACTTAGCATAGGACTGAGGACCTTATTCATCTGTCAGTCTCCTTTGATAGATTTTAGGTTTATTAAAGAGCGATTTGTCCTTATGTCTACAGAACCTAAGAATATTTCTGGTATTACACAGAAATTAGCGAATGAATGATGATTAGTTTCCAGGTGAAGGAATCATGATTACATTTGAGAAAAAGGGGTTTCCCAGAAGCAGAAGGGATTGAATTTTTTAAATTGAGGTCAAGTTTAGCCATCCCAGCCAGAGTACTATTAAGACAATTTTCAACTGAGATGGTGTTATGGCAGATGAAAGTTTGGGACACTCGTTGAGAAACCTACCTTCCACTCATCATTTCATTATGGGTTTGAAAATATTTTGGTGGATGTATATGTTTAAAGTTTCAAGCAGGCAATGTTCACAATCAAAATGCATCCACAAATTGGTAATTGCTTTATACTCTGACTACTTAGCATTTTATTGGGAGATTTATCTGGCAGATATTTTAACAAGGAATTTTCAGATATATTTAACTCAGAATGTCCACAGTGGAGGAAAACTGAGGCTTATAGGAGATACGTGATGTGGGCAGGGTCTCATGGCTTTTAAGTGATAAGTTTAGACTTGAATCTGAGTCTGTCTAACTCCCTAGTCTGTGCTCTTTTGATGCCACATCTGTTCTCCTTACACCTGCCAGGCTGCAGATGCACAACACAAGTTCATCTTCATAGCTTCCTGAAAAATAGTAGACAGAAAACTGAAAAATAAATATTTTCATCATTGATATTGAGAGTAAGCTGCATGTTTTGGAAATTGGCATAAGAGATTGTAGAAGAATATCAACCAAAACAAACTTTAGTATATTATTGGAAAAATTTTTTTTAAAGATTAATGGGACAAAGAAAAGTAGTGATGCATATGAATGAGGCAGTAATTTATTAAAAAGTACCACGAAAAATCTGAAGTTTACCACATGTTAACAGTTAATGTTTTGTTGAAGATCAAACGTTGGTTTAAAGTCTTGGATTCATTTTTAACTTTTCAGCACCCTGGTTATATACATATCAAAACCTGCTTAATTAATTGGTTTCACTATGGCTCATTGCACTTTTGTTCAACTTAATTTCCCCACTGCATTTTATTCATTTCTCCTAAGACCTGTGAGCTTCAAAACTTTGCTCGTGTTGCCTGGAAGCATTTCCCTAGACTTTAGAGCTTTTTTTTATTAATAAATTCAATAAAACAAGGGTAGTCTTATCCTAAGCAGCGCAAAAATGATCTCTCAGGTTTTTTTGTTTTTGTTTTTGTTTTTGTTTTTGCCCCGTTCCAGTCTTATTTTCTCCTTTGTGCTCATTTATCCCTGAATGATAATCACTTGGTGGTGATTATGGAAGTCTTAAATTAGGCTTGTGCTAAAAAGAGAAGATAATTTTAATTGGTTTGTTTATCTAATTCCATTTATTCAGGGAGCAGAGACTAAGACAAAATATCTGTAAAGGCTTGTCAAAAGACTAAAGGAATTTTTTTTAATTTTATTTAGTTTTTTACACTGTTGTTCTCCGCCAGACCCAGAAAGGGAACTCAGGTCCCTGGGATGCACGTGGACTGTGCACTTCCAGAGGTTGGCAGACCTAACTACTACTCCACCATGGCATGCCAGGTCTGAAGAAATTTTAGTTACAGGAACTTACAGTGAGATCCATAATCAAAGCATTTTCTTAGAATAGGTGACCCATTGCTTTTGCTTCTTTACTGCAAATTAAGAGAAACTGAATCAGTTTCAAGTCTATGTCTTCCATTATTTAACAATCATTTTTGAGTGTCTGTGTTATGTTACTGTTCTACTTTATAGTCAGTTGTGAACAAACAGGAGGAAAGTCATTTCCTTCGAATAATTCATACTTTCAGTATAAGGAAATGGATTTTAAGCAAATAGATTCTCCGGAATTAGAGGTGGTAGTGACCCGTGCTGAGATCAAAGAAATGAGCAGGGCATTTAAGAGAAAATACAGCAAAAGTATTCAGAATAGCAGTTTACTTGTTGGGAACATCCAAAGAAAACAGCAGATTTTTCGTAGAAACCTCAATTTCATCAGTTATGATCTAAAAGTTTATTTTTTAATTGAAAATATATTTGACTTTTTAAATGTTAATTTCTCATTTATGTTCTTACAGTTTGACTTAATACTTTCCACCTGTCAGGCACTAGAATAAAGACTGTCGTAGTTAGAACAATTATCAGAAATCAACAAACCCATAGCATTCAGGAAACTTAGGATTTAGCTTAGTTAGAAATGTATTAATAATTAAACAAGAAATATTAGGGGATGATGAGTGATCTGCTGAGTTTTAAAGGGCCACTAGGTGTTCTGTACTGGCTGTCCCAGAAGAACACTGGGAAGAGGTGACAATTAAACTTGGGTCTGAACAGCGTAGAGCTGGCAATACCTGAATAACAGCAAGGAGCATTGCAAAGGAACTGGCAAGTACACTGACCTTATGTAGCTTCAAACGTGATCTGAAGAAGAAAGGAAAAGGAGTAAAGTGAGTTGGGAGCATTATAAGCTGAGTATGAAGAGTCAGTGGTCTCAACTAAGATAAGAAAGGTAGCAAATTGCTAGGACAAGAAAGATTGTAAGCCAGCTAGGGTTTATTCTCAGAGTAATGGAAAGTCTTTATTTTGGAATAACTTAATCAGAAAAGTGACATGGTTTCATCATATTTAAAAAATATAGCTCTGCTCCAATAGAATATTTGCTTTCTTTTTCCCCAGGGGGACAAAAAAAGAAAAGGAAAAACTACTTGAACATCTGTACAATAGTGTACAGAAGGTTGACACCAGCTTAGAGAAAGATGATTAGCATGAGAGAGAATGTGGGGTGTACTTTGGAAGTAAGCACAATTGCTTATGAATGGATTAAAGTGAGGAAAGAAAGAGAACAGAATTTTATTGTAACACACTCCCTTAGTATTAAATGTTTTCTCCTGTACCAATGGCAATGTCACCAGACCTGGCTGACATTCACTTTTGCTACAGGGCCTAAGGGTTTGAAGCACATGTGCTGATGTTGTTCTTTCTGCATACATTTGTTCCCCTTCAGTCTCTTGTCTTCTACTTTGTCATCTTTTCAATTTCAACTCTTCTTTGTCTTTAGCTTTATAATAAACAGGAGACTGTGAGGCTGAGATCAGGAGTGTAAGTTCCTGCCTTAGGTGCCATTCCTTATACAACACAAATATTAAGTATTTTTCCTATTCAACATTGAAAAACAAAAAGAATCACGATACTTCCTAAATTTTTTGAGCAATTCAATAGATGATGATACTTGTTTTTTGAGATAGGTAAATCACACACATGCACACGCATATACACATACACACAACAAGATAAAATAGAAACTAAGATGGGAAAAAATCAAGAGTTTGGTTGGGGACAAATTCAAGTGGTCATGTGGAGTAGGTAGCCATGTGTGAGCCATACATTCCAGGAAGAGATTATGGCTAGAGTTTCATTTGGAGAACCATTATCATACAGGTAGTATCAAAATTCTTGGACTAGATGAGGTCAGCTATGAAGAAATTATACACTGAAAATAGAAGAGTTTCCAGGAACTAGCTTGTGACATAGCATAATGAAGTATGACACTGATTTTCCATTACATAACATAATTTTTAAGTATATTCCTATACATGTCTATCTGTAGAGATAAGACATACCTTGGAAATGATATATACAGGAGGGACTCATTGCGGTATGTTTCTAGGGAAATTTTATTGAGCAGGGGCAGGCATGAGAATGAGTGTAAGTTTTTATTATATACTCTTCTGTATGACTTCAATTTTTGCCACATGAGGTTGAGGAAAAAAGGAGGAATCAGCAAAGGAAAAATAGAAAAACTCTATAAAGGGTGGAAATGTAGTCTTATTAATGTCAATATCTTCACAGCACCCAGCATAGTATCTGGCCCTAGAATGTGATCTAACATATACAGTTGGACTGAACCATGCAAATAGTTGAGACCAGAAATTTCCCATTTCCTGAGAATTCTCATTGCTTACTTTGGCTGTTACTATCCTGTGATTCTGTCAGTGTCATAAATGGTTATAAAAGGAACTAAGTTCATACTGGCATAAAAATTCAACATTTCGAATTCACCATTTTGAACACTGGGGAGTTAGTCTTGGTGCTTCCCGTTTAAAGAAGTTTTCACCTTATATTTACTTAACTTCAAAGTCACAAGAGTGGTACTGGTAAAAATTGGGCAATAAATACATTTTATGGTTCAACACATCAAAAGAATAAATAGAATAGGCAAACCCCTACAAATGGTAAAGACTTGTATCTAGAGAATATAACATACTTAGGGAGAAATAAGACAAGAGAGTGAAATTGCTGAACAACTGCTCAAATTTTTTTGACCTCTTGTTTCTGTTGCGTTTCCATGAGCATACTCTGGCACAGGCTGTTATTTTCCACTGCACGAATTGGATTTCTTTGCAATGCTAAAAAGAAAAATAGAAGTATCACAAGTAATATATTTCAAAGGGTTGGAAAATGTGTAAAGACCAAAATACTGACTGATAATTTATTAACAATATGAAATGTATCATCAGCCTAAATTAATAGAGGGTAAGAAAATCCCTTTTAATATAGGCACAGCTAATTTTGGAAAATAGAATGTACTCGTATTATCATTTGCTCATTTAGTTTAGAAAGATTAAATTATGTTTGGGAGGAGAGAGAGTGAGAACAAATAAGAATAGTATAGCGGGTCCAAACTTTCTTTCCCCATTCAGTAAGATTATGCTCTGAGTAAGAGCACCAAGTTATATGAATATACTTCTGCCTTTTGGTCTTACTGCTATTTAACCCTTAAGATAAGCACTCTTGCCTCATTGAGTGTGACTCTAATGTTTAAAGAACTGGCATTTTTCCTACCAAATGACCCTGAAAGCAAGCCAAAACCTTCATCTAGGGTTAACCAAAGACCTCAAGCCCATCCTTAATTGAAGGAGGAACTTAATATATAAAAGGCTGGTTATCAGAATCCCAACAGAGCATACTAAAGGAATTCCAAGCATATTTTGTTAGTGTGATTTTTACCTGCTCACCTCAGAATCCAGCCCTCAAGTAAGGGGCAACTCCAGTGTAATCTTTAGGGACCATGGCAAGCATTCTGTTGGTTTGATTTAGTTGTGAGCCTTTAATTTAGTCCAACATTTTAAGATTGAAAGGAGAGACTCAAAACTCCGTAATTGTTGAAAGACAACCTGTGTATTCTTAGAAGTCATGTTAAAGTCTGAAATTTGTAAAGTTAACATAAATCAGTAAAGTCAATATAATTGCACTTGTTTAAATGTACAGTGTATATCCTTGACAAAGCCAGAGTCTGTCATTTTTTCACCCATAGTAGTGACTTGTGGTCCATATTCATATTTGAAGCTACTTGTACAACCTATACATTCGTGATTCTTTCATATAAGGAAATAGTCCACTCACTATGTTGATACATTATAAAGTCTAGACCCATGCTTAAGTAGAAGCCATGTAGGAAATACAGGAGCCTTGATCCAAAATTAATTATGACCTTATACTTATTTTAATGTATTGAGGTAGACACAGTTCTCCTTGAAAATGTAGCTAATTTCAGTTAGACATTTAGACCTCACCAAGCTTTTATAATTTAATTTTTATTGATCCATGATCCAATATGCTAACTTTCAAGTTAAAAATCACCTCCATCTGATTATCAGAACTACTAAGTAATGTTTTCATAGCTGAAAGTATCATTTTCAGTATACAAAATGAATGTCAGATTTAAGGTGCAAAATATGAAATAACTCTTAAAATCTATTTTCTGTCTTTGAAAGCAAGTATGTCCTTGCTGAAATAGCAGGTCCAACAAAATTACCTAACTGACAAAAAAAGTAATTGAATTGCTTTATCTTCATGCTTCATAGTCATGATAGATACGAGAGGGAATTGCTGTAATTTCTGATTGAAAACATTAGCAATACATTAGGCTTTAGTTATATACACTGAGCAACATTTGACAAATTGCCCATATTACTGAAACTGGTGACCACAGTACTCTAGGTGTAGATAAGTGAATTTCTTTTCTCATCTCTTTTTTAATCTTTTGGGGTTCTTGAGTCAGAGGTTAAAGTTTCTGATAAAGTTTCGAAGATACCCAAAACTCAAAAAAGTATTCTTGAATTTTTTAGAAATATTAAAATTACCAAAATTGGTACTAGAAAAGAAGTTATGTATTATGGTTGAGATGAATTAGATGGACTATTAGCTACCTATTGGCAGAGATAACAATTTCCTAACTAATTTTAGCCATATAATAAAGTTCTTTGACTCTGCTCCCTGAAATGTAAAATACATGCCGTTTAGGTATATTTGATTCTTATATTCTTTACATCTTAATGGCTGCAAGGTCAGTAGATCCCAAATATTAATACAATTAAGAATTGCCAAAGGAACTTGTGAAAATGCAGATTTCTCTGCAAACAAGGGATTCGGATTGCAGAGGTCCAGAGTGGAGCCTGTGGACTTCGTTTACAAGTCTGTTTAGGGAGGTTATCAGGGAACCTGATACAGTGACAATGATGATCATCCAGGTGTAGGCTGAGTCCTTTAAGCCTGCAATGGTTATGGCAATGTTGTGTGGAACATTGAATCTTTAAACTTCAAAAGGAGAAATATTATAGAAAAACATCATGAAGATAACAATATTTGTTCTCAAAATATTTTAAGAGTTAGTTAAATTGATCTTGGTAAAAGAAAGCAAGAAGTTTCTGGATAAGTACAGTATATATAATAAATCAGAAGATTCTGGAATATTGCTAGCTAGCTAAAATCGTTAGGACATATTTTATTTCTGTATTTTTATTAAATTATTGCCACCAACATGGGAATCACTGGTCTAGAATAACTAAGATGATTCTAAAAATACCAGCTATTCAAGGTAATTTTTTTTGTTTTTAAAGAATTATTTATTTTGGAGGAAGGAAGCAGGCAGGAATGAAGGCAGAGAGTGGAGGATGAAGAGAGGAAAAGAGAGAATAGAGAGAAAAGAAAGTAGTCAGAAAGAGAGAAGATGAAGAAGGATCCATCCAACCATTTAGTTGTTCATGTTGGTTGTTCGCCCCAGAACCGGGTTGCAAACTTGCATACTTGGGTTTTTACATGAGCTGCACCATATGGAGCCAAAGACTTAACTGCTGAGTCACCAGGGCTTGCCAACTAATTGTTTTTGAGTGTAATGCCTATGAAAGGTGAATTGAATTTTGAATTTACTTTAGAACAAGAGCCTTTATAATCCTTTCATGTTAAAATAAAAGAATTTCAGTAGTTCTATTAATTAACTTGTTCTGAAATATGCTAAACATAACTACCTTTTGAGCATTTATTAGTCAGTTTTTTTCTCCTTTGAGTAATCTGAACCTAGCTCTAACAAAAGTATGCTATTATTTTTGTGTAAATTAATTATAAGTGTATATTGTAGTATAATAGTACTGCATACTACTATAATTAGTATGATATTAAATATATTGCATGAAAGCATTTTGAAGTATATTTAGATGTAGTGAATACTTTTGAAAAGATACTCGAAGTGGGCTTTCTTTGGGACACACTATTAGAAATTGGCATTAAGTAAGAATTGACTTAATAGCACTTTGGATATAAAATACATGTAATTGTTTTAATTTTTAAAATATGATTTTCAACTATCTATCCAACTGTCTATCATCTATTTTATCATCTATTTTACCTTTTGGTCTCTGCCTCTGCCAGTCTCTCAAGGATGTCTGTGAATACAGAATAGAAATCTATTTTTTTTTTCAAACTCTAAAGCCGCAGGTACTTGTGCCAAGACTCCTGATAACAGAGTCCCACTGAAATATCAGTCATTCTTTTAAGTTTTTTTTCTTTGATTTCTCACTCAGTGAATGTTGCTTACTTTCCAGGTGAACACCATTTGGCAAACTGGAGATAAAATCTGTAGAATTATTTAGCAACACATCTGTTTATAACTGCGTTTTCAAAATTATTCAAGAAAATGTTGTTTTCTTTAATGCATTAACCAACTATGTGGGTACATTTTGTATGGTTATAATTTAGAAAACAAAACCTTAACAAATGCAGTCTGACAAAATTATATGAAGGATCTAAAAACTGAGCATTCTAGTGCTAAACTATGTACTCCTTTCTTGCTGACACTAATAAAATAATGAATTTCCCTGCAAATAATTAAAAGTTAATTGTCCAAGAATAGAACTTCAACACAGTAAGTGCTAAATTATTATGGAAAAAAATGTGATCTTTAAAGAACAAAGAAAATACAAACATGAAAACAAAAAACAAAGTTCAGAGTTGAATTCTTTTAAAAAAGAATGCCATGAGTATTTGTGCTGGGAGAACATTAGATTAAAAGTTAATGTTGAAAAGACTGATTATGGCAAAAGAGAACATTCAGTAAAAGCAGTTTATGGTTTAATTATATGTTTTACTGGGAATCTAGTGTAAACATATAGAAAATGTTATAAAAACAAAGTGTTCGAATTCAGGCCAGCTCTTTCATTGGTATGTAAGAGAATGATGAAATTGTCATTGAGATAGTTTCTGGGTTTTGGGGTTTTTTTTTTGCTGTCTACTAAACCACCAAAGGAAGTTGAAATAAGACTATTTCATATTTCTTGGTATGAGCATACTACTTGATACTTTAATGAACATTTCTAAATGCTAAAGAATTTATTTTCTGTCAAGACCTGAGCCGGAGATATAAGTTTACCTATTAAAAATACTTGCCAGAGTTTTGAGGAAAATTATTTTATAGTTTTGTCATTCTTGGAAAAATGCAGGAAATCCAGTACTTCAGCAATGCACATAATGACCCTCATATTTCTTTAGTTTTAAGAACACATAGGTAATATTCTTCCAAAATTTATCTTTTTATAAAATTTTGGGCAATTTCAGAAACTTGGCATGTATGATTAGGAAAAATAGCAGGTAGTTAGGGATAAAAATAAGATTTATAGGTTGAATGAATATTATTAGCATTCAATTTTTTTTTCTGGGGTATTACAGAAAGTGATTGACCAATTTTGGAATAGTGAAACTCATTTTTTTCTCTTTCCATAAAGAGCTGCTTTTTCTTTCACCTCAATTCAAATTTCCCTTCATTGACAAGTCATTTTAAAGGGGGAATTATTTTCTCCATGATTCATGACCTTGACTGCTGTGATTTCTAATATAGCCTCTCATAAAAAACACAATTTTGTATTCCTAAAATACTGTCTTTTGACCACCTGAGAAGACTTCTGTATTGACCTGTGACCAGATCTGTATTAATCTCTCTTTTCTGCACTCAAATAGCACTTAAATTTATTTATCCTTACTCAGATTTCCTGTTGCTGCTGCTGCTTCTAAATGCATGATTTTTTTTGTTTGTTTTTGTTTTTTAAGGAAAGGTACAGGGAGGAATGAAGGCTAGTTGACAGGCAGTCAGGAAAATAGCGACAGAAGAAGCGTTTTATTTGTTTTATTTACTTACTCATCTTGGCTGTTCACCCAACCTGGTTGCCCCAGGTTGCAAACCCAGGACCTTGGGATATGTGTGGACTGCATTGACCAGAAGTGGTGGATTTCTCCTCTAGGCCACCAGGGCACACCCATGAGCTATGAAAAAAAGGGTGGGTTAGGGTACTTATCTTAAGGTTAATATGCTTTCTATATGGAGATAATTGAAATAATTATAAGAGCTACCTTTTCCTACTGGTGTCCAGTGTCACAGAAAAGCTTTTACTCTCCTTAAAGTCCTTTAAATTTTATTATTTCATGCAATATTTATGACCACATTAAAAGACAAATATTGATTCCTGTTTTATAGTTTAAGTGAATGAGAGTTAGGAAGGTTGAGAAGCTTACCTGAGGTCACAAAACTAGTAATTGCTGAAGCCTGGATTTTAAATAAAAATATTTTGAAGACAAGATGCATGGCTTTGGAGATGAATAAAAAAAATAAATGCTAGGGCTGAAATAAGTCCATTAGGCTTCTACACCTAGCAGTAGCTTTACTATATAGCGTTGCTAAGTATGTGCATATGCTGGACAAGCAATCCAAAGCAGTAATTGTTCATCAGGAAAGGGGAAGTGGCCCTTTCTTTGCCCACTAACAGGCTTTTATTAGCATATTTGCACTAACCTCCAATCCAAGTTTACTTGAATGACTAATTGGGAAAGATACATGTAAAGTTTCCTTTAACAACAATTAGGATTCAAAGTGTGGAATGTACCTAGTTGGCAAGACAGCATCACCAGAGAAAAAAAGAAGGAATTATAGATAGTAATAAAAATAGCACATAGATGTACTCGTGGATTAAAAAAGACCTAACATGGCATGTAGCAAAAGCAGTACGCGAAAATTTTTTTCCATATAGAAGAATTACACCCATATCTCTTTATTCTGTGCATGTTTTCTCCTAATGTATCAGAAGACGATGTACACACAGCCCTCGTCATCATACTCAGTCTGAGCAAAGAGAATAATCTTAGATGCCTTATTTCAAAAGCATGGGAGTTAAATACTGCAGATTCTTACATTTTAGTGTGGAAGCATAAACTTAATTGGTTTAAAATAATGAGTGAACAAAAATACATAGATGGGAGGAGATAAATATGTAATGAAATTTAACTCCAAAGACATACTGAATTTGAACACAGAATGTGGGTAGAAATGTCTGTGAAGTGTGAGAACCAGAAAGCCGTATCCTCAACTTTTTCAGGACAGACCTGCTTCTCCCTGTGGTCGAATATCCATACTTTTCTCCTTTCTCTTTGTCTGTTCTTTTTCTCTCATAAATGAGGTTTGTCTTGAGTTATATTGTCATCCTACCTAGCACCATTCTGGGAATTGCTGCAGCATTTGTATACTCAACACCTAAGGCACAGCTAAAATTCCTAGGTTAGTTAAATGATTCTCCATATTGGAATTTCTTGGCAGATGCCATTAGACCCATGAGCCTCAAGTATTTTCTGTCCAGTCCTCTACAGGAAAAGTTTGCCAGATAAGTGGAGAACATATGATAAATACATTGACTAATGAAAAATCATGAAATATATATATTCACAATGGATTATTCCAAAAGAAAACATTTACTATCTGGTTCTGAGGGGTTTAATGAAGTAAGTAAATGGCACCAGGACATATGAGACAATTCTAATAAGTATCACCTAAGGAAACAACAGGTAGTAAAAGCAGGACTAGGTCAAAGTAATTTTGGAAGATGCAGAATTGGATATATTTTGCAAGTGTTGAATTGAGGAGTCTTGTCAGCTGAGAGAATAATATGAAGATTCAAGTTTACATACACTATTCCATATAAGATTATATAGCTTTTGCCATAAATATTTTTCTCTTTGGGTTAAAGGGGTATACTTTGAAATACTCAGCTTCATTAAAAGCAAATCTGAAGAGAAAACTGCATATCCAAGAATATTTCTGTAACATAAGGTGACACTGACTGTATTTTATGAAGCAGAAAATTGCTTCACACCCAAATTCTTAAAATCCTTCTTTTTAGCCGCCTTTAATAAAACATGGAACGTTTGTACACATGAGCTGCATAAAACTCTAATAGAATTAGCATTTTGTAATTTGATATTTTATATGCCTGACAAAACTGATGTAGAATAAAGCAAGGAAATAAGGAAGCAGAATGTGTTTTTACAACCAGAATCATTCCTTAAAGTGGAATGAATTTACTAATATATTGTTGGTAATTTCCAAAAGGATCTGGGCCTGGTGCAGTGTTCAAAAAGATCCTTCTAAGTGAGCACACAGATTTGTAATGAAAAGAGAATAGCAATTTATTTTTTAAATCAAAGATTTATGTAAGCTAGAAGCCACTCCTAAAATTATAGATATTATTTTTAAACGATTGATAATATAACTTAAACATAAAGAGACAAATTGAACTGTGTGTATATTTCAAAATTTCAAAAGTTCAGCTTTTAAATAACAAGGAAATCATTTTGTCTAACATTGCAACAAACTTTAGAAATCTTGCAAATGTTTTCATCAAAAGTAATTTACTTTTTGCATTATATACTCTGAAGAGTTTATTGCTATTATCTGACACTATTATCATAAATTGTGTCTTCTCGAGACATAGAGAAAAAGCTGCTTCTCTACTTGGAGTGCTTTGTCAAAGTTATATTATCGTGTTTTAAACGAGCTCATGGTAATTGAAAGATTCAGTTACACTGTAAAATATAATAACAAGGCTAGATTAATTAATGGAGTAGAGCATATACCTGATATAATAAAAATTATTTTTAAACATTTTCTTAGGCAGGAGACACATTTTCAAAAATGAAACTTCAAAGACAAAACAGATAAGATCCTGAATACAGTCTTTGATGGGGGATTCACAGCCAAAACCTCCCATTTCCTCCTCACCTACTACTGGAATACTGAATATCTCTGTAGAACTATACCCTAAACTCTGCACAAAGCTTAAAAATCATTGATTAATACAGGATTTCCTAGTCAAAAAAAAAACTTTATAATTCACCGCTTTCTGTAGATCATTTCCAAGGACCCAGATGTACTCTGTCTCTTAAGTAATGTGTGTGTGTGAGAGAGAGAGAAACAGAGGAACAGAGACAGAGACAAGGAGAGACAGATAGACAGACAGAGGTTTGTCTGGGACAGTTTCTTGGTTACTCTTCCTGAGGACATGGGTACAAATGTTATGGTCTCAATAATATTCTTTTATTTTCCTTTTCTAAATGTTATGGTTCAAACCTGGAGTTAAAAAAGTTCAGGCTGTTTCTCTGAGAAACTAGAAATGCTGTCGTTATCCATTTTTATGTAGAACTCACCTCTCCATGTAAAATTCTGAGACTTTTGTAGTATAGTAAAATGGTGTGAAGACCTTTTTTTAACGAAACAATCCTCTCATCAAGGGAGTTTCTTGTTCCTCACCGCAGTTCAACTTTGCTATCTTGACAGAACAGAGGTAAATCGATTCATGCATCTTGATGCTCAGGAAGACAGACAACTCTGAAAGATCAGAAGCCATTTATGTAAGCACCATGGAATAAAAATTTATTGGGGAAAAGGCAGCACTTTATAGCGGCACAGCACACCTAAACCCCCAAGATGTTATGTTCCTTTTTCTGAGCCAACAGCAAAGTAAAAGTCACTGCTCTTCCAGTTTTATGGATTCAAAGGTGCCATTTAGGGTATAGCATTTGGTATGTAGTCAAGAAATTTTAAGAAAGTGTCAGAAGTTAGAATCCTGAAACTCCCAGTAGTTTTATTTGTGACTGAGTATTTGCTTCAATGACAAAGCCATGAGGAAGAACCTTCCTTCCTTCCTTCCTTCTTCCCTCTCTCCCTCCTTCCCCCCCTCTCTTCTTTCCCCTCCCTTTCCTCATCCTCCTTCCTCCCTAAAGACTAAACTCTCACTTCTGTTTGAGCAAGATAGCAAAGTTGAATGCTTGCAAAGTTATTTTTAGATTATGAAAGTATTCATCAGAAAGAGATTTCTCCTCTTTATTTTCTTTCCCTAACTTTGTGGCTATTGGTGGGCAGAAGATATTATACTGATTTTCAATTATAGATCAGGTTACAATTTTTTTTAAATACTTACTTTTTGACTTCTATTAGGTTATGGTATGGAGGGTAGCAGAGCATAATATAACTGGCATTTATTAACTGCCAAAAGAATACTTTATCTATTTTGTGTTACTTAATACTCCCCCAACCTCCAAAAAGTAGATTTTACAATCTCCATTTTACAGAAACTAAATATCCAATAACTTGTCATAAATCACAATCAATGGCAGTCAAGACTAGAACCCAGTTTTATGTGGGCAATTCTAAAGCTCATGCTCTTTCCACTAAATATGGCCTCAAGTTTTGCACTCATCTAATGGGAATAATGGTAAGGAATATTGCCAGTTGAGGTGAGCTTATCTAACTGACAGTTAATTGAACACATATTCACTGCTATATGCTCAGAGTCAGTAACCTCCATTTCTTTTACTTTCTTTTTCCCCTTTACTCATATTAAATGAGAATGTGTGTTTTTGTTTTTTCCTTTCTGGAGGTGCCCAAGTAGAACGTTAAAAAGTTTTACTTAAGTTATAAATTATTAACTCACGGGTCAGGATTCCATTGCTCTTGATGCCTGAATCCAAAAAGGGAGTCAAGGATAGCAAAGAAGAATTCTCTTTTCAAATGTGATACCATGTTCTGTGCTCCCAAATTCTTCAGGATACACTAAGATACTGCCCAGATACAAACTCTGAATGTTACATGTTTGCTTTACTTAAGTAGAAAAATGGTGTTTTAATGGAGTATTCATATTGTAAGCATAATTCCAAAAGCTAGAAAATAATGAATTTTGCTATTAGAAATAATTATTAATAGTCTTTTTGAAAATAAAATACACTTCACTCAAAATAAAACTGTGCTTTCCATTTGTAGCGCATCAATTTATGGAAGCATTGTTTGCCATACGTAAGCCACAGATTATAATTTATCCTTTTTGAAGAGTTACAATGTTTCAAAAGGAGTTGAAAACCTTTTATAAATTAGGAATGAGAATGTTAGAGTGTGTTTCCAGTCAGACTCTAGTTTTCAAAGCCATATTCACAGTCAATCATTGAAGACATATTTTTTCATAATGCTAGCTTAATGTTTTAAATGTTAATAGACTTTGGTAAATTGAAGACTTCGTATTCATCTCAAACTGTAAAATTTTTATTAGATAATAAATGTTTAAGCATTGTACCCTCAAACAAGGTGTTTTTACCTTAACTGGAGGTCACTCTGAGCGGGGAGCCGGGGGGTTGTGGTAAATCCTGAATTGTGAATACTTCCGTGAGAACACATTTGGGATAAAAAATAAAACAGAAAGCGGGCAAACTAATTATATTCAAATTCTAGAGAAATTACTTGAAAAAGAAAGTTAGGAAAGGTATCAATGAAAAGTTAAATCTTTGTTGCTCGTGTTTCAGTTTCATCCAAGCTCCAGGGACTTCCCTCCTCTGGAATTCTAGAGCTGATGATTTTTTAAATCAAATGTATCTGCTTTCATGTGGTAACATATCTAATCCTGGTGTGTTAACTATTATTTTAGACGTAGAATAAGGGTTGTTATGAGTCTCAGCTGACAATCTTTTAAAAAAATAATAATCTGTGTCTGACTTGTGTTTGGTACTTCACTGAGCTATGAATTGACCTCTCATTCTACTTTACACTCATATTGGGAAGCTGCAAGGCAGGAAAAAACGAATGACTTGGCTATTCTCCCAAAGCTGCATGTTCTTGAATAACATCTCTTTACCTATTCAAACTGTCAGAGTAGTAGAGTTGCCATTTTGTCCTGTTTCTGATCTTAGGAGGAAAGCACTCATTATGTGTAATGTTAACTGTATCTTATTTATAAATGTTCTGTATTATTTATCAACAGAATTTTTAAAACTCCATTTTTAACTAAAAATTAAATCTAACAGAGTTCAAATAATTAAAGCATGGGCAATTTATAAACATTGTTTAGTTTAAAGAAGTCTATTAGTGCATCTCATAGTTCTAATATCAAAGATTATTTAGTCATCTTTGATAGAAAGAAATATATTCAATAAAATCAAACATTTTTCCTAAATAAAAATGTTAGCAAATTGAGCTAGAAGGATACATATTAACACATAATAATTTTTTTCACAACAATAGAAAAATATACTAAACATTGAAGTCTCTGAGACATCCCTACTAAATAAGGAAGATGGCATGCATATAATTGTCACTGTTATGTAATAGAATTACTTAATTTTAGCTATGCACAGAGAGAAGAAACAACTGACAGGGGCAACTGGAAAGGAGAGCAAAGTTATTATTGGTACATAAAGTTACCAGTTACAAATTAGCTGCACAGAAATCAATAGCTTTCCATGTTCAAAATAATAATTTAGAAAATGAAATGTTTAAAACTCCTTTACAGTAACAAAAAGAAAATAATTACTGACAAAATAATGTATAAGCCCTTGATTAAAAAAAAAAGAAGAAAATTTGACAAATCTTAAAAGAATGCCTGAATGAGTACCTTTATGGATGGAAAACTACCATGTACTAAGATGGTAACTATTTCCACATTAATTCTGTCAAAGTCACAATAGGATTGTTATTTATAAATCAGGATGCAATTATAAAAGTTAAAGAGAAAATTAAAAGCATGACACTACTCAGGAAATAAAAAATAGGATCAATAATGAAATATTTCAACTACTAGGTACTGAATTATGATATAAAACTTTAATAATGAAATCGTTATATAAATTGTACAAGGAGAAACAAAGCAATCAATGGAAGAGTATACAATTTCTGCAATAGACCTTAGCATATTAATTTGTTATGTGATAAAACGTGCAATTCCAAACAATAAAAATTTATTACTCAAAAATGATCTCGGACTTTTAGTCATCTACTTGAATAAAATTTATGTCTATTTACATTTGGTACATACTTTACACTATATACGAAAACAAATTTAGAATAACTTAGAGAATTGAAAATATATTATGAAATAGTGGGCTAACTAGGAAGTACTAGTGTAAACACTTACTTAATGTCAATGTAGTGAAGGAATTTCTGAGCAAAAAAGCAAAAAAGAAATCTAGAAAGAAAAACTTGTGAAACTTTACAACGTAAAACTAAAACTTCCACATGGCAAAAAAGCAAATTATATTTAGAAATGAATAGCAAAGTATAGACAGAGGATATACTTAACAAGTTTTTAATGTTTAGTTCATAGAAATTTTATTTTTTTTAAATAGCCACTCGTAAAATCGGAAGATAACTGAGTATACGATTTAAAAATGAAGATATGCAAATGGTAGTAAACATGCTTTTTAAAGGTATCCTAACCTGTAATAGAAGTAAAACTAATTAAAATACTATGTGCTATTTTCAATCCTTCAAAATACAAAAGGAATGATGATGCATACTCTTATATGGCCTAAAATGATATGGCTATGCTCATAAATAGGTTGAAAAAAATTTTTATGAAGCCATACAATGGAGTATATCCAGTCAATAAAAATGAACTCTCAAGGAATATTTATATAAATATGGAAGAATGCCCAGTCTATAGTAGTAACTATGGAAAAACAAATTATCATATGCTATGATTCCAATTTAATTGATACTTATGTATCTAAGCAAATATGCTTTAAAGACTGGGTGGGAAATTAAAAATAATTATGTCTTAGCATTGGAATAATGCTTATTTTAATAGTGTATTTTTCTTTAATTTACCAGTAATACAATTCTTTTTATTAACCAGGTAATGCTATTTAAGGAATGAATATGAATTGAACGTTAAACTGTTTACTAGAATTGTTATTTATACTGTGAGTTGCAATTCAGGAGGTTCATGCTGTCAATTATCCAGTGGGATATAATGAAAAAAACTTTTTTTAAAGGAATGAAGGCGAGTAGACAGGCAGACTGAAAGAGAGAGGAGGGTGAAGCACTTCATCTTACTTAGTTGTTCAGTTAGTTGTCCCCCACCCTTGGACGCGAACCAAACTGTTATCCAGCAGGGTGCACCAAGATTTTTTTTGTGTTTATGAGGCAGAATGAAATGCAAAGTGTTTCTCTGCTTCACAAAAGCAAAATAAAATAATAAATATTACAACAAATAGTTTAATTTCATTATATACACATAGATATGCAAATATCTAAACACTTAATATTAACTATATTTTTTGTTTTGGCTTATTTCAAAAAGTTTGAAAGCCTGTATGTTGGAATGAACTGGTTTTTGAAAGATTGAAGATCTCTGAATTTGCATACTTTACATTACTAATGTGATCATATCCACTTGATGCAGGTGATAAAGCACAAAACTGGGAGTCATTGAGGAATTCAGATTTAACCAACTAGCAACTGTTGGTTAAAAAAATAAGCACAATGGCCAAACAAAAGGGTTCAATTTATAAAAATTTAAGAATATGTGGTACTCTGTAATGATTGCTTGTCAATAAACAACCAAATTTACACCACTTAAAATTCCTGTTAGTTCATTTCAATATGTATTAGCCGTACTCAAAATTTAGATGAAAAACAAAGATTGAAACGTGAATTCTGCTATGAAGTTGCTATTGCAAACAAGTTAGTCCAGGTCTTTTATTCAAATAGTTTTTAACTGTTTCCATATTGGTATTTCATTCTCTGTCCCCTTCTAAGTAGTATTTTTAGGAACGTTTCTATAGAGGTTTAAATTATGTATTCAAGTATCTAATAATCGAAGTAAAGCTGGCAGTTCTCTGATTAGAACATGCTGAAAATTTGCCAGTTGTTTTGCCCTGTTGTGGGTTTGATGGATTGTCTAGTGTATAATGAACATGTTTTGTGTGTCATATTTTCAATGCATATTTCTGTCTACTTTTATATGTCCTTCATTCCTTTAAAGCATTGACAATGCACAAGTTAGGATATTTTGCCACCAACAGAAGAGTCTTTTAATCAGAATGATTTCTGAAAAGATTAGTTTATTTCCAGACAAGCTTAATGTTGTAGTTTCCTTTTCTCTCAGCATCAATGCTCTCCCACTCTCCAAACTTGATACCTAAGACTAGACATGAGTAGCTGGCTCTTCTGGGAAGAAAGAAGTCCTGTATGAAAAGCCAATTAAAAGTAATTTTGCTTATTAACATAGTTTTCAATGAAAGATAGGGAGAATACAACTCAAAAAGTGACAGAAATTTCTTTTTTACCAGTAATTTAGGAGGAAAGAGAAACAAGATGTGAAATGTTTTTAATGAGAAAAAAGATTTGGAAGAAAATTCCTGGCATTGTTAGTCTTTTAAACATGTGCTAGGACTACTTGAGATCCTAGAAATCCCAAAGAAAGATAATCTTATAAAACCTGCAACTCTGCAAGATGCCACATGTGTAAATAGCAAGGTTCTCTATCTCAGATATGAGATGATTTGGCCCCGGCTTTGCATTTGAAACTCATCTCCAAAGCAAAGTTCCTGAATCCTGCAGGTAACTGTTCTTACTGGCATTGAATTATGATTCTGAGCTACAACAAATGCCAAGAACTTTTATCAAAAGAAAACATAGTCCATAGTCTTGTATACTAGACTGATGTTAAGACTCATTTTTTTGCTCTACAATACTACCTCCAGCAGTTCACTGTGTACCGCTTATACTGTGTATACCACTGAAATCATGGCCTTCACAAAGCTCTACATAATGGATGCTTCAGGAATGAAAAGTCTAAACATTTTTAAGCTCATATTTCTTGATTTTTTAAGAGACATGTTTTTAGAAATGAAATAGATCATGTAGTTTGTGCCTGAAGCCAATTAGAAACAACAAGCATACCCCATATGGAAGTGAGATATGAATTCTAATAATTTTTATTGAGAATAATGATGATTATAATCAACATTTTACGTGTAATGACCTACCTTTCAAATTAATTTTTCAGTACTTCCAAAGAAAATGATTTTCCCATATCTTGCAGCTTCATACTACCTGTTACCTATTCCATATGATGATAAAATATTATTAGTTATAATCATGGTTGTTTATCAATTATACTCTTTTCTCATTTTCTTTATAGCGTCTTTCCATTTCTATGATTCCAAAGGGTCATTTTTCACACCTTTGCAGACTGTGGCAAGAAAATTTACTAAATGTACAATTGATTTTTTCCATTAAGATAGCACACTCCAATAAATGCACCTAAGACTGCAAGACCCATTTAAATCCTAAGACTAGTTGAGGTGTTTGTCCTAAAATCTCTCGAGTTTTACAGAATTTATTTTTATATAATAATCTAGAACAGAAGTCAGCTAACTACTAAATGGACTTAATTTGACCCACTTCCTTGTTTGCGTAAATCAAGGGGTTTTGTTTGGTTGGTTCATCTGTTTCTTTATGCTTTTTTCTGTGTCTGCTTTTGACCTATAAAGGCGGAGTTAAGTAAGGTACTACAGAAACTATGTATTCCGTAAGATCTAACATACTCTTTGGTCTGTTAGAGAAAACATTTGCTAACTCTAGATGTGGAAACTCATCCCTAACTGTCTTAAGATTTGGTTAAGATTTCTTTTTCCTAAATTCTCTTTTGCAGCTGCTTTATCTCACCACTGAAATGACATGTTCATGGAGTGCAATGAGACATGCACTTCATTTTTAATCTTTATGTATTGCTTATGTATATATTTATATACATGCTCTATTTCCTTCACCTGAATATATTACCCTTGCAAAATAAGTCATATTTCTGAAATCCTTTCTCCAAAACTGAGATGAGTTGGAGATGTGAGATTTACACTAATCTCTTGATTGCATAGGTGCTGAAACCTGAGAATATTGTTTGCTCTCTAGACTGCCTTAACAAATTCATGTAACAGGAGGAGTCCTGGGGGCTTTGAAATCAACAGCTCTTTGAAATTGAGTGGAGAATAGTACAATTAATTTGAAGTAGAACTCTCTATCATTTTGTTTTGGAACAAAGTATTAATGAGAAGAACAGAATAACTTGAAAATAGAAACATTGGAAATCTATTGTAGTTAGGAGTACAGACTTTGTTGAAATTTATTTTTGAGGATAATTTATTAAAACTCTGCTATTTCTCTATATAAATATCGAATAAGGATTTGGTCCATGTTTGAGAGCAAATTAGATTTTCTCTCAGAAGATTCAATATTACCAGTTGTCCAATATGGTGATGAAAGACTTTAAATATAAAGCACAAATGTTAATATGGTATGTAGAATGAATTCCTAACTATTTTCTATATCCTATCTATAAAATAGAAATCTCATTTAATTCATTACGACAGTTGTTATTCTTGCTATATGCATACTACCAAGACATTACTTAGGTATTAAAAACAGCTAATATTTACTGAATGTTGATTGTACCAAGCACTCTACTGATAATCTTTACATAACCTCCTTTATCTCATTTTGCAGATGAGGGCATCAACTTCGATAGGAAAAACTTAGATAACATACCTAAGAACACATATCTATTTTATGCCAATCAAAATTTTAACTCAAGCACTTAGACTCCAGAGCTTCCCTTTGAACCATATTCTCTGAAGATATTGTAAGTTAAATACAAAAGGTGCCAATTGTAGTGTAATGCACTTGGTATTGGGAGGGAACAATGGGAAAGGGTTACTAAGAGATGATGATTCTTGGAGAATACAAGTCCGGAATTAAATTGGATTTACTAACTAGAAAAGAGGAAAGTACTCTAGACAGCTATACCAGCATGTTCAGAGGAAGAGGCTTGAAGGAGCACAGATTTTCAAGGAAGGGCAGTAAGGTGAGAACAGGTGTTAGAAGATAGGTGGCCTGGCTACATGGCGGTTGTCAGAGTTCTTTGTGGTAAGAGTCACTAGGGTACTCATTTACAATGAAAACTGCTGACCCTAATTGCCAAGGAGCCTTAGTGAGATCCAGTAATTTGCATTTCAACAAGGTACTCAGTGATTCCAATGTAGGATCCTCTCTTTATTAAAAATGTCAAGAAATCAAATGCTTGGGTATGACATGGTTAACGTTAATGTGTTTTAGAACAAAACAGCATAGCAGCTCAGTGGAGAGAGGAATATGAGCTCAAAAATGATTTTTAGTTTACTTGGAATTCATAAATAATAGAAATAGTTTTTCTTAATGACTTATTTCATACACAAACATACACACTTTTGCATATAATTGCTTTTGAATGCTACTTAGGTTTTTAGGTTTTGGGGTTTTTTTTATTGACAAGGTCCAGTTGTGTTAATTTTTATGGTACTGTAAGTTACCAAAATGTATGAGCTTTCAAATGAAATATTTATGTTTTGCCATTCCCAGTCCTTCCTACTCTAGCATTTAGTAAACTGAAGATAAATTAATAGGGATCAAATCAGTTGTGAGCAAATGAATGGATTATTTAATTGAATCACCTATTTCAGTAGAACCCAATTTGACAAAATATTATTAGGAGATTATTTAATAAATCAACTAAACTGCAGTGTTTCTATAATTCCCCCTGGGGTTATTTTAGCAATTTGAAAAGTTTTAATTCCTTTAATTTCAGTCGATCCATAAGTTTAAGCTTTGGTACTGTCCTGTTAGAAAGTAAAAGGTATTGTTTTTCACTGAATTTGAATACATCTGGAATAGAGAAAGTAAAGACAAATTATATTTTTTAAATTACATGTTTTATTTAATTATTACAGTGTGGTTCCCAAAATATTTTGGGGTAGAAAATCAATATATACCCATCTTGCAAAAAAAATATCAGTTCATTTTTCAATATTTATATGACATTGAAAAGAAGAAAGAGGGAACAACCATCTAACTCATCTGAATTCAATAGACTCCAAAGGTCAGCATCTCTTTGGTTAACTAGAGATGGCCTTAACCAACTGGGGATTCTCAAACTTAGGATGCCAGAATACATACTGCTGTTTGTTTGACACTTAAACTTGTTCAACACAGATGGCAGGCATAAAATAGTTGGGTCCAAATGAATCATGTCTCAGCAGAATGATAGCTGTGGTCTTTTTGTTGAGAGTCAAGTGTTTTCACATTCCACTTGAATTAAATTATGCTCATTCATGCCTTGGTACATAATCTCTGGCAAAAATTCTTTGAAACAGTCATCATGTAGACTCATTGCAAAACAAGTGGGAAAAAGAGTGAAAAGTCGCCCTATAAAGAATGTAAGACAAAAGTTTACTAGTATCCATTTATTTTAAAGATATATAGATATCTGTATATATTAGCATTGTGTGGATTTGTATTTATTATGCATAAATATATATAATTAGTTATTAAAATTTAGGGACTCTGTAAATGCTTAATTTTAATTGGCTGGCACAAATACTTTGAATTTTTAGCATGAAAAGAAACCATGTGTCAAACAGTAAAAGGATGATCATATAGGACACTGCCTCTAATCTTAAGTCAATTAATTTTGGTAAACAAGACATAAGCATGTGAAATTTGATATAAAGGAGAAAATTTAAATAGTGAATATATGATCACAGTAATAATGAAGCTTGCACAGAATGGCTCTAGGAACTAAAATCTAGGTCTTGAAGAAATGAATGGCCTGTAGTTGAATAGATAGGGAAAGGAGAAAATTATTCCAGTCCAAGAGAGAGGAGTGAACAAAATCTTATTAGCCCAGAACTGCTTTAAACATGACCTAGTCATAGCATCTTTAGAGATTCCCCAAGACATACTCAGTTTCAATGACTCATTAGACTCATAGAACTCAAAAACTGTTATACTAATGGTTGTCATTTATTACAACAAAAGGATGCAGATTTACATCAGACAAGGTAAAAAAGCACATAGGGCAGAGTCTAGGAAGGAACAGACACAAGCTTTCAGTTGTCCTCTCCCCATATCCCAAAGAAAACACTTATTCCCCCAACAGCATTTTGTGAAATTATACACCAAGTACTGCCAACCAAAAAACTCTCATAGGCCTTGGTGCCTAGGGTTTGTATGAGGATCTATCATGTAGGTCTGGAATGCTCCTTGACTACCCTTATCTGTCGTCTCCAGCTCCTCCAAGAGGTCAAACTGATATAATGTGGCCTTGGGCTCCTGATGAATAAAACAGGCATTCACCGTAATCATATTGCTAGCATAAACTATCTTGCACATCCCAAGACCCAGGCTATACAAAGACTTTTATCAGGCAGGATAGTCCAAGGGCCTAGAGGTTATCTTCTAGGAGTCAGACAAGAGCTAGTTCTTTCTTAGGGAATTGAGTATTTCAAAACTGAAGCCTGCCTAGTTATTTAACCCCTGAGTGCACAATGGGAGTGTTTGTGTGACTTAAATTTAAAATTGAAAGAAAAGCAAAAGTTCTGAAGTCCTGAAAAATGCTACATGAAGAAAATATGTCTGTATCCATTTGTCTTGATGGAGAAAACAAAGAATAAAGAAAACCATCTTCATAGAATATTAATTGGTCTTCCTTTACATAAGGATCTGGATGTTCTGCACTGTGTGGGCAAGCATTGGAGTAGTTTGTTTCCTAGTGTGATACTGATGGTCTACCTAATGAGTAATTACTGAGAATGCTAGCAATTCTTTACTAGGATTCCAGTTAGTTCTATAAAAGAAAGTTTTGTTATGATAAACTGAACATTTGAGAATGAACTACTTACCAGTCTTTCTCTTTTAATTTCTGTTTCCCCACCCCCCTCCAACTCTCCACCCCACCCCATATTTTCTTTTTTGAACTGCAAATGTGGTCTTCTCTGAAGATGTTCCAGTGGATTTGATCGCCATCGGCAAGACTGGGTGGACAGTGGATGCCCAGAAGAGGTACTCGTGCATTTACTGTGACAAGTTTCTTGGGACTAAGCTGTGTTATGTAGTTACTACGTCATAATGAAAATGACATCTAAATTAACAAAAAGTGGTCAGCATTTATGGAGCCCTTGATATGTGTGTGTCGGAACTTCAGTCTTTGCATGTATTATCTTAATGAACTCTCGTATCCATCGTATGAGGTAGGAGATGTTATTGTGCCCATATGAGCATGAAGAGAAGAGGGAGGTGGCAGAGTGATACTCTCCTGTAGGTTTGTGGCTAGGGAATAACAAAATCAGGATGTGAATTTCTGTGATCAAGGGCACTGCTCTGAAACACTAAACTCTCTTTTTCTGTTTAGAATTAATTTCTATGTATGGAATAAGATAGGAATTCAGCTTTGCAGGGTTCCCGCCTCATGGATAATTTCAAACACCATTTATTGAATAATCCTTCCTTCTGGCAATCCCTTACAAAGTCAGCTCTTTTGACGATCTTTGCACCTGTTTCTTATCTCTTTTAACCTGTCTCTTTTGTCATCCTATTTCTTTATCTATGCTACATCCTGGAGACTTCTTCAGATCTCTTTGCCCATTTCATCCTTCTTTTTATTTAATCTGCTATTTAACCTATGGTAATAATTTCAACAAGTATGTTTTTCAATTCTAAAATTTAAATTTGTCACTTTATTAATTTTACCAAGTCATTCTTTATCTGTGTCGTAGTTCATTTTTAAATGTCTCTTCATTTCTTTAAATATTTAAGGTATAATTCTTATACATTCCATATTGTAAAACCCCAATATGTAAAGTTTGGCATAGTATAAGTAAGTTGTTCATTGTTTCTGATGGCTGTCAGAGTGCTCTTTTCCTCTGTGATTCTTTTTTGAGTCCTTCTAAAGAAGCGTTTGATGACGAGAACCTGAGGGTTTTAGAGACTACCATATGTCCCCACCTTAATATCGGAAAGAATATAAATGTATCCCCTTCATCTATTACTGGCACAGACAGAGCAACAGTGATTTACGTTCCCACCCCCAGAGAAAACACTACCTTTCTTATTGTGTTTAATATATACTACTGTTACTCCCTTTATAGCACACAATTTTTGCTTTGTTTTGTTTTCTGGGGGAGACAATAGAAGGGCACCCTTGAGATCTTCCTTACTTTCTGCAAATTCTAGCAATGCTTTAAAATTCAAGTTTTATCCAGAATCTACTTGGTTTCTTATAGAAGGGTGATTTAGAGTCTTTATTCTGCCTTTATGACATGAGCTAAATAAGTCCAGGATTTTACCTAAAACATTGCATTATTTGATAATATTGTTCTTTGAGGATACAAACACAAAAGGGAAAATAATATGTGGCAAGTTCCATTTTAGACTTCCTGAGTTTGACATGTCTGTGACATCTGCATGCATATGTTAAGTCAAATAGATGAATGCTTGGACCTAAAATCCATGAAAGAAATATGAAATGGAGATGTAAATTTGTGAACAATCAACATAAAAAGATGTGAGGAGATTGCTAGTGAGAATGCATATAGTGAAAATAAGGGTCAAGGAAGATTATAAGAACCACCAATACTTAAGGGATAGACAGAAATAATAGAAAACAGAGTAGGAGTTGTTGGAATGGGTCCTGAAATTGATGAAAGTGTATGTCGTATAACCCAAGATTAGAGTATGGATAATTGTGCCAAATGCTGGTGAGATGTCAAGAGAATACCATGGAAAAATTATTAAATTGAAGGTATTTAGAAACATTGGTATGAGGAATTCAAATTAAGAGAATTTGAATTGAGAATAAAATATGGACTCACACTGTAATAGAAGAAAGGAAGAAAGGATAGATCAATATTGATACCAGTAAGCATGATGATTTGCAACAAAATTTGAGCAGTTCTTGCTGATGACCCTTCCAAGGAACTAAAACTGGGAGTTGTATAACGAGACTTTATTTTTAAGTAGAGTAGAGAGGGTTTAAAGTTGATACCAAGAAAAAAGGGAAAGGAGATTTGAGCAGAATGAAGACCCTGCTGAGGATGCAGGAGGCAAGTTGATAGAGCTCCCAGTTGGGAGCTGTGTAATGTTCCCCCACAATGCCAGGTTTTGTTGCAGGCAAGGTAAATCAGGTTTCCCCACTATATTTAGCATTGGGGATTATCTGAAAAGAAGTTGTGAAAAAAATTACAGGCAAGATGCTTGAAAGTATTGAAAAGAGATTGAAGTGATGGAAAAAAGGAAGAAAAGCACTATGTTTGAGCTTTTTACATGGTCACACAACCAGAAGAATTTGCGTGACCAGGGACAGACAAGGAGAGACTGAAAATAGGATAATTGGAGTTATGATTTCAGAAATAAAGCATTTCCAGTTGTGCATAAGGTCCAGGCTGTAGAGATAATGAGTAAAGTGGCATTAAGGAGGCAATCATAAAATACTGTGGCTGAGAAGATACAGGATGTTTAACTTGAATGGGCTCCTAGTATAATTGGAACTTGAAATAATCAACTGAATCAGATCCAATTAGTGAAAAGGAAGTCATCTCAGGACTCTCTAGAACAAGTAATAAGTTTTGCTTTACTAATGACATTGCATGACAATGCATTGTACTTCACTAATGACAAGAGACATTTAAGAAAGACATTGATTTACTAATAGTTTCCAAATGTGGGATAAATACTGTCTATGTTCAGAACAGTTGTCTGCTACTTGAGGCGTCTCAGCAGGACAGAGTCTTTGAATCACAAAGAGGTGGGGAGAAACTCCCATTTCTAAATCATGAAAGTTTGGTTTTTGGAGATTACAACTGGTGAAGGTCATAGGATTTATTTTTGTGGGCTGTAAATACAAAAGGTAAAATACTTCTTTTCCTCAGTCTAGCTCTGCTAGGGAGAAGACAAGTTACATGAATACATGAGTGCTGTTTGATCCTTTTGGTGGTTTTGAATATTTCATAAGGAAAATAAAGTTTTAAATAGTTCAACCTGTGGTGGGTTATTTTTGAAACGATAAAGGAGTATGGAGCAGTTAACTATTCTTTAGAATTTTAGAATCATACCTACCCATTAACAGCTAGATATGAAGGGAATGCTTTCGTTCCTTCCATATCTAAGCACATTTTAGACCTTACCTTTATGCCCATCTTTTCTTCTTGTATGAACCTTTCCCTTTTTTTATTAAATTAAAAAATTGCATCTCAGTCTAATATTTCGCGCCACACACACACCTCCAAAGTTCCAGGGTCTCTTACACCACCTTTTCCACTGTCTTTTACAAATATACTGTTATGAAATTCAAGGCAAGAAAAGCAGTAATCTGAAAGATTCACAGCAGAAAGTGATGAAATCCAAATAGCTCAAGGTGGAAATGCTTTGTTACTTCCTTTTTTTTTTTTCTTCTTGTTGCTTTTATATACTTTGAAAACTAATAAAATATGTTAATATATAGTCTTGTACCAAAAAATGTATTGTTCATCTTAATTGGAGAAACTTTGTGCTTTACAGACTGATACATTTAATGTAATTGTGAAATGATGTTTATGATCATTCTTAAATTGTTTTCTCTTTTGTGTCTCTGATAAGTCAAAAGAGAAGATGTGTGAGAACACAGAACCGGTGGAAAGATCTTCTCAAACCACCACAACCATTCGAGCGACAACCACTCAGTTCAGGGTCCTCACAACCACCAGAAGAGCAGCGATATCCCAGCTACCCACCAGCCTGCCCACCGAAGGTGCACAGAGATAGCTCTGCTTTTTTTCCTGAAAAAAAAGTCACAGTGTGGACCAATACTGTACTCTCTAGAGGGAAAGTTATTCTCTCACAAATGAGATTTCTAAAGGGGAAAAGACAAAATATTTGTGAAATAAAGATGTGTGCTGGGATTCTTTTGGTGCACTTTACTTTTTCTTAAGACTAGTTTTCAATAACAAATTCTGGCTACCTGTCCTTCCTAGAAAAGAAAAAATCCTTTTAGATTGCTAAACTTAGTAGTAACTGAAATCAGCATTTCAGCTGCAGGCTAAAAAAGCAAGGCAGATAAAGTGTCCACTGATTTTGAATTCTGAATTCCAAAACCAAATTTTACTCCGATGTATTCCTAATATTTGCCTGAATACCATCGATAAAATATGTTGGGCTATAACTTATACAGGGTTACTGTGCATGTCATAGAAATTATATTTCAAAAACATTTCTTATGCCCAGGAAGGCAAAAATGCTAGAGACTGTTAATGCACATTACACTGGGGGAATGAAGATATATTAGCAAAATGTGTTACTTTTCTATCCCAAATGATACCTCTAAGGATAAATGTGAGCCCAGACTAAGCTTTGAGGGGAGGATAAAAATGTTTATTGTTATAAACCTCTTCATTTGAATAAGAAATTAAATGAAACTTAAAACTTGCTTTTAACTGAAATTTGATGTTGAGAGTTAGTTGGAATAAATTGTTAAAATGAGATAGAAGATAGCTGTTAAGTTCATTTTATTGCTTTTAAAACCAACATTATATTTTAAGCTATATTATTTTAGATTTTTATATAGCCAGTGAAACTATTTCTGAATTTTAATCTTTCCATTAGAATTAAATATAATCACTGAATTTAAAAAGTATGTCCAACATACTTTTTTGTTCATTATAGACCAGATCTTTTCATATATGATTTTGGTCATATTTGTTAGCATTGAGTGATAATAAGTATATAAATATTGACATTCTTTACTAGTTCAATTAATTTTGGATTCTCTTGATAGAATCTACTTATAAGTTATTTCAGAAAATGTTAAATGTTATTTACTTTGCAATGTTATTTAAGTTAAAATTTTACTACTTTTCTCACAGATCTTAAGAATATTTTATTTTACTGACATCTTGATATTAAAATTTTAATACTGCATCATGTAAGGCTAGGAACTGCTCTCATTGCACTAGAAATTAGTAAAATATCCAAATCTATTCATATTCCAATTAAGGGTTTAGTAGATGATTACTGGTCATGAGACTTATGCACCCTTAATTTTTTTCTGATATAAAAATTTTTATAATTTCTCTTTCAGATGATACCAAGATAGCACTACATCTAAAAGATAATGGAGGTAGGAATTGACTTTTCTTTTGTAAGTTTTTTATATATTCATCTGTTTCATAAATATGTGGTATATCTTTTTATCTTTTAGTGAAGCAAGGGATAATTTAAATATGCAAAAGAGCATTTGTTTAGTAGCATATTTAAAGTATTTCTAAGACAATTTAACAATATAAATTTATGATAGTAGTTGGAAATTTGAGGAAAAAAGCTCTTATCAAGACAAAACTGAAAGATATTGGCTAAATATTTTTAAGACCATGTTAGTTCATATGTGCTTCTCATGGTAGTATACTGAATCTTAATAAATGAGAAAATTTTTAATCAGTTTATCAAATAGTAAAGAGCTCTCCTTTTCTTAACACTATCTATTATGTAGATGTAAGTACAGTTTTTATTTTATAGCCCCTGATATTTTCTTCAGTCAAAACCCGCTATTATCTTTGTTAAGGATTTTTCTCTCGCTCTCTAATTGTAGAGAATAGTTCCTAAATTACTCAGTCTAAGTTAAGTAGCAAGAACTTTAAATACTTCTGTGTTTTCCCAGGTCAGTGTTGTTAGATGAATGATGGATCATCACATAGATAGACAGATATGTAGACCTATCTAGTTAGAGTGACCTAAGAAAAACTGAAGTATTTGTATTAGATACTTGATACATGTGTGTCTGTGCATATGTGTGTGTAAATTCAGTTTTCATATGAATATAATTATTACACTGATTGTACATTGACTAATCATTTCTTACTCATTATTGTATTAATGTAGTAAGTGGATGACTTTGCAGGTCACCATTTTCAAGACATAGTTTACCTAGAAATAAATTAAATCTTTGCATGTAAAGGAACTTCAGCAATACCCGAGTTCAGGATTTTTCAGAATAGGCTATTGAAGTCTTCTGTGAACATAAATCCCAATATTGGAGTTATCTCATTTTGAGGTAGGGGGTGGAGTATGAGATGAATGAAATGGAGGAAAGGTCCCCTAGAGGTTTTAGTAGTATTTGTTACTTTTAATTCTAATATAGGTAGTGATTACAGGTGTGTCTGTTATATTCTCTATAATCTCTTTACTTCCTTTTTTAAAAATATGATTAAAACATTCTATAGTTCTAACAGAAAAAATAAATTCCTATAATCAAATAAGTGTGAGGTTCTGGGTGAA
This sequence comes from Solenodon paradoxus, assembly GCA_004363575.1. NCBI lineage: Eukaryota > Metazoa > Chordata > Mammalia > Eulipotyphla > Solenodontidae > Solenodon > Solenodon paradoxus. The sequence continues at coordinate 147,119 of RJWH01000223.1, read as the reverse complement.
AGAAAATCAAAGAGGTTTCTTTTCCATAAAACTAACTGTTCAGAGTTTTTGATGTCCATCTGTTTATTCATTTATTTATTCCTACTGAATACCTGAAAATTGCAAGGCACTGTTTCAGACCTGGGGCTATGGAAGCAAACAGGCTCAGACAAAGTCTCTCCTTTTGGAAAACATATATTCTGAAGAAATTCCAAGCTGCTTATAAAGATTTAGTATCTGGCATTTCTCTATTATTTGTTCATAAAACCTTTATGTAGAATCTCATGAACTCAAAGTTTTGTGGAACACAATTTGGGAAGTAATTTTCTAGAATATTACCAATTATCCCACGAAAACCCTTACTTTTGTTTAGTGAAGCAAGGAGTCCTAAAATGTTGAAGATTTTCTTAATATAATGCATTGCAGTTACCCTCTGATGCTTAGAAATCAAGGTAAGTAAATTCCAAGATTTAATTCTAGGATTTTTCTTCTTTTGTGTTATACTTGAGAAGTTGACTGTTGAATTTTCAGATCATCATTGAAATGCAGTGGTGTCCATCAGAATTCTAAAATATCACAATAAGACTTACAGTATGTCTATGCACCGGAATTTTTTTCATTTCTGGGTATGTTTATGAAGCACTTTCTACAAAATCATTCAAATTACATTTAGAACAGACTAAACTTGACCAATGCTGAGATATATGTTCCTTTGAAAGAGTAATTAAGGGAAATCACATAATCACACATTGTTACTTTTGCTATAACTGTCTGTTGTTTTATGGACTATGGGGATACAGGAAGGATTGTCTATTTATTGTGTAATTAAACATCTTCAAAAGACATTTAAGATTTTTACTACTTCCTCCCTCTAGCTTAACATTTTTGAAAAACTGAGTTCATAATTAGGATACATAATTTCCAACTTTTCTCACATTATTGGGAATGACTTTTTAAGTGGAAGTTAGTACATTTTTATAAATTTCTATATATTTTGACAAAGAAATTTAGCATATTTTATTTCTTGATTTTATTTGTTTGTTTACTTATTTATTTACTTTAAGGAAGGGTGCAGGCAAGAATGAAGGAGAGCAGACAGAAACAGGCAGGAAGAGAGAGAAAGAAGAAGCATTTCTTATACTTTATCCAGTTTTTCATCTTCTCCCCCAGGGCCCTGGGTCATGAACCCAGGTCTTTGGGATGTATGTGGAATACACCTGGCCAGAGGCAGCTGACCAAACTGCTTTCCACCAGGGCACATAATTGGCTATATTTTTAAATAATTGTGAAATTTTTTAGAGGCCTTTTTTTTCTGGAAAAAGATGGTAACATTTTTCAAAGGAGTCACTATACAGCTAGAAACCAGTGTCTCTGCCATTATATACATCATGTCCTTTAGATATTGCATTATCTTGGCTGAGTTTATCTGGGAAATTTTGGGGGTTAAAGTAGTTGATTTTCTTTGTGGAATCTACAGCTAACATAATGATTCACTTTCCCAGAGATTTTCCTTCTTATTTGATAGGACAGCATAAAATATTTCTGAGCAGCTGGACATCAAAGAGACACAACAGGGTTTCTCGTTCACAGGATCCAAACTGAGTTACAATCTGCTAAATCACTCCTGAATCTTCAATTGTGCTTTGAGTTTTCTGTTACATTTAGGTTAGGGTCTGGGTAGAGTCGCTGGAAGTTTCAGATTAGTCATTTGATTGAAGAATTTTTATTCACTTTCAGGGTTGATTTCAAATTCTAAGCTCTCTAAATTTCTTAAAAATGAAGAAGAAAAAATTTAAACAAAGAGAATTGAGTCTTAGTGTACTACCATAGAACATTGATGGACCACTGTAAATTTTAAAACTCAGAAGGACCAATATAAAACTAGCATTTTATCTCCAACTGAAATAATACTTTTATTATACAAAGTTAAAGTAATGCATGCATGTAATCAAACAGAATATGTGCCCCTTATTTTGTGAAAAACAGAACAAATGGAGGAGAAAAGGAAAAAGAAACATTTTTTTGCTACATTACAAGCACCATTATAAATTCCATGCAGAGTTTAGCTCATTGAATTCACACAACATCCCTGTGAGTTGGCCCTCTTATTACTTTCATTTTTACAGTTGAGGCACAGGTACAGAAAGGTTAGTTTACCTGTCTGTTTGTTGCTGAGCTGGGATGAGAGTCTCTCTAACCTTGATGCAGTTTCCAAGTTCATGACCAAGTCTGGGTATTGCTGGTCCCTTGCAGTACAGGCTCTTAGAATCTAATTTCACATCGGAAATGCCACTACAGGGTATTTTACTTACAAATATTATGTTTTTTTTCTTTTCCTATAACAATTGATTGTGCTTCTGGATTTGAAAGTGAAATTTCTTTTTCCTATATAATAATGCATTAACTTCCACTTTACTCTTTCTATGAAACCACAATGCATTGATTATGTCTAGTTGAGTAGTGTCTGAATTACTGGCATGTGGTCTTCAAACTGCAGGGTTACTCGGGACTTATGGTCAAAAGAGGGAATTATACTTAGTGAAACAGAAGGAGAAAGATGAACTTTGTATTGCACAAGCAAACGAATGAACTGAATCAAATAAAAATAGAATTTCAGTCTTTAAAATCAAATTAGTGGTTACAAGAAGGAAAGGGAGAGAGAGGTGGGGTGGACGAATTGAGAAATGGGATCAATTACATGGTGAAGGATAGAATTGGACTGGTGGTATTAAATTTAATGCCTGATATAAAGATATTGAATTACGGTGATTTATACCTTAAACCTATATAATATTATGATGCAATGTACCTTCAATAACATTCAATTTTTTAAAAAAGAGAAAAAAATCTAAGTTAAAGTTTTTTCAGCCTTGTTGGTTTCTCTAGAAAAAGGTTAAATTTTTGAGGAATGGCCCTGCTATATATTTTAACAGGTGCAACTATTAAATACCTTCTCTGACATTTGTTTAGGTTGCTTCCAAATGTTAAAATTAATTCAAGCTCTAAAATTCTGTGAAATGATTTTATTATTTAAAATTTGTGGCAGATTCATCAAAGGACAAATAATTATCCTCTTGGTTCTCCTAAAGTTTCTTCCTTTTGGTAAAGCTAAATGTATTGTTTAAAAGATATTTGAATATAAATTTGTAATTGTGACCGATGTATCATATTGGCACTCCCTTTAGTGTTGATGCATTGTTCAAGTAATACTCTGCCATCTATTAATATTGCTAAGAATTTTACAAAACCTGGACTCCAAAAGATTTCATTTTTGAGTCAGAAAGTGATGTCTCCATATAAAAAGCTGCTAAAATAACCCTATTAAACCATTTTCAGAACATGATAAAGTTCATTCTAAGGTATAAATCTGTAAAATAATTGATCTCAAATACTTGGAACGGATATACTTTAAAATACTGTTTCTGTGAAACAAATTGCTGTTCAAATTCTCATTGTGTTGTGTTTAGTTGCCTATTTTTGAACATATCGTAAGGCTTTTCATCCAAAGATAAAATATCAGAACATTTTTCTGACTTTTTCACTAGAATACTTCTAAGGTTATAGTTTTATTATCTAGTCTATAGTGACAGATCAAGTGTCTACTGTTTCATTTATTATTCAGTCAAATTATTTTTTAACTTTAATGCATAAATCATCAAAGTAACATCTCGTTGGCTATGTTTTTCCTACTTTCTCTTGACTTTTTTTTTTTCATCTACTTCTTTCATATAGATCACAGTCTTATCAGCAAAGGGAAACTGTTATTTCCTTTTGACAGGCTATTGAATGTCTATCACTTTTTACCTCTAAAGCTGTAAAGCATCTTTGCATTTGGTTTGTGTTTTGTTTGACAGGTTACTTTTCATATAGTACTAACTCTATTCCAAGTATCTATTTGCCATAATAGTGAATTTATTTGTACTTTGGAATGAATATTTTGAATTTTCCCTAGATAAAGAATGTCACTCATAAATTTTTTGTTTGTAGTGGTTCTTAACTTTTATCTACATTGCAATAATCTGGTTATTCTCATCTAATTTTATTGTTTCAGTTTATGAAAACCTCGGTGTTCAGACTGGCCCCATCTGCATTTAATCTGAACCTCTGGTGCTAGAATCCAAGCATCAATAATTTTTAAATCCTTGGGTAATTCCCATGTGAAGATAACTTTAGAATGGGTGGTCTGATGTAATGCTTCATAAATATTGAGGAGCATTGGAACCATTGGGAGAGGAGGCAGTCTTGTTCAAATGTATTTTTTTTTTGCTACAGAAAATCTTTAAGCCCAAACATTTGCATCACATTTCTGATAAACTCACAGATAATACAGATGCCACCATTTCATAGGCCACACTTTGAATATCAAGAGTTGGTTGACCTATAGATTTCTTCCTGCCAGTTTTCCACATAAGAATATCTTACCTTACTCTAAATCCACTTTTGGTCTTCACCTATATGTCATGATTACCCCAAAATAACACTTTAATTGGTGGCATCAAGAAATTACCTTGATCTTCATATAGGGAATATGCCTCATGCTGATCAGGGGTAGGAGACCCAAAAGCCTTGTCTATTCTATCTTGTGCTTCATTTTCATGTAATAGGTGAAATTAGTCTATTTTAGCTGTTGCAAATTTATTTATTCAAGTACGGACAGTTGCATTTTCTTTATTTTGTTGAATCATATGAAATTACTGATTTTTAAAGCCCTTTTAACCTACAGAATTACATTGTTTAACAAAACCATTAAAAAATTGTTATCTAGCATAAGATATGAAAAGAAAAAGAAGAATCCCATTGGAATATAGTTTTTCCCCTTTACGCTAATCTGTAAAATGTATGATGCTGATAAAACATAGAACAAATGATAAAGCAGAGCTCCTCAGCAAACACACACACACACACACACACACCCATACACATGGCTTCCAAAAAGTAACTCTACCTGCACTCTGCATTTACTATCAGCAAGATGTTTTACTGCATCCCCTCTTTCTGATAGATGCCTAGCTACCTTTCTGTGCTCATCTCCTATACAGGGTTCTATCTGCTCTTGTCTGTAATTCTGGGAATTTTATATTGAGGAACGAAACATCCATATACCAATAGATTTTAAAACCTGAGGTCTGTGAGGGTCCCAAGAATGGCTTTTTGTTTCCCAATATTTCTTGTAACCCTTTTCATATAGTAAAAGCATGCATAAAGTTATTACAGTTTTATTTTTATCACAGACTGTCAGGTGGTCATGTTTAATTGCCTTTTGCAACCTAACTAATGTGTATGTCACTAGAAAAGTTTATTTGATTTGACTTCATGTGATTTATACAAGAAATATTTCTTAAACTATTATATACCAGGCCCATTAGAAGGCAATGGTGATGAGGTGAACCAGTACTGATACCAACCCACAAGAAGAAAGTGATCTAGTGGAATGAGATAAAGGAGCCAATCAGTCCTTAAAATCTGGTGTGAAAAATGCACAGTAAACTCAAAAGAAAAGAAAAAAACTATGAAGGCTAGAAAAAGGTCTATAAACAAAAGGGGAATTATGGAAAGCTTTCCAAAAGACACAATGCTTGATGCAAGTTTGAAGTATGCATAAAGTTTATGTAGAAAAGGAACAGATGATTCACATTTCAGTAGAGGGATCAGCAAAACCAGAGGTTTAGCAGTGTGGAATGTGAATATCTATCTGGGTAACTCTAAAGAATAGTCACATTTATTTCACTAGGGTAAAGATATACTTTGTCAGAGAATGATGGTGACATTGAGAAATTAAGTAGGGACATCAGCACTCAAGGTCTTTTATGGCAGTCAAGGGAGTTTAAACTTTATCCTGAAGACACTGGGATCCACTGACTTTTAGACAAGGAAGCACCATAAAAGTTTTGCATTTTTATTAGATCACCTTGAATGATTTTTAGGAACAAAATGTGAAGGAGTGAGAAGTAGGCCAGGAAAACTAATTAAGGAGTGATAATAATAATCTATAGAATAAATGAAATTAGTAATATTATGCTAGTAATCCATGGACAAAATAGTGAGGGGATAAATGAAAGAAGTGGTTGACAATGAAAATAAAGAAGAGAGAATGGACATGAGCAATTTGTTTAAAGAGTAGAGCCACATAACTAATATCTGATTGGATATGTGATTTATATGTGATAAGAAAGTGAATAAGATATCACCCAGGATATAGGTTTAGTTATCTGAATGAATGATGTTATAGTTTAATGATGTTATAGTGGAAAAACTTTTAGGGGAGGCAATGAATTTAATTTGAGCATATTAACCACATATATCCCCAAAGACATGGGTTCATGACCCAGGACCTGGGACAGCAACCAAGATGAGCAACTAGATAAAGTGTATGAAATGCTTCTTCCTCTTTTATAGTCTTGCCTGCCTGCCTCTGCTCTCCTTCATTCCTGCCTGTGCCTTTCCTTTAATATATGTGTGTACATATATATGCAAATGCATATGTATACACACATGTGTGTATATGTATTTACATATGTATACATGTATATCTCCAATTACATAGATGAAATTAAGATATAAAATATGCTGAATTTCTTTGTCATAATATATAGAAATTTATGAAAAAATATTAGCTTTCATTTAAAAAGTGATTCTCAATAAATGTGAGAACCCAAATGAAAAATTTCCCGTGGGAAATTCACTAAAGAAATACAAGCAAAAAGCATAAATGTAGGCATCTTCAGCATTTAAGAGAGTTAAAGTTATGAGAGTGAATGAAATCACAGGATAGTGTAAAAATGAAGAGAACGTAGCACTGAAGGGAGAACACAATACTTGAAGTTTTGTAAAGAAAGCTGAATCTATAGTCAGAAACAGTAAGAAAGCCAAAGAGTTTGCTATCAAAGACACCCAGGTAGCAGAGTTCAAGGAGGAGGCTGTGAATGATGTCAATGCCACAGATTAATTAAAAGGAAAACCTGGTAAGTGACCATTAAACTTGGTAATATGCAGAGATGTGTGACTTAATGTTATTATTTAAATTGCAGTAATGAATTAGCAACTTGGATAAATCAGCAACCATAAGAGATCTTTAGCCCTGTTTCACATATTCAGCAACCACTAAAAAAAAAAAAAAAAAAAAAAAAAAAATATATAAATTTAAAAGGAATTCTAAGAAATATATATGTAACCTGTGGAAGACAGGGAAGGAGGAAAAATGAACCATCTCATGGATGAACACAAACAAACAACAACAACAAAAAAGCAAATATCAAAGTGGCAGACCAAATGGAGATCTATCTATAATTATATTAAGTGTGAATATAACATTTCAGTTAAGAGCATAGATTATTGAATTGACTTTAACTATTTGTAGTACAGAGAGATGTAAATGAAACATAAATGCATAATGGCATAGACTACTTTAAAGTAAAATTACAGGTAATGCATACCTTGAAACATAACCACAGGAAAGCTGAAGTGACTGTATAGTATTAGCTAAGTAGACAGAGACCAGGAGTATTAATAGAGGTCAAGAGGAAAGTATCAAAATATTCATCAGAAAGGCCTTAACATTTAAAAAAAATTAGACGAAAACTAGAAAAAAATATGAAAGGGTATAGATACTTTACTCTGGTTGTATTTCTACAACAGTGTTCCCAACTATAGAATATAATTGTATACATGAAATGGTTACCAAGTAAACTACAAAAAATCTTAAATTTCAAAATATTGAAGTCTAATAGACCATGTTTTCTGATTACAAAGAATCAAATGAAGCTCATTAACAATATGATACCTAGAAAACTCCCAAATTTGAGAAAAACAAAACCACTTCTAAATAATACAGTGATCAAAGAAGAAATCACAAGGAAAATGAGAAAACATTCCACCAGAGTGATAAAAGTACTAAACAGGAAATTTGTAGTTCCAAATACTCACATCTAGAAGGAGAAAAGATTGAAATGTAGTGATCCAAATGTTTAATATAAGAAGTTTGGAAGATGAGCAAATTAAATCCAAAATAAGTAGAAAGAAGGAAATAAGCTAAGAGTAGAAAAAAGAATTAAAATATGGGTAAGAATATTAATACTGGTGAGTCCTCATGAAGTAGTGGTGAGGTATGTGCACCCCAGGGAACTAGGTACTAGTGTGGGGGCCAGGGGCAACAACTAAGATGAACAACTAAATTGAATGAATACAAATTTTTCTTCCACCTCTCTCTTCCTGCTGGCCCACCTACTCACCTTCATTCTGGCCTACACCTTTCCTTTAAAAAAGAGTGTGGGTTATTTGAAAAGCTTGATAAATATTATAGCTCTTAAGAGGACTGATTAAAAAACAAACTTTGATAAATTAGACTTCATCAAAATTGAAAACTTCTGCCCATTGAAAACTTTGTTAAGAAAATGAAAAGGCAGGTTGCATACAGGATAAAATACTTAAAATGTACATATATTACAAAGGACTTGCTTACAGGAAATATTTTTAAACTCAGTCCATCTCCCAAGACTTTGAGACTAAAGCCTTTCCAACTAGAAAACTCACAGGAAAGCTACCTACCCATAGTTGGAGCTATTTTGCAAAACTCATTTCATGGGAAAGATCAAACTAAGACTAGTTATTACCTCCTGGACTAACCATATTTTAGCCCACATTCAACTTGGGGAACTTTATATTCCAGTAAACTTTCTCTTCTAGAATGTAAGAGGAAGGCAATTGTAATAATCACAATTTTATAGTATCTTTCTTCCCAAATAAGGTAGCTGAATTTGTTCCCATTAGAGGCACTGGCTGAGCCATGCTTTGTGAATGTTGATGCTAAGTGGTGAAATACAAATAATCTGCAAAAATGGGTCTCAGTGATTTCAGTGTTTTCTTTCTACCTTTAATATAGGTGCACAATTTTTTAATTCTGGTAACACAACTAAAAGAAAATGTTTCATGCATTTTTTTCCAGTTTTTGGTTGTCTCCTTGAGATATCGAACACATGAATATAATCTACACATTTACCTTTCTGAGGGCTGTAGGCATCAAACCACAGCAAAAAACATAAGGATGATATGTATCAAGATCTGGTATTTTAATTCTGAGGCACACATACAAACGTGAGACAAATTGATATTTCTAGCATCTAAACACATGCATTCTTAGGAAGCCCAAAGGTTTTCATTAATTTTGAGCATAGCTTGGGCACCAAAGAATTTGAGATTTATTTAATTTTCAGCAGCTTCCAAAAGATGTTGCTGATGAATGGGTAATCACTGAAAAAGTTGATTTTATTTAAACAGCCTACTGCATCTCAGCAGCTGGGTGGCGGTTTTCCAAATACTGGCTGCAGGTTCTGTCGTGTATGACCCATTGGGAGCAACAGTTAAGTGCATAAGGGTCTTGGTAGCACGTTTTCCTGGGAGTTATTATACAGTGTAGGTGTGTGTGAGATGGACCTTGATCTTCACTGTATAAACTGTTCACTGAGCTGTTTTTGCTTCATTCAACAAGCACTTAAGCTTCCCTGAGTTAATGGATCCCATTTCCATGAATATTTTTAAGAAGTCCCCATATTGACCTAGCCGAGTAGATATGATTAAGAGAAAAGGGATTCTAGGTTCCATATTAGATAAGTGGCTTGCACACACATCTATCTTTCCACACTAAGAGAAGCACAGTAAAAACAATTATTCTTCTTGTTCATAAAGCCTGATGGATTTGATAGGGAAATAAACATTTACTGTGATATTCACAAAGCTTTTATGTAAATAACCTGTTTAAAAATAAGTGACTTCATTCTGGAATGGAGGGGTTAAAAAGAATCAATAGTCCCTCTGCCCTATATCCCCAGAGGGAGAAAGTACATTGTTAACCTTTCTTTGAGTATTCTATCATCATTGTGACTACTTTTGTTAGAAAACACTCTTAATTTTTTTCTGTAACTTAACCCTGAGTTTTTAGCCATTCCAGGAGGAGCAAGACAGCTTGGTATAGGTGGGTGATGTTAGGAGAGGTTTAAAAGTTAGGTCTTAAAAATATGCTGGATGCTGAAAATATTAGAGGTATAGTTAGATTATTACAAGCATGACATGCAACAAGAAATGAAACATGATAATGAATTATTTCAAAGATTTATTTTTGGTCTTATGGTAGCTATAATTACTATAAAGCCTCTCTTTTAGATGTGTAGATGTATATATGCATAAAAGTACCAATCACATAGTGAATCTCAAAGCAGCCTGGATGATGACTGATATCCAGCATCCCTCATTTTCATGGAATTAAACATATCTTTTAATGTGACTTCACAGAAATTTTATTGAGTTTCATTTTCCTAAGATAAAAGGTAACCGATTATTGATTGAAAAAAGGGAATGGGGGTGTTTGTCATACTCTGACCTTTTGTTTAGTTCAGAGCATTTTGCATGTGACCCTGAATGAAATTTCATAGCTGCCCTATAATAGCCCAGCCTACATAAGAGTAGTGAGATTAGCTGCCTGTCAGATACTGTTCTCATTGAAGGCACTTAGTGGTGTTTCGTGTACCCATTTTAATAGCTTTCCACATTACTCACCCAAATCCCTCCTACAAAGAAGTCATAATGTGAATTTTGAATGTGCTGTCATGGCAATACACATTGTGGATTAGGTATAACTTGTATAAGCCATTTCAGATCCCCTAATACCTGACTGATAGAATGGTAAGCACTCAAATAATAGTAGCATCGTGGTTAAAAAAATGGAAGAACTAAGAATTATGTTTTATAAAACAAGAAAATACATAAAATTCTAGGGGAAACTCTGAATGAAGTCAAGTCATGATCCTGGATATAGAAAGTTATATGGCTAAGGGAGAAAACACATGAGCTAACAATTACATGAGTTCCAAGGAAATTTCAAATTTAGTTTAAAGTTTGATCACTTGATTTTCTTCTGTTACATTCTTTAGCTTCTAAATGGGTTAGGTAATATTCTACAGGGAAAGTCATGAGTCTTTCTGTGTTTTTAATACAAAAGCAAAACACTAATATTTTAAGCACTCACAATTTAACTTCATTCTGAAGCGTCAAAGAAGAACATTTTGACATCGTCTGTACAAGATTTATGATTTTTGAGCAAATTTGTGCAAGACTTTGTCCAGCCCATGAGTCTCTTGATTCCCCAAAGGATATGAATGCATCGTGGGCTGTAGTATTTCACTTTAAATCCAAGATACAAGTTAGCTCTAATGTGAATAAAATTTCAGACAAGGCGTATTTCAATTTTAATTTTACTTTATTCCTGGACTTTAATTATTGGTGAGATTTAATAGTGAGTACAGATCATTTATTTTATAAATGTGTTTTTTAACATATTGAAGAATTGTGCTTCTACAGATAGACTAGCAATACTATATGCATGCAGACCCTAAAAAAAATCAGTCATAGGAAAAGCAAGGAGTCACAGAAGTTTAAAATTAAATGCTACACTTTCTAGAAACATCATTCACATTTTTTTCTTTCCTTCATTCTATCTTGTACTTCTTTCTTTCATATTTCCTTTTATCTATATATTGTCAAAAGCTTTTCTTTGTTCATAGCAAATTAAATACATTTACATGAGGTCTTGGCAATTTCCTATAATGTACTTAACGTCTTGTCAAAATCTGTTATCTTTGCCATCATGTTAGCTAAAACTGACTTCAAAATAGCAGATTTCTTTGATACATTGGACAACAACTGCTATGCTCTGTGTCTAAATACTGACCTGCATTTTATAAAGTACTTAAAAGTTAGAAACTCATAGGATCAAAGAAGAGTGTATTATCTTTATATTATTGATATTTCTGTGTTTCATGTCTGTTTTAAAATGTCTTCAACAGAATACAAAAAAGGGCTTCCTTTTGTAGGATTTAAAATATATTTATGTACTTCTTTTTTGGCTTTGAGGTTTTGTTTTGTGCTGTCTTATTGTTTTTTGTCATTAAGTCTCCTAATTTGAATATGCAATGTGCAGCTTGGATTGGAGTTGGCGTTCATGTAATTTTGCATGTATGTTTGTGTGCATGCATGCATTCACAGGATAGTTGTTCATCTTTCCACTTTTGAGCAAGAATGAGTTTAAGATATTTTTCTAAGAATAGAATAAGAGCTGAGCTTAGATGAGAATCATCAGACGAGATTCTTCCTACCTTTTTGACTAGCACCCTAACTCCAAATAGACTCTGATGAGCTTAAGAAGTTTGTACCTGAAACAGGTTCAGAATTTTCTTTGATTCTAAGAACAATCAGTCAAGCCACAGGAATGAATATTTCCACAGTTATCCTTGTTTGTTGTCTTTTCTTAAAGAGTGAAATCAATTTATTTGAGCAGTCTGCCCTTGAGGTGAATGAACTAAATTTCAATTATGGAAATTTCTGGCACTTGCTTACAGTTCTTCAATTTCCATTTTGCGTTTTTCGGCTCCTCACTTAACACAAGATCTGCAGTCTGTTAGCAGGCACTGCAGGTGTGCAAACACTGTACTTTTTAATGAACAGTGATATTAGATTGGAAACCAAATAGTGAAAGAAGTTAAAATCAAAGCATATCAGTGTTCACTGCATCTCCATACTCAACAACCTTTAATATGCCTTTGTACTACCTGTTAATAGAGGAAAGTAGTAAGAATAGAGTTGCAGAAAGATTGTGTAAATAGCATGAAAATAGAAAAATATGGTCTTCAGAAATAGGTGTAAGTTTTGGCTAACCCATTCATATGGTCACTCCAAAGCATGTGGAAATATAAGGCTACAGCTATAATATTTTGTAACTGAATATGCTACATTTCTCCTTAAGTAGTTGAATTAAGGCACATTATAAAATAACATGCATACTCATAGATCCCTAAATGTTTATTTTGTCTACTGGTTAGTAATATTTCATGAATCCATGAAGATTGGTTATTTTTTTAATTAAAATCATCATTATAAATTCTGGCATTGTATTAAACATTATAAAATACTATATGTGTTATTAAAATGTTATAATATATATTTAACTAGTTTAAAACGGAACTCTGTGCACATTTCATTAGACACGTAATGGTGTTAGCATCTATACCAGCATTTCAAAAGAGATTTTGATAAAGGAGATAGCATAAGTAACCATTACTGGAAATAGAAATAAGTAATAATTGTGAAAATAAGCATTTATGTCTTAAAAATTGGAGTGGATGAGATTTCAAGATGTGAATTCCATAATTTTATTTGTTCTAAAGATTGTCAGTCTATAGCCTGCAGCCAGAAAGTTTACTGACAGGTTTCATAAAATATGCCCCTGGACCTCCTCTTCCTTGGAAGGGCTATCTCCTCCTACTGCAGAGGTTTTGGTTCTCTGACCTACTTGGGAAGGGGCAGGCTGAGGCCACCTTATGACTCATTCCTTCCCTACCTTGAACAAACATAAAAAATGAGATTTGACCTTGACATGCTGATTATAGGCGACTCCTCATCCCATAAATAGAACTGGATGGATGGATGGATGGATGGATGGATGGATATATGGATGAAACTATGGACAGACAGATGGAAAGAGGAAGAAGCAGAAGGAGAGAGTGAGAAATAGAAGGCTAGATTGATGGAATTGTGCATAGATTTTGAAAAAAAACATTCGAGTTTTCCCTTTTTAACTCAAGGAAGTATTTTTTCCAAATTTATTCTAAAGCAATATTTTGATTTAGTTCTATTTTCCCATAGGAATAATATGTTATACTCTTAAAAATAAGAAAAAAAGCCAGCTACCCACAATGCAATAAAACAAACATTTATGAATGAAGTTAAACATTTTAAAAGTCATGATTTAAGGGTAAAACATAGTTTATAGGCATGCCCTGGTGACTCAATGGTTGCATTTGCTAGATGCCATCCATGTACATTCCAAGGACCAGGTTTGCAACACGGGGCTGTGGCAAGGAGACAGGGGTGGGCAATCTAGATGAACAATTAAATAAAATGCTTCTTCCTTCTCTCCCTGCCTACCTGCCTGTTTCCGCTCCCCTTCATTCGGTCCTGCACCCTTCCTTAAAAAAAAAAAAATGAACAGTTTATATGGTGTCATGAATCAGTATAATTTGCATCAATGTCTCTTGATGGTTGCATTTATTAAATGCGTATTATAGGCTAAGCACTTATTATTTGCTTAGGATAAGCACTCAATATATATTAAATGTTTAAGCTCACGGCAACCTTATGGAGTCTTTACTGTTCTTGATCACAAGATAGTGACAGAGTAACTGAAGAGCAGATAGATTAATTTATTATAACTTCACTTGGTTTTTGTTAAAGAAATGGTCATTCCAATACCTGTAACCCATTTTGAATCTTTTTTTAAAATAATTTTTCCTCCTCTCTCCATCCTTCTCTTCTGTCAACCTCAGACTTAAGTTGTATGTGGACAAGCACTGTACTAAATGCTTGTCCCATGAAGTGACAAGAAAGACAGTCTCTGCCCATTGGAGGCACAGTGTTAATTCTTTAACTATTTTTAAGTTAACTTCATTTTATTTAAAATTTTCACATTCTCTTCAAAATTCTTTGCCAGAAGAATTCATAGTATAAAATAAAAGGAAATAGCCCTACATACTGCTCTGTATTAATTGAGGCAGTAGACACCACAGATATGGAATGCAGTGTTACCCAGCTCATCTTCAGTTTCACAACTATAGCGTATTTAAGTTACCTATGCCTTGGTTTCTTTATTTATAAAGTAATATTGTAATACTAATACCTACATGTTATAGTTGTTGATTTGATACTGGGAAAGCAATACAATAAAGCTGGCACACTGTAAAAGAATTTTAAGTTTGTATTATAGTAAAATACATGTAACAAAATTTACCATCTTAATCACTTTTAAGTGTGCAGTTCAGTGGTGTCAACCATATTCATAATGTGCAGACTCACCACCATCCAGCTCCAACACTCTATTCATCTTGAAAAATTAAAACACTATTCCATTAAATACTAAACATTAAACAAAAAACTCCTTATTATCTTTTTCTCCACCCTAGTGGCTCCTCTGCCTTTTCCTCCATGATTTTGACTAAGTAGCTCTTGTAAGTGGAATCATACAGTATTTGTCTCTGGCTTATTTCACTTAGCATAATATCCTCAAGTTCATTCACGTTGTTACAAATGTGAGAATTTCCTTTCTATTTAAGGCTAAATAATGACTAATGTTTGTTTATTTGTCATTGTACTTACCCGTTCATCTGCCAATGAACTTTGGGTTACTTCCACATTTTAACTGCTGTGAATAATGCTCCCCTGAGGAAGAAAGACTTGAAAAGATGGTGCGGGGAGGTGTAACAATGACTGCCTACTTCTTTGCACTTCTGTGTTCAGAAGCACCAATTAATGGTCGGAACATTGAAAAATTATCCCAGTATTTAGAAGATGAGGTCCTATTTGTCTACCCTGACTTCTACAAGCTGCCCCAGGAAAAATTTGCCTCATACTGTGGCTAGGCATAACTGTGATCTAGGGTCAGGGTGAGCGAGACACCCTGCTGAGACACTGGGTCCTTCCAGAAAGAATTCCTGACTTCCTGTGGAGTGCCCTGCAGGGCCGGGAAAGTTACATCAAGGGAATGCACAGGTGTGGGTAAGGCCCGTATTGCCTGCCTCTCACCCAGGGAAGATGGATTCTTGAATATATGTGAGGGGTGGGGCTTTCTCCTTTTGTGGGCGTGTCCAGGTTACCTGGAGTAAAAACAATGCAAGTATCTATGGGTGTGATCTAGACCCAAGTTGCTGAGGTGGGGATCCTTGCTCTTCCGGACTTTGTTATTCAGTCTCAGATTTTCCCGGTTAATTTTCCATTCGTACATCCTACTGCCCTAGAGACTTTAAGTTATGCTGTTCCCGCGTCGCTGTGCATTAAAAGTTAACAAGATGGTAAGGGTAGAGGAAGAGTTTTCCCTTCTATTGTAAGAGCTGAAATTAATCAGATTTTGCTGATCAAGTCTCTCTCCTGGAGGCTACAAGTCTTCCATACGGTCCAGAGCACCAAAATAATTATATCAAACTGCTTCTTTCTGTATTATTGTTGTCTAATCCGGGTGAAAGATTCCTGACGCTTGCTGCTCCATCATCTTCCCAGAATGTTAAATGTTAAAAAGAATTTCTATATAATAAACTGCTGTTTAAGTTTTACGTTCTTTCACTAATAAATTTCTGTTATGTCAGGGCAAGCATTAGGATTTTGAGTTTTATTAGATTTGGAGAAGAATTACTTAATACTCTTGATCTGAAGAAAGAGTAAACAGCAGCAACAGAAAAATTTTTAGAGTATGGTTAGGGAGAATTTGAAGGTGATGTATTTTGCTCTCTCTGGATGCTAATATTTTGCATTGACACATTCTGATAGGCAGTAATGTTGGGATTTTAATAACAAATTTAATGTTAAAGACAGAAATAAATTTCTATTAAATGAGGTTTCATAAACAAAAATGTTTAAAACAGAGGCAAATGGTGAAAATAAGAGCTGTAAATTGGTAATAAAAAGGTAGGAATCACTGTTCTAGAATTTTTTGTCTTTCAAAATTTTCTAATAATGAAGAAGATCATACTATGTACTAAAATACAGTTACCTGCCATACTTTAGGAAGATCTCCTCTAAATGCCTGAATAATCATCAACGATTGCAGAATTTTGAACAAGAAGAGAACATTGGAAATTAGTTTTTTTGGTTGATTGACTTTGGGTTGGATAGTTATTACTTTAGAAATGTGATTCCTCCATTTCCTAATTGTCTGAATGTGGGTATTAAGGTAGGAAGCATCTCAGACAAGATGATATCAGTCGGTGGCGTCATGGAATATTTTCATACCCTATGTTCTCTTTAGATACTGATAAAACTATTTCAGGACCATTAAGCATCCATTACACTTTAAAACAACATTTTCATTTAAAGCAGATTTTGAAAATTTTTCTTTGAACTTACCTGCGGATTTTCTGAAAAATGCCTGTGAAATTTCCAAAAGAAAATGAGAAATGAGCCTTCAAAAAGTAATCAGTTTTTCTATAGGTAACAGTTCCAGTAATTTAATGGGAAAAAGTTAAATTTATTATATAGTTAATTGGAGTTTGCTATTTTCCACAGCACTTTTAAAAGAAGGGCTATTATTCTGTTTATTGAGCTATAAATTAAAACACAATTATAAATGTAATTTGAGTATGGAATTTTCATTGCCAAGTAAAGAGTATCTGACTTCTAAAACTGGTGTTCTGCAAAAGAAAAGTTGAACATGAATTTTTTCAGTCAATAATATTTTACGATGAATATAAAAATCCCCTCTACTGAAATGCATAAGAGAGAACACATGGATGTCCTGATAGTTCTGCTATTCTTTCAGCGTCTACAGATGACAGTGCAGCTGAAAAGAAAGGGGGAACACTTCACGCTGGCCTCATTGTTGGAATTCTCATCCTGGTCCTCATTATAGCAGCAGCCATTCTTGTGACAGTCTATATGTATCACCATCCCACCTCAGCAGCCAGCATCTTCTTTATTGAGGTGAGTACTACATCTAACACGTAAGACCAGGCTAGTTGATGAACTCTCTGGGTGTGCTAACAACACCTGTATTTCATATTTGCCACATGAGTTCTCCATTTTGCAGTTGTGAACTGGCTGATTTCTACATGCACACATGCATATATGTACGTATTGACAGATTGCTTTCATAAGATAAATTTAGTTACCTTATCTCAGGAGCTTTTAAATAAATATACTGTCTTGCCTTTTATAAATATAAAGGAAAATGGAAACCATATTTTTGTCCAGTTATACCAAATCTGTTAACCAGCTGTCTCCTGATCCTAGAAGGATATGCAACTCCATCTGAAAGCCGAAAGAATTAGCTAATCAAGTAATCAATAAATCTCAAGTAGTCGCCATGATACAAAATGGTGGGTCTACTTTCAAAGTGCTCACAAGCTGTTTAAAAAATATATTAGCTTTTGCTACAGAATAACAGACATGACAATAAGATAATGGTATGTGCCATTACCATTTTTTGAAATGTATGTATATTTGTATGTAAATGCGTGCACACATACACACACGCTGATTCATACAAACACAGAAAGAACACGTGTCAGTGGAGCATTTCAGATATAAAATGTAGATTCAGTGTCAGTGGTGCACAGGATCTATCAGGGGGAGGCACTGATGTTGTATATAAAGGACCTACAACCAAGACCTGATGTCCAAATGACCTGAAACTGAAACTTGGAGACCATACAATAAAGTTGGTGTGACCAAGTCACCCTCTACTTCCAGAGGGTGAGGCTTCCATGACCCCCCCATATGTGCAACTTTCACTAAAGTATCTTAATGGGGCCACTGCTTTTCCAATACCAAATAAATGCTGGAGCAATAAAGGAAATCTTCCCCATTCTCTGAGTTTCAATCGGGTCAAACAAATCTTTTCCAATTTATAAGGTATTGTATAGAAAGGTTGCTTAAAATTTTATTCACTGAGTGAGAAATTTTAATACCTTTGAAACCACAAAATTACCTTTGTCTCCTATAATAGAGTGAAGCAAATCAATTAAAATTTAAATCTCAATCTTGTCTGTTAAGATCTTTATCCCACAGTCTCTCAACCAGAAGTTGCCAATACCATCAAGTTTTGCTCTTTGCTTTTCTCCATATACATGCAAAGGTTTCCATGACACAAAGATAGTGCTCATCCTTTTTCCTCCATTAAGAAAATCTTCCCCTTTTCTTCAGTTCTTGAATTCAGGAACTAAAGAACTTCTAGTGCCATGTGCCCCATACGCTTCCACCAAAACATCTGTCATCTTTCTCTTCAAACAACTGGACATGATCTCTCCTTTTCCTCTGAAATCGAAATTGTATCCACAGTAATAGATTCATACCTTTCTCTGGCATTTACCTTCTGTTTTGCATTAGAGCTAAATATATACATGATTTATTGCATTCTACAGATGTATAATTCCCTTAATTTTGGATTAAATAAATTAAGTTTCTTTTATAGGAGGTAGTCTATCACTATTTCCTGGAGAAAAAAAGACAATAAATCTCCTAGGACATTTCAAACTTCCCCTGAAATTTTACATGTAACATAGTCCAAAACAATATCCTTGCCTAATGTCTTGATAACTGACAAATTATCAGGCAATGCTTTTAGTTGAAAACTCTTATTAAGTTTGATTAATATGCTTGATTTTCATGGAAAAAAGTAGAAGAGGCTCCCGAGGTTTTGAACACATTCCTCAGAGCTGACAAGTGACAAGCTGTAAGGCTTCAGTGGCTAACCAGACATTAGTCTGCTGCTGTGACCCTTACATGCTTGAGTTTTTTAGTATGTTGGATAGCAGTTTATTTTCCAACATTGTGAAAAAGAAGCTACTGTGAAAGAGCAGATGGTGGTGGTTTTAGTGGCAAATTACACCATGTGAAGGATCTAGTTCACACAGCAATCCCTGTACAAATGACAAGTGAGATTAGAATAGTGAAAGTACTTTTATCACATTTGCCTTGTTGAATTAGTCTCATTTGTAATCAGATACTGTTGTGTATGTGTGTGTATACACATGCTGTGTACGGTATGGGGGGGTGTATTTGTGTTAGTATGCACACATAGATATTTATATATGTCTGGCTAACTTAGATACTATTTAGTCCTAAATTTTCATAACCCAAAGGAAAAGACAGAAGGTCAGAGTGGTGGAATGACTCCTTCAAGGTCGAGGAGATACAGTCCAGGAAGAATGCACTCATCTTTTCACGCTTAAGGGAATGAGAATTATTCTGCCAGTTTCCCGACTTTTTTCCTCTCTGCCTTTTTCCTTTGCATTGAGTCAGGTGCTTCGATCACTCCCTCTGACACTGCTATCATCATACAGCTCACAGGGGCTGGATTGTGTATGATTTTTGAACATGATTTTCATAGCGTGACTTGTTAAAGCTGACCAATATTTGCAAAATCTAAACAGATTCATGATGACTGCACAGCCTAGTGACAAGCCTAACGCATAAATGTGAAAATTTTGAATTACTAATTAAATAGTTACTGGTGCATAAAGGGATTCCGTATCAAATTATCATTTGACTTGTTCTTTATTGTTTCATATTATGCTGTTGGTCTACTTTTTTAGTAAAGTTAATGTTCTTTGATTTATTTTGAAAGCATACTGTTTATTACAGAAAATGTGGATAGTTCAGAACTGTAAAAGGATTAAAAGTGAATCTTCTATAGTCAAAACCTTACAGAAATAATCACCACTAATAGTTTTATTTTTTCTGGAATTTCTACTTGTATATTTGATGTTTGCTCACTATATAATTATGACTGGTGAAAGACGTGATATTATTTTTTAATATTTTTTAATTTTTTCTAATTTATTATGGTCTTTATTAAACACTTAATTACTGCATATTTCTCCATTCAACATTTAGATAATAGCTTTATATTCATCACTTCTTATGTCCTTAAGGATTAATGCAGGAAACACTGAGGGTCTGCCACATGTCTTGAAGTCAAAAGAAAACTTTATTTCACCCAATTTAAGACTGTGTTAATTTGTTATCCCTGCTATAATGAAATATCACAAACCTAGTTGCTGATGACATCAGGCACTCACTATCTTACAGCTCTGGAAGTTAGAAGTTTAAAATTAGTCTCACTGGACTAAGGTCAAGGTGTCAACAGAGCTAGTTCCTTCTGGAAGCTTCAGGGGAGAATCATTTCCTTGCCATTTTTAACTATTAGAGGTTGCATATATTTCTGGCTTCTGCCCCGTCCTTCCATAGTTCTAACCCTGCTTCTATCATTAAATCTTTGTACAACCCCAATCCTCTTGATTTTGTGTAAGGTACCTTATGATTTATTTTGATCCCATGTGCATAATTCAAAACAATCTCCCCATCTCAAGGCTCTTAATTTAATATCTATAGCATTCATTTTGCTCAAGAAGGTGCCATTGACAAGTTAGGTGCCTTAGGACTTGGACATCTTTGGGAGGCTATTGCTCTCCCCACCGTAGACAACATCAATGTAAGAGGACTCACACATTGCCATTACGTTGCGACGTGCCCTTCACGTTGAAATACATCACAGTTTCATTGATAGCAAAACACGACTCAAAGTATATATATATATATTGTGTATCTGTCAGTGAAATCAGATTTCATTAAACAGTTGGAGGAATTAGTTCCTATGCTAGACACTGTGCACAATGATGAAATTTAATGACTGTGCCCTCCACTGGAGCTAGTTGGGTTCATAAACCACTTTCCTATGGTGGAGCAATAGAGCTCTTCTCACTTTTTCTGTTATAATCCCATTATGAACATAATAATGATAACTGCAAATACTTAATAAATTCACTAGTGGCAGTGTTTTATACTTATTACCTCATGGCATCCTCACGGAGAACTTACAAAGTACTAAGATCTCACCGGGTCATATATGAGGCTGCTAAGAAATAAAATTTAACTAAGTTGTTTAACATTACACATTTAGTCAAAGGTGGAGTCATAATGAGAGCCCAGGTTCTCCAGAGTCCCGACCCTAAACCACTAGGTCATGCTGTCTCTTTGTGTGTATGCACTGTGCGCTGTATGTGTGTGTGTGTGTGTATAAAATATGTGGTAATATGTGGTAATAATGATGGTGACTATTATCTGTGTGCCTGATTCTTGAAAATATGCAACAGTCGTTCTACATTTTGTGTATATAAAGATATTCTTCCTCATTCAAAGTGCTTGCATGGTTTCCAGCTTTATGACTTCTTGTTTGTAGAAAGGAAATAGGATAAAATGAGAATGCAAATCTAGAAATACATCTTTATGTGGAGTATTAGGTTGAATGTGAATCAAGATACTGCAATGACTAAAATCAAAAGAAAAGTAGATAAGAGTCAGGACACCTTGTCGATAGAGTGAATCATCACTCTAAACATCACATAACTAAACAATTGAGTTGGCATATTATCTCTCATGTCTTCATATACAGGATCAGGTATGAGTTTCATTTTCCTAAGACATTCAGTCTTTATTTCAGTCTAGTTAGTTTATTTCACTGACTTAAATTCTATGTTTTCCCATCTTCCTCTTGAGATTATACACTGATTGTTTTCTTTGACATTTTACTAAGGTTTCAGCTTGTATTTACCTGTCTGACTTTTCTTAAGGTCATTTAAAAAAAATCTGATTTTGATCAGAATCCATCATATTATACAAGATAATTTATATGCTTTCAAATCTTTTAAAAATAAGTTCATTATCCTGAAGCAAAATACCAAAGACTAAATATGAACATAAGCACCTGTTCCTTAATATATTTTTGGAAGAATTGCATATATCTCAGCATTTATATTAAATAGAATGTTTGCTGAACACTTATAGGCAGAGTTTCTGCGAATTATAAGAAATTTTATTATTTCATGAATATCACAGAAATAAATGTTTCTATAAGTGAATACTATCATATATTATCATATATTATTTAGATTTCTAAATAAAATCCATAAAATGTAATTGATTGAAAGTTATGAAAAAATATTACAAGGTGGTAATCATATGAAAAAAGCATGCCCATGAAAAGATTCTGTGGCCAAAAACGAAATAATTCAGACTAGTAATCTTAATGAAAGAATTCATGTTGAACAATGCCCTTGATTTTTCTTAGTATTTTAAACATGGCTGATATTTAGACATGTATGTAAAGACTTGATTATTCTATATTAATAATGAGGGGAAATGGAAGACCCTAAATATAAAGAATAATCAATACCTTGAAAAATAGACTTACTGAGTAAAATATTGAACTTTTGGAAGATGTGCCCCAGTGGAGTAGTGGTTTGGTCCACTGCCTCCGTCTGAGCAAAGTCCACATGCATTCCAAGGAACCAGGTTCAAGTCCCAGGGCCAGGGAGAGCAACCAAGATAAACAACTAAAGTACTCATTTAAAGATAATTGAGAAGATGGGAAAGACAGTAGGCACAATGCCACTCTTGTGTCAGGAAGGCACTAAAATTGTGCCATTACCTATAAAAAGGTAATATTCTTACCCTGAATATTGAAAAACTTACAGGTAGAGGCTTGTGCTGTCAGTGTGGTAGCCACTAACCTCGTGCAGCTATGAAACAATCAAAATGTAGACAATCTGGAATGAGACACATGTAAAATGTGCAGCATTTTTTGAAGATTGAGTACAAAAATATTATGTACACTATCTCATAATTTTTATATTAATTTCATTTTGAAATGAAACTAGCTGGGGAATATTAGGGTGAATAAAATAGATCTCTAAATTTAATTTCATCTATTTTTTACTTTTTAATGTGGCTAGTAGACACTTGAAAAATTATATTTGAGACACACACTGTATTTCTATTGGATAATGTTGGCTTATAAAAAAATCCTTGCAGAGCAGAGATTAGAGAGTTTAATTCTTTCCATATTTTGTGAAAGTCAAAAACCAAATGATTTTTAACATGGAGGAGAAGGGGTGATTAGAAGCTGGAAGAGGGAGTGACTGACATAGCTGTCTGATGGGTTAATCTGCCACTCATTTGTGCATTCAAATTTGTTGCACTCCTATTAGGTGCCAAATATCCAAGATATAAAGGTAAGGAAAATGGTTAAAAGACAATCCTCGTCCTCATGGAGCTTAAATTCTAGTGAGTAGAGAGAGATGATAAACTTTTTAAAGCTAGCGTGGATTTCAAGTTGAATGTTTAGTTTTGCAGAAGAGAAAAATCTTCATAAAAGTTAAAATAAATTGTTACCTATTTTGAGCACTAAGATATTAACTAGTCAACTAACCAAGAATTGTGCCTAAATTTATTATTTGGTAATATGTGGCGTGATAATGATGATTATCATCACTTTATCATTTAGGGCTTTATATGTGTGTGCATATTTATGTATATATGAATTTTACATATATATGTACAAAATTATAAATAAAAGAAACAATAATGCTACTCTCCAAAATAGTTTTTCTGAAGACGAAACAGTCACCATTCTTAAATTGTACATAACAATTTGAGTTAGAAGTTACTTGGTGGTTATCACAATAAAGGCTGGACATAAATATCTAAATATCATTGTTCACACATGCTTTAAAATTCTTATTTTTTCCAGGAGACCAAAATATCTGACTTTGACTTATTTTCCCAATATTTTCTCTCAGCAAAAAGTCATAGGATGTGGAACAAAAAGAAGCTTCAGCATGTATGCAACTTAGGGATTTTGTAACTTTTCCTGAGTAAAGTGTGAATTTTCACGTATCTGCTTCATATATTTCCTTGGGTTTTAATGTTTTATCTTAAATGCTTGTATGCCTTTTACATTATACTCTAGAATATGGACACATTTGTTTGATGTGAAAAATGATTCCACCTACTGTTCACCCAAAGAAAGCATTCCAAAAGACAATTCTCTTTTCTGTTGTAACTTTGCTCATTCCTGGCATCCAGTTGTTTACCTCTAGCAGCTATAAAATCCACATAAATCCAAATCATCAGAGTCCTCCGTTCCTTAAATCTGAGGGAGACAGTCCTTCTAGATCTTTGTTGGAATCAAGTCCAATATGAACGAGAAACCCAGGATGGTGAAATATTTTGCTTGGGTTATGTGACACTTAGTTTCAGAGACCAGACTTGAATTTAAGACTCCTTATCCTGGCCCTTGTAGGCTTTGCTGCTCTATGGTCGCATGACCACAGTCATTTGAGCCACTCAAGGGATTCCCCATCCCGGGATATATTTGTGGATAACAAGGACCCGTGAAGAATATGATTAAAAGAAGCTAGGCAGCTGAGGCAGCTGTGGCCCTCAACTTTTCCTGGCACTCAAGAGTGCTACCAGGAAAGAAGCCAGAGGAAAGGAACCAGGCAGGGATTCAAAGGCTGCTGTTGGGAGGAAAAGTGCTAAAAGTTTGGCATCTTGCTTTGTAGCTGCTAATAAATAGTCCTTGGGAGTCAGGAAGATATGATCCATTGACTAACCTATATAGTAAATAGAGAAATCATTTCATATACCCACAGATATTATTTTATCCCGAAGTCACGTTTTGTATAACGGAGTTTTGCCCCTAACATAGTCCTTAGTCTTATTTCAGTCTTAAAGAAAACTCAAGGGAGGAAAGTGATTCATTGAAACGAAGTATTTCTTACTTTTATTTTTCAGAAAGGAGGCAAAAGATGGCATTCACTTTTGATGAACTGCTATAAGGAAGGAAGGACTAGGTAAAACCTCACTGAGTTGGTTGGACACCCTCCCTAACGAAGGTGTTTTATTAGATGGCAGCTTCCCAGAAATACAACAAAATATGGGGAAAGTAAATGAATCGAGTTTGCTTAACGAAAAATAGACACTGTTATGTCTGTACTTTTCTTTCCTTGCTTTCTGTTCTAATATGTTGAACCTTTACTGATGTATATTACTGAATCTTTTGGAGACGTCATTTCCAGCTCATGGAGATTCCCTTTCATATGTAGTCACCAAAATAAGATCTCTTTTATAGATGTAATCTTTAATGTATTCTTCTGAGTAAAGTATTTTAATTTAAGATTCTAAGACTAAAACAGTGTTTCTAGCTTAATGAAATATTTTTCTTCCCACATTGGAAAGAATTCTTTAAAAAGCTGGATAAAATATTTTATACATCAGTGAATTCTCTGCTCTAATTCCTTCTTAATTACCATTCAATAAATTAATGGTACATAAGGCCATGAAATAAATTATATATATATATATATGTGTGTGTGTGTGTATGCATATATATTTGTACTTACAAGTTTATATGTGTATATATATGCATATAGATAGATAGATAAACGCCACTTGGAAGCTGTTAACAGAGGAAAGAATCAAATGAATAAATAAAGCCTATGGAAGTTGGGCTTCTGTAAGTTTGAATTATGTTATTTTAAGTGCATGAGCTATCTTTTGTATTAAAAGAAGATTGCTCTACTTATAGTACCAATTGCTGAGTAATTTTTCCTTGTGACTTTTGTAATTGTTCTTTAATAAAATAAATACTTCAGCATTTGTATATGTGAAGGCAGATAATAGAAACTAATTTTTGCAATAATTATTATTTCACGACAATTTTAGTTATTAATTATAAGATTATTTCCCACCAAATACACCTTGAAATTTTTTTCTTATGGAAATATAAAGCAACTAAACTAAAAAGTTGGTTATTATGACATGCTTTGCTTTTTTAAACCAGGATGACTTGCAATAGTAAGAAAATTAAAATTTTTAAATATGCATTTAAAAGATTAAAACAATTCAGGATCTAGTAAAAAGAAATGCAAAGAAATTTATTGTAAGTTATGGAAGTAATCATGCTTTTATATTTCTCTTAGAAGTGATTCACCAAAGGTATTTTTAATTTGCAAATGGGTTAAAATTACTCTATTTTCTTGTAGCAATGACTATAAAACTTTTCTTAACATAGGCAAAATAGTTTTCAATTCAAACTTAAAACAAGTTTCCTTATGCTACATAGTAAGGCAGCATAGTCAGAATATTAGTTACATTTTTAATTTTCTAATCACTAATGAAAAAGCCATTCATTATTCAAAAATAATTTCTTTGTGGAAATGCTGGCTTGTGCCAAATGTTATTTGAGTATAGACTTTGAAGCAATATGATTTTTTTTTTTCAAAAAAGAAAATGTTTTCTTCTATGAAAATAAAATTATTTGGTGAAATTGCTCAAAATAACAATGCAATGTAAAGTTCTAGGGTTCTGGTAAAGGTTAGTAAGAGCTAATCCCCTAGTTGTCTATTCATTTTTTAGTTTTACTCTATATGTAAATTTATATCACATCTTTCTTAGTTTTTCATTTTCTTTGCTGTGACCTTGAATATTTGTGATTCAGTAGCTCATAATTGAACTTGAATCTTAAATATACACAGATTTAATGTGGAGAGTATTTGATGTAGCATACATCCATACTGCAGTGAAGATAGTGAAAGTAATTGTTCAAAAGTTTGATTAACAATATTAAAGATTTAAAACAACTTGAAATGAATGAAGGAAAGAAGAAATTCTAGTGGTGAAATCTATATAAATAAGAACAAGGTAACTCTCTCCAGTTTTAATAGACTGTCCTATGAACAAGGCATCTAACTTGTTCTAGATAGATCTTAGAATTGTTAGGGAGAAGGCATGAAGATACATACATGTGCTCAATATAAAGGTTTTCTAATCAGAGGTACTTCAGATGGTATTCAGAATCTGTGAAGTACTGAGATCCTCATCACCAGGGCTACTTTATCTTTTAGACAGCCCTTTATCAAAGACTTCGTAGAGGATTATGTAAGCATTTTCTAAGTGGTTGAGCTGGAATGAATTAAAGTTCATTCTGTCCCTGTAAGCTCAGGATATTTTGGCTTCCCTCCAACCCTCAAATTTCAAAGAGATACAAAAAGAGCAAAGTAAACAAGGATACTCACAGTTCTTGAAAACATCTTACATTTCTTCTAACTCAAATAAAGAGATAAAATGTACTCATGTGATAAACCAGAATATAGTTCTATCTAGAGTATATATTTATGGGGTAAGAATTTTGGGTAGTGCCTTAGATTGCCCATTCCTGTCACTGCAAGCCAAATAGGGATAGGTTTGTTTTTAGTCAAAGTCTGTATAAAAACAAAGAAATTTAAGGTGCCTCCTGTAGCTCAGATGGTTAAGGTACAAGCTCTGAAAGCCAGGAATCTGAGTTCTAGACCAGGGGATGAGGAAAATAATAAAAAGTTAAATAGATTTAAAAAAATAAAAATAATATTAAAGAGAAGTTTGAAAGAAAATAATAAGAAGATGTAAAGTGTCTTAACTAAATCTTCCCCAGTAAGGGGAAACAGAAGGAAGTTAGAGCCAGAGATAAAATGTGCTATTTTTGCTCCATCTCATATTACTCTTTGGAAATGAATTTCTTAAATTTTACTAAGACAAGTTGACAGATAAATATGTAGTCTTTGTTTAACTATATGGAAGAAACAAAACATGCTTATTTTTTTCCTGTTAGAAACCCTTTGCTGCTCTTTCTATTTTATTGTTCCTTTCTCCTAACATTTTATTTAAGGAAAAGTGCAGGTAGGAATGAAGGTGAAAGGTAAGCAGGCAGGAAGAGAGAGGAGGAAGAAACATTTTATTTCTTTTTACTTAGTTGCACATTTTTGTTGTTCCCCCTGGACCCAGACACCAACCCAGGCTCTTGGGATATATGTCAACTGTGCTTTGGTAGGAGGCAGTTGACCAAACCACTATCTACCAGGGAATACCTACATGTAGACTCTTCTGAGAGCTTGTAAGATATAACTCTGGCCACTCAAAAGCACTTCAGCCTCTATTTCCTTCTCACACTCTACCAAGAAACACCTTAGGCAGTTTTCTAATATTTGCATTCAATTTTTTTCCTAAATCTTAAACTTTCATTTTTCCCATTCCTACTTCATTCTAATCTGCAATCATTTATGTCTTTATATTATAAGCATTGATGATATGCAGGGTACCTTTTTCTGCTCACTCATTTTCTTAATTAAGACAGGCACAGACGACATTCAGTTTT
This sequence comes from Solenodon paradoxus, assembly GCA_004363575.1. Classification (NCBI taxonomy): domain Eukaryota; kingdom Metazoa; phylum Chordata; class Mammalia; order Eulipotyphla; family Solenodontidae; genus Solenodon; species Solenodon paradoxus. The sequence continues at coordinate 118,582 of RJWH01000223.1, read as the reverse complement.
AACTCTCATGTGCCAATAAATGGTTGAGTCAAGTAACATACTAGAAGGTTACAAATTTGTTTCCCTGACATAGAACAGTGTATAAAAACATAATGTCAATCAGGAGAAGCTAAGAGGGAGCTGCAACTACTCAATTAACGCTTCTCAGTGAGTCTTCACTTAAAATATATTATTATCTCTTACTGACCTCAAAGTAATAAAGAGACAGAGTTGGAAATATCCATCTTGCCTTACTGCCTTTAGGAGCCAAGAAAAGATACATACGTATCCATTCATTCAGCTCAGCTCAGCACATAGTTGAACAATTGCCTATATTTATTCCTTAATCAATGAAAAGTGGATGTAATAGTAAGTATTCTCAATAATATTTTCACTAAAAGCAATTTGATTAAATATTTTATAGTAAAAAGTTATGTGATTTAGTAGTACATGTAAAAAAAAAAAATGAGTCCTCTAAATATCAAAAAGTAATCTTAGGAAGATTTTAGGAATTTGGTAGTGGTATTAGCAGCATGAATGTTTTATCTTCCAAAATATTCACATAAAAACAGACAGAAACCTGAATATCAAAATAAAAAACCTAAGGACAATCTTTACAACAAAATTAACAAATTATGTCCAAAATATGAACTATAAAATGCAACAGATAATAACAAATCAGTAATACCCACAGCACATAAATATTATGGGCATCACGGTAAGAGAAAGCAAAAGAAAAAACAGGGTATTCTGCAGGTCTGGAAAAAAAAAAGAATCAGAATGTAGCCAAGAGACATTGAGTGGAAAATATAGCAGGCTTCTGTGAATGTTATCAGAAAATGGGAAGAGCATGTGTCAATTTCAGAGGACAGTGTAAAGGACATCTATAAATGTTTTCGAAGGGACTGGAGTAGTATAGATCAAGGACTTCTCAAGACTGACCTGCAAGGACCATCTTCAATAATAGCAACTACACTAGGAAAGATTCCTGGAAGTGGAATAAAAAATTAAGGATAGGACAACAAAATTGAAAAGGGAAGCATCATATAAAATTTGGGGAGGAGAACTAAGTTGGTAAATAGGAGAAAGCAAGCCACCCATTTGTTTATCATATAATTTTAGAGCAAACAAAAAGGAAACTATGACACTACCAGTGTTGCCTGAACCAACACCTCCCTCTAAAAGATCAGAAGAATTAATTCACATAAAAATGAAAACATGGAGGTGAAATCTCATCAAAGATATTATAATTTAAAGAGAAGGAAGAGCACAGTAATAATCTCTAAAAATAATAAAAGCAGGTCATAAAGGCAAACTTTAAAAAAATAATGAAAATTCTAAAGTTACTATTCTTAATTAGCTAAAATATTCAGAAAAATATACAAAATGCTAAAGAATAAATTTAGTATTAGATAAACTAGAAATTTGTGTGACCATCCTTAAGAATTAGAAATAAGAAAAAAAAATATTTGGAAGTGAGGGGGATAACTAGAATAATAGAAGAGTAAATACATTTATTAATGCCATGTGAGAAAGAAAAGTTTAACAGAAAGAAAAACTTTAAATTGGAAAGAATAAGAAGGAGATTTAAAAAACTGAGAAATGATAAACATTGATGATTTGCAAAGAAGATCAAACATATGGATAATAGAAATTTCTGATGGAGACCAAAGCAAGAAATAAATACCATAACTATGTTTTGTAAAGTTTCTGAAACTTGATAAAGTAAATATTGAAAGAAAAGACACTGCACCTGAGTTTGTTGACTGAAAGTAACCAACATTAAGATTTATTCTACTAAAATCACAGAATTTCTTTTGAAAAGCAAGAAAAAGCACCCCTGGGGCCAGGGGTGAGGGTGTGGGGTGGGATGAAACCAAGCTGAACAACTAACTAAATATGTAAATATTTTACAAATGTTTCTTTCTCCTTTCTCTTCCTGCCTACCTACCTGCTCACCTTCATTCCTGCCTACACCTTTCCCATGTGAAGGAAAAAATGAAGTAGTGATGGACTTAATGTATTACATACAGATGAAGATTTACTATTATGTATCCCTAAACCTATTTAATGTATAATGCAATATCCATTCAACAAAATCAATTTAAAAACTAAATTTATTATAATAATGTAACCAGTAAAATTTTTAGCTGCCGTATATTATCACTTTTGGTCTGGCATATATTGTACTAAATGTCTTATAAATATCTGATCCTCACATAAAACATTAAAAAGGGATGATTATGTAGATGCATAACACAGCCCACTAACTATACCACAATTCATATTCCCAGTTCCAAAATAGATTTTTGTGACTGATACCAAACAAACAAGATTACTTTTCCCAAGCTCTCTTCCATCAGAGTGAAGCCTAGGACTGCTATTTGACAATGGATAGTCAAGTATGCCACTTTCAAGGCTTTTAAGAATTGGATTTTCCTTTTACACACCTTCCCTTCTGTTCCACCAACCAGATGCACACAGGCCTAGGGATGGAGAAGTCTGGATTCCATGTAGGGAAGGAAGTTGCATACCTACAAGGGACACTTGTCTCAGACTTTTATGCGAATCAATAAGAATTTCTTTTTAAAGCTCTTCATATAGAAAACAGTTATGATTTAGTGGATGTAAAGCCATATAAGAAGTGTATTAAAATAATGAAAATCAGTCAAAATTATTGGACTGGATGTTTTATGGAAACTACATTAGAATTTAACTTTGTTTAGAAAAAGAAATATATAAAAGGAAAGGATTAAAAACCATTGAGGATACTGAGCAAAGTCAAATCAAAGGAAGACTGAGGCCATAAATCTATTTATAGTAACTAATCCAAATCTAAAGTAATGAGATTGTTAAGGAAAAAGCTATCATAACAGGTAGTTATATAAGAAAAATATTGTTTTATATGAGATGATAGTAGTACAGAAATGGGAAGGAAAATAAAATATATTTTTAAAAACTACACAAGTATATTTTTGTAATTAAATTTTTATTTACCAGCTATTTAGCAGGTTATATTTAGGATGATTGAAAGTTTAGAGTATATTTTAAAGTGAAATGTATAGATAATATTTCAGTAGGAGAAACAAAAAAAACTAGTGATTATGAGTTTTAAATTATTTTACATTAACAACTCTGGTTAATAGATGGAATTGACTGATCAGTTCTTTCAAGGGGCTGAGTTTAAAACAAAATCAGAAGAACTTTCCTCATATTTTATTTTAATTTTGCTTCCTTGTGAACATTAATAACAGTATGTTAGTTCCAGGGAACAGTATGTCTGTCTCACTTGTTTTATCCCCAGGACAAGCACAGTGCTTATCAAATATTTGCTGAATAAATAGTTTCATCTAAAACAATACAGGTCAGATTTCAATAAACAAAATTGTGATGTGAAAGTCAAAGTTAGTAGCAAGCTTAAGGAAAAGGCAATTTCACTGGTTCACAACTTTTTGCATTGTCTGTCTCACCTAAAGAGAAATAAAATTCCATTTTCCTAAAAAGAAATGTCTGCTTGACATTATACAGGGCTCTTAAATTACAACAATGATGTTGTAGGATTTGACATATTTAGACATTTTTAATGTGAATTGTATTGGAATATTATATTTGAGTCATTTACAGTATGTTTTAAATGTATAAAAGTAACATCATTGATGAAAATATTGTCCTTTAAAAATAATTAGCGTATATTTATTTATCAGTTGTTAAAGCTGACAGGAAGGGGAGAGGTGGTTGTGGGGTCAGACTAAACAGAGAACCTGTCTTTTCCATTTTCCCATTTTATACATGAGAACATAAATAGCAAGATATAGGAAGTGATTTGCCTAAGACCTTAGTGTTTCATGGTAACAGAATGAGGAACCGGTAAAATGCTTTATAAACAGTGTGGGACCAAAGAAGCAGACTGTGTATAAATTCTAACTTAAAATACTGCGTGATTTTTTAGTAAATTCCTTAATGTCTCTATGGAACCCAACCAGGAGTGGAAACCAAACTTTCTGATTTCCAAGTTTCTTTCATCAGTGTAGTGTTAAAAAGCACTATTTTTTTTTTATAATTAGTAATTAGTTTTAGCCAAACATTGGGTAAATGTCAAGATTTATTGGAGTTCATTTGCTTCCTGTCACTACCTGTATGTTTTCATTGACAGAATTAAATTTTTTCCCCATTCCTACCTTCTTTTCTTAAGTACATGTTGGTGAGCTATCCAAATAAGAGAAAAAAAAAAGTGATCTAAATATTTCACCAACTGTCTCATCAACCCTACATATAATACTATTGACTGCAATAAAAAGTTCTATAGTTTCTAATGGGTGTGTCTCCAACAGCTTTTTTCTTTTTCTTTTTTCTCTCTATTTTTAAATGTGATAAACATTGGAGTTATTTCCAAGACTATATCCTGGTTTACATAATATCATTAAAATGGTTATCAGTACTAATTTATCACAGGATGAATGTCTTGCACTCTCAACAAAGCTTTTGTGGAAATCACATGAATCTTTTTAAAAGACAGTATTGAACATTACTATAAGTAAAGAATAATTAAACACTAGTATACAACAGTTAAAACATTATATGAAAATGATTATAAAGCCTTTTAATACATTTACAATCAAGCTTTTACAGCACATATTCCTTAACTTTCATTTTCCTGCTATACTAATGCTATATTGTTCTCCTTATCTGATCATAAATGCCTTTTACTTCAATCTTTGACGTGATTGGATAGGAGATTGTATGTATCAAAATTCAAAATAAATTAATTATTTCCTCATTGTTGGAAAAGATACTTCACTATGGATACCTACTTTTCAATCAACAGCTTAAGTATGTAAAAAGTGTGCTTTCTGCTTTCAAATTGTTTTCTAAAACTACAATATCATTTAAATACACACAAGTTGTGAAATACTGGTCAAGTTTTAAAGGTCTACTTCTGCCCTAGTTTGATAGATAAGCATTGCTAGAAACTGTCAAGTGAAGAATGTCCACTATTGTATTTGATGGCATAAAACATTCTTTTGGGCTGTTTCCTAATCTTGTGATTAAATGTGGATTCAAACACACAACCCCTTCAGGGCAGAAAATAGCTATTTACCATTCCTAAGGTTACAGTTAATTAGAGTTTAGCAGGCCAGCTTTTCTTAGACCTCACTTAGAAACACATTGATGATCCATAAAAAAGTAACTTTATGAGAACCACCTCTTGAGGAACATGAATGGTCTCTTTGTTAACACTGGACAGCAAATAACTCACCATCAACTTTTATTAGAGCATTGATGATCAGAGCAGCATTATCCTGTCTGTTGACCAAGTCACTATGCAACAGCGAAATGTTTTCACACTCACTGAAAATTGCTTTCCCTCAGAGTAAATGCCTGTCTAATAGAAAATTATTCCCCTGTAGAAAACAACTACTTGTGACAATGTGCTTCAAAAAATCAAGAGGTCCTGCCAAATGCAGTGTCTACCTGATGTTGTGAACCACAGTTAAATACTAAACAAGACTGGAGTCTTCTCCATTTGGAGCATAGAAAATCAATCAAAACTAAAGCTCTTACTTATGCCCCACAATCTGGTAGATGCCCTTAATATCACAGAGAGGTATAAATAGAATAAGCATACTCCCCTATTTGCCCAGGGCCATCCAATTTAGATCTGTTGTCTGATATAAGTATTAATCATCCTCTCATGTACTCTTAGATGTATACTAATTTGGACAATAAATCATGTGATCAGCATATTTCCCAACTTATGTGGAGATATAGGACTTAAAACTTTGAACACTCAATAGCCACATATGAATTCAGTAAAATAAAAGAAACTTCAAAGGTATGATCAATGCAGAACAAAGAGTGTAGCCAACTACTCTTGCATTCTTAGAAAAGAAAGGGCTATTAATACGGGGAAATTTCATTAGAGTAGTGTTTTAGCAGTCTTGAAAGAGAGCTATGCTGTACTAAGCAAAATGGAAGAGGAGATACCATTTCACATAGGAGAGATCTGTTATGATTTTGCAAAAGAATTAAGAAAGGACAAGATGAACCAAATTAGTCAACTATGTATACCTGTGGACAGGTACTGGGGATGGCTTGAATGTAGATGAGGGTTAGATGTTACAAGCTTTGAAGAACTAACTAGGAAATGAACTTTATTCTATGGGCTGTGAGTATTGATAACATAATAAAGTAGCAGAAGTTGAGACTGGTGATAGGGAAGTGGGCTGGAGAAAGCTGAAAGAGTGAAAGAACCCACAGAAAACACTTACAGGACAGCATCAGCAGCCTATTTGTGAAGTGGTAGGTGAGAGCTATATTAGGTGGTGATAGAGGAATGAAATTGGGCCAATCCAAGAGCTACATGAAGGAAGAAAATAGAATTTAGCAACTTTCATTCACATGAAACTGTATCTGAAAGTGTTTTTAATCAATTGCTTTGTATTCTCACTACTCTGAAAGAACTCTGTAAATGTAGGTATTTTTCTATCCATATTTTATAGTAAGATGACTGAAATTAAGCAATTTCTGAAACTCCTACAGCTAATACTAACACTATAAAGAAGGTAAAGGCAGGAAAGATGTCCTGATTCTTTGCATTAACTATGTGGGAAGAAGAAGAAAAAATCAAAGATAACTCCAAAGCATAAAATCTAAGCAGTAAGGAAATTATCTTGCGATAGAATTAGTGACATTGGAAAACAAAGCTAGTCGAGGTAGGAAAATGAGGGCATGGATCTTAAGCATGTTTGGTTTGAGCTGGTAGTCAAATTTCAATTAGGTCTAACAAAAAAAAAAAACCTGAAGATAAAAAGGCTGGATTAAATTAATGCAGTCATGTCAGAGAACATGGAAGTTATAATCATGGGACCTAAAAGCATAAAGAGAATGAAATGGGGAAGAAAGAGATTAGCTGCTCATAACTAAACCTTTAGGACACACTAACATTTAGTGTTTATACATCAGGAAAGGGGGCAAGGTTAAGAGGAAAAACAAGCAAGCAGCAGTAACTCCCAAGATATCAAGATGTACAAGAACATACCATCACAGAAAGTCAGCAAATGGGAGAGGGTCAAGAATGAACGGAGGGTATAAAGTGCTCTAGAGAAGTCACAGAAGAGAGAAAAGGTGCTAACATAACAATGTGATCACTTGTAACCTGGTAGGATGCAGTTTCAAAGTAGAGGGCAGCACCAGACTGAAGGGGATAAAAGTAGTTCTGTTGTACACTGGTGACCTCGTGGTTTAGACCACCGCGGCACAGTCCACAAACATGCCAAAGTTCCTGTTTTATGACCTGAAGCTGGGAAAACAATAAAGATGAACAACTAAATACAATAAAATCCATCCTCTTTCCTCTTCCTGCCTCCCTGACTGTTCTCCTTCATTCTTGCTTTCATCTTTTCTTTTTTTTTAGAAAAGAAAGGTTCTGTCATGTGAAGGCGATGGATTCAGTCAGATAGTTGAGAAATATTCTAGCAAGGATACAAAGAATGTTGAATGTAGGTATGAAGTAAAGAATGAAAGGAGCATTTTAAGGTGCTTGGGAAGCAAGGGAAAGTGAAGTCATTTCAAAGTAGAGATAATATTGAGTAGGAAAAGCAACTAACTATACATCAGAGGAAAATATCTCCTATTTCAGATAAGAAAGAAAAGATATAAAGGGTTCAATGAATGAGAGGGGACAAATTAGTATCTTCCTAATGGCTAAAACCTCTCAATAAAAATGGAAGGTGGGATACCAGGTTGAAGAAGAACAGCACAGATTGAACAAGGAATTTAACAAGAAGAGAGTGAACTAATCATCAACTTCAAAATTGAAAGAGTGTGATTCTTATGGGCTGGCTTACACTGAATTGAGACATCTTTCTGCAGTAGTTGAAATTGCTTAGGGTCTGAAATAGGAAAACACTGAAAGTGAGAATTTATGAAGATGAGAACATATTTTGGAGTGATTGTCAAATAGGTGAAGGGACAAAGAAAAATAAATTTAAGTTGAATTCCACTATAGCATTCAGGCTCACAGGAAGTTAAGTATAGCCTGGGTGAATTGTCCAAGACCAATGGCAAGTAATCAAACCTTCAGGCAGTTCAGGGACCATGAGACGACCAGGACTTGCAGGTGGTTGTTTTGAGACAGAGTAGAATGAAAGTTATAGAAGAAATGGAAGTGAATGTTTTCAAATTGGTCCAGGAGGAACCATGAAGATGTGAATGTTGAAATCATTTAAAGTTGCTGGAGGGCATAAAATAGAGGAGGAGGCAGAGCACACAGAACCCATGGTTGGGGTTTTCTAGAAACCTGGAATGTGTCTTGCTGGTATCATTAACGCTGCAATGATAGAGAGTTATTAAATCCTTTGTGTCTGTATTCAGTCTGTTCATAAAGCCATTTCTGATGTTTAGAATCCAAATGAATGTTTCTTTAGTTGAAATTTAGAGCATTTGTTTTCAGAGATTTTCTGTGGATACTTAATTTATACTGAGTAATCAAATCTCATGTTTTTGGCTTATAGCTATTGCTTAACTTCTACTCAAGGATTTCTGCTCAATATCTTATTTTTCCTTCATATACTATATATGTCTTGAATTTAGTACTTTTTTGTATACATGTGCATAAACAGTAATTTTATTGGTTACAGAGTGCAGTTTTTCCCAGACGAATTCACCAATCATCACTATCACCGGTCATTCTCATTTGGGGCAAAAGTATCCAACAATGGGCTGAAGTCAAAAGAAAGTCAAGAAGATAGTTTGACACTAAAAGAAACTAGACTCTGTACCCCTCATGAGACATAAGCTATAGAATAAGCTATAAAAATCAGCACAAATACCTGCTGCAAGTCTCCTTGTGAATTAAAACTTTGCTCAGCCTAGCAAATCTGTGGGAGCGAAGGGCAGACCCATAGAATAGTCTGCCCCGGGTGCAGGTGATGAGAAGGTGCATTGTCTATAGAGAATAGCAAGAGTATGAGAAAACTGACTAAAGTAAAGCTACTGTTTAATGCACTCTGTGCCAGAAATTCTAAATTGTGTTAAAATTTTTTGCTGCTCTAAGTCCTAAACAGTTGTTTAGGGCTGTTTGGGTTGAATTTTGCTAACATAATAGGAATATGTGCGTATCTTTGTATAACTTTCAACTTAGCACAATTCAACTTATCCTTCAGTAAATGTTTTCTTTTATATGGAAGTTAATTCAGAGAACAGCTAGTTATATACTTGACCCCAGCAGTAGACTCAGCTGCAAGCGTTAGTATAGATCATAAGGGTCTGGAGTCCTTTGCCCTTGTTTCCAGCAGTGATGTCTCCAGCCCATAAGGTACTACAGGAATTGGTTTTAGAACAGTATATTTCAAATAAAGGAAAATAGCACTGGGGTGGTATAGATGAAAAAAAAAAAAAACGGAACTTGAGTTATGTCAGTTTTACTACTGCAAGTGCTAATCATCCTTTGAAACTTGTAGAGTTCACTCAACTAGCCGTATTCTTCAAGAATCTCTTTTATTTGTCTTTTAAAAAATTAATATTAGCATATTTTACATTTTTTACTGGTATGATTATGTCTGTGAAATTCAAAACAAGATTTTCACTGTCTATATTTCTTTTCTGGCAATTATTGTTATTATTATTATGAATATTATTATTAATTTTCTTTCATGATGACCAGCAATAGCATTGTTTTGCAGAGGAGGCAGGTATTACTCCCCAAAAAACTCCTTCATATTTCAAGTATCTCTGGTACCTTACGCTGTGGCTATGTCAGAGTTGAACAGGACATTACACTTGACTCCAAGGACATATACACATAGAGCAGAACACATCCACATACTGCATGTGGGCAGCCATATATACATAACATAAACAACCACAATAATACCAGGAAATGTCTAAGATAACACTTGAGAATGAAAAGTGAATTTTAATCTCTAGGTAGAAATCTCCAAAACTTTCTTAGAAATAGCGTGAAATGGAATGTATTTGTATGAGATGATAAAGTCTGTGGCATTCCAGGCTAGAGGAATAAAATAGGCAAAAGCACAGAGAAGAAAAGAATGGAAGCCAAACATGGAATCAAGAGAATATGATTTAAAAGTGATTCTCAAACCTCACTGTGCATCTGAGGGACCTGAAGAAATTTTAAATATTACACCTGTCTTGGCCCCACCTGGAGATTCTGAATCAGTTGACAGAGGCGGGCCTCAAAATTAGCACCTTTTTTTTTAATTTCATCAAATGGTATTATTTTTAGTCAAATCTGAGAGCTACTGGAATGTGAAAGAGAATAATAGACGTTAAATGTTTGAAATGTATGACTAGACGATATTTCTTCCCGTAGCAAAGAGTTTGTACTTAATTTAGCAGCCCATGGACAATCACTTAATTTTTATTATAAGAGTATTTCAGCTTTCAGAAAATCACATTAGTGTTTTGTTAATCTTAATATAAAACCATCCTCTACATGCTTCCGTCTTGGATCCATGCCAACTATGATTATATTAATTCATTCTTAGGATCAGCCATAGGAAATTCTAGAATAAAGCCTGCATACTAAAAGCAAATAGTTATTGTAGGTTGGAGAAGAGTCAACTGCAAAATGATAAGACAATTTCCACATGAGGAAAAGCAACGACAGTGGGGTAAGTAGGAAATGTGGAAAAGAACACCCAGGCTTTGCTTCACACAGGAGTTATTGCTTGGAATTCTTGGCCACAGCAGAAGATAGACAAATCAATATGAGTTACGCTTTTCAAGGAAGAAATGACCTGCAGTGTGTGAAGCCAAAAGACAGCCACTAACAGGGGTGATTTATTTTAATTAGATTACAGTTTCCACTGGCTAGGGCCCAGTGCCATTGTGTTTCCCTATAGCATGCAAATAAATTTGAATTTCAAATAAAAAGTGAGCAATTTTTAGGTAAGAATATGTTCCATGAACTTCAATGAGTTTAAAGAGTTTTTTTAAAAAATTCCTTGTTATTTATCTGCAATTCAGATTTAGCTTGTGTCATGTATATTTATTTGTTGAGTTTGGCAACCTAAATATATAAATTATTAAGACTAAGATAATATTCAACACAAAATAAAGAGAAGAGAGAATAATTTGTCTGTATTTTAGAAGTATGAAAAAGGAAAAGACCTCATTTCCCCTGGAGAGGCAAAGGTGATCAAAGCTAAATACGGCAAGTTTGGCCCAGCTGTCCGGGCATTCATTTGGTTCCCACAAAGGTCTGCTGAAAACACCATGAAGGTCCCAGTTCAGTATTTACTTTTTCCCTCCTTTTTTTTTTAAAGGAAAAGTGCAGGCACGAATGAAGGTAAGTAAGCAGGTAGGCAGGCGGAGAGAGGAAGAAGCATTTTATTTTTATTTTATTTAGCTGTTTACTTGATTGCTCACCCAGCCCCCAACCCCAGTCCCAGACTGGAACCTGGGCCCTTGGATGTACCCAACAGCAACTCCACCAGGGTGCACTTCCACTTGCTTTTAAATAATGGTCCTGTTTGGAGAATCTCAGAGGATCAGTACCCTTGTTATTCAAAGTCTATTGGGTGGGACAGCAGCATCCTCACTCGGAACCTTATACCATACAGAGTTCTAGGACCCCCAGCTGGAGCTCCTGAATCAGAATCTGTTTTTACAAGATCCCTTGTGATTTGTAGGCACCTTCAAGTTGGAAAAACACAGATTTAGTTCTACAGTTTCCAAAAACATGCTCCCAGAGGCATAGGACCCATAGACTCTCTCAGGTCCCAGGGAAGGTGTGCAAACCGGGGTTCCTCCACACAACTAGGGGAGACCTGCATCATGCAGTCCTGTTTGGACTCATTGGAACCAAGTATCTGTGACTGTAATGTGTTTCAAGTTAAAAAAGAAACAGTTCACAAAGCAATGTGTAATTTATTCCATTTTCCACCCCGGGAACCTGGGAAACAAGGCAAACACATGACTGCTTGCATCCTGTCCCAGGAAAGGAGAGGGTGGTGGTGCTATCCACTTGTCATGATCTCCATCTCTTTCTGCTGCCCTGACTGTGCAGGGAAACAGCACAAAACACCAGAAATGTTGAAGCAACTGCTTGTCAAGTGCCATTGTGCACCACAGGTGTCTTCTAGCTGGGCCTGAATTTTAAAATGAGTCTTTTTTTTCTTTCATACTCATGCCTCGTAACTTCCTTTCAAGGGTTCAGCTAACCCAACAAAAGCACTATCTGCTTTGCTCTCTGAGCTTGACAAGAGGGCCCCAGCTGCAGGTTCGTGTACACTGCTCACTGATGGTACCCTGCAGGTTTGTTTGTGGATATTTCAGCTAATTATCTTGCCACAGACCATTGAGACAGATCTGGATGACTGTTCAATTAATAGCACTGAAGGAGTAATTAGGGAGAATACCTGCCTGCATAGCCCACCCCTGTGCCGACAGCCATGTGAGCATTCACTTCTGAATGTGATTAATCACATAAATAATTCTCAGAAATGAAATTAGAGATCACCCACACATTACACCCCGTAATGTTTTAAAGCATTACATCCTGAATCTCTGTAATAAATTAACATTACGGTCTGGTTTGAATTTTACCATTTTCAGCATGCATCCTGCCCTGTTAGCCAGTGACCCCGTGGCCCCCATCGGTTCCCATAACAGTTTGAATTAATCAGCCTCAGAAGAACACAGATTTGGAAATGTCTAGGTCTCAAGAAAGAAATACAAATGCCAATTGTGACCCATCACACTTAGTGGCATTGCTGGATATGTTGCTAGGTTTCTGAATTTTTCTGTCTATTGGATAGACGGCTCATATAGCACCAGCGTTCAGGAGTCTGCTATGAGAACTAAATATTCAGTCACTGAGTCATAGAAATTCCCCCCCATTGTTTTAATTTATAAGGAAATCTCTGAACAACTGCAGATTGACATAGAAAAACAATTTTAGTTAGGGCTAATTTGTATAGATTTCCCATCAATCTAGGAATCCTAAAAGTTAATGAAAGAAAGCAGGATAAACAATCAGAACAACCATTATTTTTTCCCTCCAACATTAAATTCTTATGAAAGCAAATATAAGGATCTACAATTTTAGACAAAATTTAGAAATCATTTTATAGATGAGACAACCAAGGCTCAGAGAAATCAAGTCATTTAAGATCATCTAACTGATTTGTGATATGTAAAAGTATTCTAGGAAGAAGGCAGAATTTTGGCAAAGAATTTTGGTATTACTCTGGCACTTTCAGGGCTAAGACTGAGATATCAAGGATTTGATATAAATCTGGATACAGAATCAGACCCAATTTTATTAAACCCCAGTTGCATGACATTTGTTACATTACATTATACATTTTAAGATATTAAGTTGGGAAATGCCCTTTCATTAATATGTTCAAAAACTATATAGGTAATTATATATTTTTTCAGTTTTGCATTGAAATAATAGTCTCCAATAATTTTATATGAAATATTCCTATTCTATTTTTTAGCATTATTAATATTTTCAAAATATTTGGAGATGACTATTACAATGAATAGTTATAAATCAAGATAAATTCTCTTTTTTCAGTGAGAAAATAAGTGTCTATTATGTTAAAATGAGACTTCACTGTCTAACATTTTTATACTTTTTTTCTTTGAGGACTTCTGTTATAAATTCACAAAGGACTTGATAAACATTCTCGGTAATCCTGCATCTTTTTATCTAAGACAATTACTAATTAGTGAATCTTATTTATTGACAGAATACTGAAGTTGAGATATTTTTAAGAAAAATAAAAATAGAAGCTTATTTTATATATTTTGATTAAGTTACCTGCAAGCCACTGAATTTGAGAACTTAATTTCTGTAGTGGGGAGAATTAATTTCAGGAGACAGATTTTACTTTATATCTTGGCTCTGCCATTTGCTAGCTTTACAGGTTTGTGAAAAATGTAAGTGATTTGAGTTTGGCATCTTAAATTAATCTTGTATGTATATCACCTGATACTAAGCTGAAATACAAGAAGGGCTTTCCTAAAAATATAGCTTTCCCAAACATCATCATTAGTATCCTCATCCTTTTCAGTGAAGACCTTTATTGAATCATTACAAATTACTAATGAAGTCACCTATAGCCCAATGTCTTTATGTGGTGAGTTGTGATGCAGTGCAGTTCACTGGCTATGCTTACCTACTGCACCTGTAGGCTAGGTGGACATTGGAAAGATGGAGATTTCGAGTAAAAACATTGTAATGCTGCAGACTTAGATGCAGCAGTTGCGGCTTTAGAAACCCAGTTATAAAGTGACTGAAACCACAATGGGGGTTATACATAGTAGCATGGGGAAATAATGGCATTTTCCCACAAACAGGAGTGACCATGGTTAAAGTGACCATCTCCCTAGAAATATTCAATATGTTTCAGTTAAAATGCTTAGCATTTTCCTATTGATGACAATTTTTATTTCATACACACATTATTTTGCTATTTAGCCTTCTCTTAGTTTCAATTTCTTTGGGAAAATAAAGATAATTCAGTTTCATTTACCTCATGGGACTTAATCAGTTAATAAGTATAAAGCATTTGGACCACATAATGTTTTATATAAGACAGTACGTAACATTATTAATAGACAGAATGCAATTACCTTGATTGGTATTTTTCCAGAGAGTAGAACTAATACTCATTCATACCTGAGGTGAAAATTCTCCTACAGCCATTAATCATTGACAGTGGAAAGTAATTGGCAAATCTAGAAAGCTGCCAAATGCCAGGATGTCTACACTGATATTTACCATTTTTCACATTAAAATTCTTTAGATAGAAGTGAACTTCCTTGAATATTTATTGTCTTATTTACTCCAAAATTGCAGGCACGCTGATAAATGGAATACCTGTTTCTAGTGTCATTTGTCCATGAAATGCATTTTAGTGTCCTCTGCTACTGAAACTTAATAATTCTTCTCAGTACTTCTATTTGTAAATCACAGGTTTGTTTGATGGTGCTGGGAAGAAATGGGCTTGTTTTGTTACTACAAATAACCTGTATTTTAGGACTAGTGTCTACATGTGTAATATCTGCATAGACTCGGGATGGCCTGTGCCCTCTGATACTGGATTCAGTTTTCAGGTTATGATCTGTTCATTTGCAATCACTAAAATCCATAGGGGAAGTTTTAGTTTAATAAATAATTTCTTAAGATATTAAACAATGTTTTCATTTATTTGCTAACTATAGAATTCATGACCTTATGTTTTTGAGTAAATTAATAAATAAAATGAAGTGATAATTGTGATTAACTCCAGAAGAAGAAAATGTCAGTGGCTATATATTAAGAAGACTTGCTTTTTATGAAAGTTGAGTTTTGCTCATACAAAATCTTTTAGACATAAATGCATTTAAGGCATAACCCTCACCATTGAGAAGCTCTCAGTTCAATGGGGACAGTTTGGCAAATGGACTCTCCTAATGCCATTAGGACCATCATGGGGACACAATCTCCCTGAGGGTGTGTGATTCACACTGTGGTGGTTAACAAGCAAACAATAACTTAATGTGTTACTAAATTGAATTCAGAAGTTCATCTAAATTATTTGGCAAATGTATTTTTTCTAATGAGATAATCATCACTCCAATGTTCATTATTTTTGCATTTTCTGTTTTAGAGACGCCCAAGCAGATGGCCTGCAATGAAGTTTCGAAGAGGCTCTGGCCACCCAGCTTATGCTGAAGTTGAACCCGTTGGAGAAAAAGAAGGCTTTATTGTATCAGAGCAGTGCTAAAATTTCTAGGACAGAACAGCACCAGTGCTGGCTTACAGGTGTGAAGACTAAAATTTTGCCTATACCTTTAAGACGAACAAGCAAACACACACGCACGCGCGCACACACACACACACACACACACACACACACACACACACACACACACACACAAAGGAGCCCTAAGCTGCTATAGCCTGAAGGAGATGAGATTTCTGGACAAGCCCCGCCCAGGAAGGGTCAAAGAAAAACTAAAACTTATCCAAGATACCATTTACCACTGAACATAGAATTCCTCAGTGGAGTGACATCAGGAGTTCCCTCAGAAAATCTCCTGTGGACTTA
Source organism: Solenodon paradoxus (assembly GCA_004363575.1). Taxonomy (NCBI): domain Eukaryota; kingdom Metazoa; phylum Chordata; class Mammalia; order Eulipotyphla; family Solenodontidae; genus Solenodon; species Solenodon paradoxus. Next base: position 102,533 of record RJWH01000223.1, on the reverse strand, counting down.
TCAGAAGTACAAGTTAACAATGCTATTGGCTTAGGGGCAGGGTCGCAGAGAGATCAAGAAAAACAATATACTCGTTTTAAGTTCACGAGGGATCTACACCTTTGGTTCCAATATTCTTCTCTGATATCGCAATGATAACTGTTCCAAAGCCTGAATCTCACTCGAAAGAGCAATGGTGAATGTTTCAAGATGACTGAAAAAAAAAATATAGCTCATGCAGGAGCAAAACCATAAAATAAGAGATTTTTCTATCTTTTCACCAGATGTGTGGCAAAAGGATTCTGTTTCTCTGGTCTAAATTCACCTGTTCGAACAAGTCCGTAACTTTACAGGACAAATCTTTTAATCTTGTACTTTACAAGAGGTTCCACCACACCTCCCTCTTCTTTGTGAATGAATGAGCCATGACAGAATTTCCACACTTCTAGCTGAGGCTTAGGAAAGAGGGAGTGCAGAATGAGGCATTTGGTTCTCCCACCTCTGGATGAAACATCTGATTTGTTTTAAGAAGTGTGGCTCCATTTCCCAACTGTGAAGCCCAATGAAGCCACAGTTGCTCTTGGCTGAGGAGATAATATAAAGAGTTTCTTAATTGTTTTGAAGCAAAAATGTTAAGGGATTCTAAGGATAAGTTGTTTTTTTCATTTAAACTTTTGGGTGGTTCACTACTAAAGGCCCATTTCACTGTTGATTCCTGTCTGAGAAGCCATTAACGTCAGCATATCCCTGGTGATAAAAAGAATGAAAGAACCCTGCTGAATCATTCAGTAATTTTCTTTAAAGCACATAGTAGTTACATAAATATATATATAAATATATTTTTGTTTATAACTAACACAAGGCAGGCTCTTGTGACTCTGAGTGCATTTTGTCATCAAGACAAAAACAAATGCAAGATGCAGTACTGCATACTTCCATAGAGTTGTAAAATAATCCTTAATATTAGAATATTTTTATGTCATTTAGCCAAAGTGGTTCCATTAATTGCAGGACCAATCATTTTCCTGCCTATTTGAGCCACTTTTTCAGTCATATCAAACCCTTCCCCCACTGGCTAAAGAATGCAGATGCGAAAAAGCTCCTGAGAGAGATCTGTCATTTGCCCTGTCATCACAATCCATATTTTGACACTTCCCCATGAATGGGGAAAGGAAAGATATCTCTTGAGAAGGAAAGTGGCTAATAGGTATACTGAGCTCCTATCATTTAAATTCATCTACTGTATGTACAATTTCATCAACATCTTGACCCATGAGACTTACATCCTGTACCAAGAAGCTGTTGGTTCATGTAGCAGACAGTGTCTAACATTTGCAGGTTCGGGTATTAGGAAGCAGAGATGTCTCCTAAGCAACGCTCCATTAACAGCTTAGCCTCTGTACATAGTGTCTACATGAAATGGTATCTGTCCACTAACAGAGTATCGTATTTTATCTTCACAATTGCCTAATGTAAACTAGTGCTTCTTTCTATCACATATATTTTGCTTTTCGTATTTAAGTACCTGAGAAGGGCGGTAATTTTTTTCCTACTACATAATGAATGATTGTAAACAATTTGACAAGCAAGGTAATTGAAGGCTGTGATGACAATCTCTCCTGTAGCTATGTTCAGTTTATATGAAATAACACAGCTTATTTCTTATGGAGTAAGTTTGCTCAGATAGCAATAACCAAATGACTTGCCAATGTAACTGGTGCAACTGATATTCTGCAAAGACATAAGAAACACATAGACGATTCCTTTTTGGATAAGAAGTTTCTTTCACTCGCCTTTGTGGTAGGTGTGGTTTCCAATAGCAGTTGATTGACAGTTATGTGTCTTGCATATATATCAACTCCTTACACAATTCTTTGAAATAGTCATGTTATCTTTATATCTTTTAGAGTTCATCTTTCATTTTCAATTCAAAAGAACTGCCAGTTCTGTAAAAAAAAATAATAATAATCAAAATAAAACTCTTGAATTATTCAGAGAATTAAAATGCCAAGGAACAGAGAAAACTCTTGGGAAGGAAAAAAGGCTTCTGAAGTGTGGAGAAACATCCTAACAGAAATAAGAGGTAAAGGTGGTGAGAAGCTTCTGTTTTATATGCATCTTTCAGTGGTAAGGGAAAAGTCCAGCTGACTTCCTTTTTTTTTATCATAAAATTTTCGTTCTCTTTTATACTTCTGATTTATTCTTGGTGCCCATTTACTGCAAAGGAATAGCAAATATTCATAAAGTTTTAGGAAATTCAGAATGGAAGCTGGAACTTTGCACTTTACAGATATGGTAGAGAAGGCCCATGTATAAATTACTTTAATATACCATGAACATAGTAGAGAGAAACAATTTTCAAATTTAAAAATTTTAATTAAAAAATTTTTTAATTAAAAAAATTAAGAATAAGGATTATATGAAAACGGGGGAAATCAGATAAATGGTGCTATAAAAGTTAGTTATTTCACTTTAATTATAAAAATAATATTCAATGATTCAATAAAGGTTTTAAAAATCAAGAAAATTAGGCTGACCATATTGGTTGGCCACAACATTGGTTTGTTTATGAGAGGTTTCAACTTCAAGTTATGCTGGCAAATGGAAAATTGACGATAAATGGTAGAGTAGAATTAATCCCCAATTATTATTTTAGTTTGAGATATGAAGGGTACTTCCTAATCTGTCTCACATGTAACTTCTATATTTGTGCTGTTCAATTTCATATGCTTTAACCAAATATGGCTATCAACATTTAAATGAATTAAAATAATATAAATATTGCATTAGTCAGATTAGACATAGAAGATTGGTGGCTGCCATATTGGACATGACAGAAGATTACTATCATCAGAGACAGTTCTGTCACACAATGCTATAGTGGTCTTTCCTTTTCATTCCTTCTCCTTGAACAAAAAGGAGGAATATGAGAAAAGAAGATTTGGTAATTCATGGCTACCAAATGTATTTTTGATCTCAAGGAGGTAGCATGAATGATGAAAAGATTATCACTGACCCAGCTTTGAGTCTCTGCTATGTTATTTTGGGGAAATCACTCTAACCTCCATGAGTCTCAATTTGCAACTTTGAAAAATAAAAATATCCTTGCCCTGTCTTCCTTACAAGATTATTATTGTGCAGATTGACTAAATGTATAGATGTACAGAAACCATTGTCAATGTAACCTGTGTAAAGCATATCTAGTCCAGGACCAGAAAAATTTGCACTTAAAGGAAGAACAGTCTATCAATTCAAAAATAATAAAAACATTAAAGTTCTGAAGAAAATGTCAAAGAATAATATATTCACCACACACAGAAAATTGCTTAAATTCCTTTTTTCCCATCTTAATATTTTCTCTACATGACATCTGTTCCAACTAACTCTCCTCTCCCACAACAAAGTCTCTTATGTGTTTCCTTCAGCTGGCTGGGTTCTTTATAATGTAGAATTACTTAGCTTCACTAGGTTCTTCTGATTCCCCAATGACTCCTCACAGCAAAGGGAGGCCCAGGACTTCTCATTCATGGAAATACTTCAAACAAATAATTTCAAATATTTATTTTATTGCTATGACACAGATATGACCCAGTGCCTCATTAAAATATAAAAATATGTGGAATTTAATCTTATATGTAAACTCTTTGCAAATGCAGACTATGTAAAAGCAATAAAATTTTAAGTACTTATTTTAAATTATGTTAATATACAAATAATATTCTCAGATTCATAAAATTAATTTTGGCAAAAAAATTCTTATGCTATTTCCTTATTTGAAGGAATATAAAATTGGTAATGACCCTAGTGTTTATTATCCATCTGAGAAAAAGTGTTGCTTGAACCCAAACCTTAGTTTGAGACATCTCTTGATAAGAAATTAATATTCGAATGAAAATAATGAGGAAAGATACCCTATAGTAATAGTTTTTCCCCTCCTTGATATATTATTTAACTTTGCATTTCTTCAGACATTTTTCAGATGTTTTATTACAATGTACTTTACTAATTCCAAAGACTGCTCTTCCTTTTTCTTTCCCACCTCTCCATGCCCATATTCCCACCTTGACCATCCCCTTACCCCATGCCAGGATCATTGGAGATTATCTAATACACCCACTCCACTTTACAGATTAGAAAATTGAGGCCAAAGAGGTAAAGTAACTTACCCTGTCAGAACTGGACTTGAACATAAAACTCCACACTAGTCATTTTTGTTTCAGTTTTCCTTGCCTATACCCCTTCATCAGCATTTAAGGCCAACCAAGCAACTTAGAAGGGACAGCCCTCCTAAAAGCTGTCTTTTACTTGTTGGATTGACTATCTGCTCTGTCTTAGAAAATGCAATATTGGATCAATTTTCCTCCATTATGTTGCTCTCTTAAGAATGGTGCCATTTTTAACAACTAGTGATTTCAACCTCTAGCTCTTATAGGGTCTTTGTGTGGTTTTGCTTGTCTCTTCCCCCTACCTATACCTGTGATCCATCTAAATTAGCAATATTAATTATTTCATTTAATATTCTACATTTGCTTCATTTCTTCCCAAATGCATCTGAAAACAAGTTGTCTTCATAGCATGTTCTTGTCACATATATATCATAATATTTATCTACTTTTCAGGCTATTTGAACATTTTTGCTCTCAAAGGTTACGAGTTCTATAACATTACCTAGTATATACTCATATTACCTTGTATTTGTAAAGCACTTTACATTTTATAGAGCACTTTGATTCATTCCTTTATTTGTTCATTCATTCAACCACTCAGTTCACTTAAATATTTATTGAGCACCTATTGGAACCAAGTTCCTGTGCTAGGTATTATGATATGTAGTAATAAACATAAATAGCAAGAGATCAGGCATGTTAACTGATCATTGTAATATCCATGAACACAACTTTTCTAATAGATGGGATAAATATTACTCTATCCCATTTCCAGTTCGCGTTTTCTATTTTAATTAGATAGGCAACTATCAAGTATTTGCCTGAAGCCTATTTCTAAAATATGATACATCATTACACATCTGTACTGTTTGTTCTATTTCAAATGATTGATTAATTTCATTTATGAGAAGGAAAGTTACTAATCCAAAGTTGTCCCAGACCCATGGGGGGACTTTCTAATCACTTGAATTCTTTCTGAATGTAAATAAGTGTTCACTTTCTTATACTAGTATTTCTGTTGTGGCTTTTGGAAATACCAACACCAGACATCAAATAAGCATGTGCACTTTAGGTATGTATGGTTGTTTGTTGTTTATTAGACTGCCTGAAGTTTTCTCAACCTACCACCGTGGGCATTTGGGGGCCCATAAGTCTTTGTTAGGCAGGGAGGGATTTGGAGTGGTCTCATGCATGTTAGGGTATTTCGCATTTTCCAGGACTTACTATATACCAATAGTTCAGATACATACACACCCCAGTTATGACAACCAAAGATGTCTTCAGGCATTGCTAAATGTCCCCTGAAGTGGCCTTGGGAAATTGCTGATTTATAGAATGAGTAAAATATATGAGAAGTAAAAAAGAAACATTTCTCTTTCTCTTATCACTTAATCATCATAGGTAGGTTTTTATTTACAATAAGATTTGGACTCATCAACTCTTTGAATTTGAAGGTACTCTAAAAGTCACTAGTTTAACCATAACCGAACATCATCCTTACCTATTTCTCCATCTCTGTTTTACAAATTTCTGGAGAGAAGATTGGAAAACTGGTTATCTTTGGAAACTTGGGCATTGACTTATTCATGGCTAGTAATAGGGTTGTTTGACATACATGCTTTGATGTAGGGTTGCTGCAGTGATTTGCGCATTAATAAGGGACTTGCTGTCTTACAATTTCAGTATATCAAAGACTTTGCTTTGTAAAGTTTTCTTTTGGTCATTTTATGTATCTACAGATCTTGCTCTCTTGCCCTTGCCTTCAAAATATGTGTAGAAGTTGATGTTTTGTACATCTAATTTGAAGTACATCTAGATTAACTTTCTAATATTGATTTTTTTTGTTCCTCTTTTGGGGAAAAAGAAAACGGACTATCCAAATACTGAAAATTTCAGGGTTGGATATTTAAAATTGTTAAGCCAAAGTTTTTACTGATTTGGTGTGCCTTATGTCAATTTTCCTGTGGGTTAGTGATTTCCTAAGGAGAATCCTGAATCTCATCCATCTTTACTTGTGTCTGTTCTGTACCAACTAGAAAACCCAGTGAAGTTATGTACAGACAGCCCATTAGGAGTTTTCCTAGAAATATAAGCCTCCAACTGCAGTGTCAGGCCTTCCTTTACTCCTTTGCTAAAAGACCAACAAAGAAAGCATCCATCATTATTTACTATAAATTGCTACTATGGGCATATAACCACAAACCTTGATTATGAAGTCTAAGGCTGCAGTTTATTGACAAGCACACTGAAGTGAGCCCTCAGAAAAGTCATGAAAATAAGAAAACTCCCACTTAAGAGACCCTTGAGTGTGTGTGTGATTTCCTTCTCTGGTGCTGTCATAACGTTAACATTTTGATTGAGTTGTTGATCTTCTAACTTCAGTTTAAGTTGTCACACATCTGCCTAATTATTGCCTGACATAACTTTTTAAATCATCCAGTACTCACTGCTCTCACAATGATTATTGCAGTGATGATAATTATTCAAGTATAATCACATACATTTTTTAATCTGTAACCAGTTTATTAACTATATCATCATTGATTTCACAATAGTACATCTATTATGAATGACCAGATTATGTCTAGAAAATAAAATACTCAAATCTTGTTACTATAAGTGAATTTTCCAATCAGTCAACTCTGAAAGATCCTGTTATCCAGAATAAAGGTATGGGGAAAAAAATAATGCAAATCATATGCTGGATCTCATCTTTTCCTAATTCCTAAGATTTATTAACATTTGGGAATTCCTAAAAAAAATTCTCTCCTAATGGAATTGAGTACAAAAAAATTTGAGTTGGCCGTCAGTGATATATTCATCTTGATTCCTATTTAAAAAAATCTTAGTGAGGTCTCTCATTCCCACTAGGATGTTGATTTTGAAAACAAAAGTCTCTCTTTTCCCTAATCGTACAAAAAACATATATTTGTGGTCAATATATCATTTGCTGATCATGAAGTTATAATTTTTTGCTTATCATTGAGATAAATAGCATAAAACTGATTCTAGAAGTTTGCTAAATGGGAAGCAGAATGAGTACATGGGAATGATTCACAAGCAAAAAAAAAAAATTAAAATATACTACTAAAGAGAAACTTCAGCTTCTTCAGGGCTATGTGCAAATACATATTCAATAAGGATCAGCTTACATTTGCCTCATTTGGATCCTGGAGCACAGATCCTGGAAATTACGTGAAGAAATATGTGATCTATAGAAAGCCAAGAATGTCTCCAATTAATATAAAATTCATCCATCGTCCACCTGTACCTTTTCTATGGGGACAATCATAAAGTCACTGACCCCTTGCTCTAGGGAACTGGGTCATTTAAGGTCCAGAAAGAGACCATTTATTTCTGATTACAAGGCATAACCAAATTCATTGATTCTCTTATACCTGAGATCAGGAGACAGCCAACCACACAGAGCAAACAAAATCGAATAAAAATAGTTTTCCCCGGGAAAGGATAAGAAAGGGCACTTTCATGTGCAACCCCAAAACAGGAATCTCAGTGAAATTCGTGCATCTTCTCCCCAGACTCAAGTATTATTGTCTAGACACTGCAATCAAGTCCAAGTGACCACTTTACAGGTGATTTGAACACAAACATACTCAGATTGTCATATTTGTAGCAGGGACATAGACACAAATTAAGTGTCCTTCACCCGTCTACTCTGAAAATACCATTAAGAGAAATCAGAGCGTCCCTTGCTAAGAAATGTTAAACTCGTTTTAGAGAAATGAATGAAATCTCTTTAGACACAGACATTTTGTGCACATTAGAACTAAATCGTGGGGCCTTTTCTGAGAAGGAAAAATTCTTTTCATTGGTTGGCCAAAACAGATTTTTCTTTTGCCTCATTTGAAGTCTTTGGACAGTGCCTGGGAAGTACATTATTTTCAGGGGGAAAAAGACACAGCTTTTTTTCTTTCCTTTTTTTTTTTTTTTGCATGCCAGCTGGGATCATGGGAACTTCCATTGCCAGGAATTTACTACTGTTCCTGGTAATTCTGCTTGTAGTCATTTGAAATGTTCAAGTGTGGAAAGAGAAGAAGTCGGGCACCCTGGGAGGAGTGGGCAGGGCTGTCTGTGTTTTATGCCAGTTGCACCAGCAGGCAGAATATTTGTAAGTGCATTCCGAAGTGGCTATAATGGTGCCCTTTGTCAGAATCACAGAGCTCACTGTGGTGCTGCTAATAGAGAGCACTGGGGAAAATCTAACCCTCTAAACCCAGTTGACCCCCAACAAAAAGAAAGAATGTGCTGGTGACTACAGCTCATTCCAAGTTGTTTCTCACTGTTTTCCAAAGCTCTGTACATCAAACCAAGGACGTGTCTTTTAGATGAAGGTTAATTTTACAGAGGTCTTCCAAAACATCATTTTAATACCAGACTTGGAAAACAGTATTTTTAATTCACTCCAGTCTTCTGGGCATCATCCCGATTTCCTTGGCCATGTCAATGAGACATAGCAAGGCTGCATTCTTTCTCCATAAATTAATGTTCACATTTCACGTGACCTCATGCTTGACCTACCTGAACCTGCAAATGTAAACATGATTGTATCTGAATTTGCACTAATGGTGTCTGATAGCAAAAGAGGTGTGACATCTATTGGGACCCTCTAACTTTAATAATTCAGATGCTGCATATCTCTGCAAGCTTCTTGATTATTTTCAATGTAAGATTAGTTATGTAAGTTTGAATGTATTTCTTTACAATCCATTAATTTGTCATCTCTTACCTGAGGATCATTATGATTGCAATAATTCATTAAACTTTTTCTCACACAGCTCCTTTAACACAGTTTTTTCTGCAATTCTTCTGGTTCTGCTTACAGTATATGGGAAAGCTTATTTTTTTTCCTAGTAATAATTTTATAAGAAATCCAGGGTGTCGATTGCCATGGTGACATAATTCATCTTTAAAAGTCTGGAAGCTGGTGGTGACCAAATGTTACCTGTGTTCTCTCTGATGATTGCTTTTTTTTTTTTATTTCAGAATAAATCATGTTATTTTATTACTTTTTTATCACTTTCAGTTGGAGTCAACAACCTGGGGATTTTAGAAGGGGAAGAAGGGAACAATTTGTGTAATACTGCTGTCATCTTTGACTATGTATTAAAAACAATAAATGATCATTTTGTTTTAATTTCTTAAATATCTCTACCCTGGTCTTTCAACATAGTTTTGTTTCCTTTTCATCATTAGTTTTCAAAACATTTGACCTATTGTGGAAGAAAATCCATTTGCAGTGTCCAGAGTTAATGGCTAATGACTTGATAGAAACTCCTTTTCCTTCTAAATGTGCTCTTGTCTGGAGACTGAGCTTCAGAATGAGTTGGAGATAAGGAAGGACCTAGAATGTATATGTGTGTTCCTGGGTGGAGACTGGGTCCATCCTCCAACCCACAGAGCCCTAGTGTGGAGTTCTTCTAGATTAGACAGATGAAATGTTAGCTATCAGTTTAAATTCTAGTACAAGAATGAGTCAAAGTGCTTCAATTCAGACTGTGCCTCTGTCACAAGTGTTGGTTCATGTTTCCTAATGCTTGTACAAATGGGTAACTGAAATTCCTTTTAATGCCATCCCCAAACTGGAAGCAATTATATCTATTTCTCAGAGACCTTTAGATGGGTGTCTCAGCTCATTTATGCAGAATACTTGTAATGAGAGGTTTTGAATTCCAAATATTCTTTCCTTGTGTCCTATGTTCTTGGTAATCTTTTAACAACATTAAATACAGACGAACCTGAACCCAGGAACAGGATGCAAGTATGGGATCTCTTGGGAATCCTAGTCAGTGGTTTTCATTGAGCCCTGCAATAATGATTTTTCAGTCTTACTCTGTATGAATCTTTTGGGCTGTATTTAAACTTAGATATCATGGAGTAAATTCAGAACTGTAATTTTAAATGGTGTGAATTATCTTTACGGTGCCCAAAAGGAAAAACACTGCAAATCATGCAGCATTCCCAAAATGCAGAAAAATGGTCCTTTTGAAGATCATATCATGTGTGTCATTCCTTTAACTAGTACAGCTGGAAATGAACCTAAACAATACATATTTTTAAAAACACTAATGATGATCTTGCAATTGATTTTAATTAGCTATAGATTTCATTCTCATAAACCTGGAGACCAGTTCTTCTCACAGGTTCCTACTCCAAATCACTCACTGTTTTCAGATATGCAGCTGGGAATAATTTCTCTGAATTTATTTAATAAATATTCATTAAATATCTAACCTGTGCTATGCTGTGTACTTGATTCCAGGGCTAAAGAACAAAGAAAAGGTCCTTGCTTCAGTCTACCAGCCCTTTAGTGAAGGAGACAAGCATTTAAACAAATATGGCAAATCAAAGATTGTATGTCCCAGGCTAGAAATATTTACAAAGTTCTTTGATGTTACAGAGGAGGGAAGAGTTAATTCTGAATGGAAGGAGTCAGGAGAGCTTTCCTAGAGCAAGTGATATTTCAACTTTTTCTTGAAGGATAGGCCTTCCAAGATGTCCAGAGCAGGTCTTCCTAAGATGTGATGCTTTTGCCTATAGATTACTTTGAGCTAAGGTCAGTGGAGTCCTGCAAGGTCAAGAAAAACTTTGATCATTCTCTTAACTACTTAGAATGAAAATGTGGGGTTTACCCACTCGGCAAAATAATGGCAGAACTGTAGGGAAGAAGGCTGAGAAACTATTCTGAAGATTGTTGCTGAAGTCTGGCTACTCTCCACGACTACTCTTCTTCAAAGTTCTCAGGTCTTAGCCTCCACATATTCAGTCCTTTACTAAAAAAACCCAAGCCCCTCGGCGTGGGTGAAATATCTCATTCCTCCAAGACACTCTTTCCAAGAGATGATACATTTCATTTCCCCCAAGGAAACCTCACATTATTTGACAGAATTGTGTGTAAAATCAGCTCTCCCTGACCTGGTTTATTCATCTCTCCATATAACAAGGACACTCTTTCAACTTCAAAAACTCTGTGACACCGCAATCAATACTGCCTGAGCTGGAGAATAACGTTCCTCCATGATGAGGCTAAAACAGCAAAACGGTGGCTCACCCTGTTGAAATAAGGGGTTCAGTCCACGTACATCCCAAGTTCTCAGATCCAGCAGGAACAACCCAAAGAACAACCAATAAAAAAATAAAAGTGCTTCTTCCTTCTCTCTCTTCCTACATGCCTGTATCTGCTTGCCTACATTCCTGCCTGCACCTTTCCTTTAAAAAAGAAAATAAAACAACAAAATGACACATATCAATGTCCTCTTGGCCTGCATAGACTTACTTATTAATTAAAGTATGGGAAATATAAGTAAGATTCAAACTGTTTTTTTGATGTCACTACTTAGCCCATCATGTTGTCCTGAGAATGAATTAGAAAATGCTCAGTCGGGAGTATCTATGATCATTACAAAGCTCAGAAAATCTGAGTGCAAGAAGGCATTGGAGAGATCAAATGACTTCACACTCAGAGGGACAGAGGCAGGAAGAAGCCTCCATGATGAGTACAGTCAAATGTCAGTAAAGGGCAGAACTAGATCTTAGGTTCAGTGCGGAGGCAAGAAATACTAAGGTTGACTAAAGAAATTAATACAAAGCTTCAAAGACTTGAGGCAGTCCACAGTGCAAGGATTTCGATGCAAACTGCCTCTGGATAATTTCGGAGTCTATTGAAGTAGTTCAGAACTCTCCAAGGAAGTAGAGACACACCTAATTTACTCATCAGAGGAACTATGAAGATGTCAATCATACAGAAGGCCAGTTGACTCCCTTGAACCTGGCTCTGCCTTGAAAGATCATGACCTTACATTTCAAGTGCATTCTCATTATAAGAGTGTGGCTTGTGCTTTGGATGCATAAAGAGATGATAGAAGAACAGAAGCCAACAGTTTTGATACACTCCTTCATGTCAGCATTTACAAGTAGCCAGCTATCAGTACCCCACTACCCTGGGATTTTGATAAATGTAGGAAAGGCAGTCAGAGTACAGAAATGCAAAAAAGAGAACTGCCTTTGCTGATCTTGATTTCCTTGATCCAGGCACTATGTTAAGAATTGTCATTTACATACCTGCTTCTACAAATCTAAATGTATGGCAAGCATAGATTTTGGAAATTAATATATATGTATGTATATACATATATATATCAAAAAGAGAAAACCCATAGAGTTTGACATTAGACCTTACAGGAATCCCAGCCTCCACCTAGAGAAAGACATCATTTTCTACAAATTGCTTTCACTTTAAAGACACACAGAAATGCACTTGGTCTTCCAATGTAAGTATACTTCAGAAATGCCAACATCTCTTGATAAATGTTAATTGATCCCTTTTGAATGAGCATTACTCTTAATGGCTGCAACAAACTTTAACTAAAGGATTTGAACTTCTAACAGATATTCTCCTGACTTTTTTTTTTTTTTCCGATGAACTTACAAACTCATTAGGGTTGCAGAATAATATTAGGCAATTTGTCTACCCAGATTTCTTTGTACAATTGCAATCTAGATTTCCTTTTGAAATGATCCATTGTGGCAGAAGACTTCAGAATATGTGAAACCAATTTCTCCTCCTGCAATTTGGCTATAAGCCTAGAGCCTAGAATGCATACATTATCCTGAGTGCTATAGAACCTTGCATTTTATTTCTTCCTAGAATGTTTGAAATCTACATCAGGATGCCTTCAAGTGATGCCAGACAAGCAAACAAGAACACATCACAAGAATGACAAATAGTGACTTGTGAAGGATACCTTTCCAAAAATGGGGCCATTTGGAGTTTAATTAGATGTCATTTACCAGAGAAAATGCATGCTTTTTGAAGAAGACCAGATCTCAGTGGGTTAATCAGTAGTAGAACAAATTAAGCACTACTGTTAGAGAAAAGTGAGGCCCAGGGCTTCCATATCAAAGGAAACTCCCAGTTACACAGAACACAATAAACAGAAGCAGAGACCTTGTATGGTGGGGGAAGGGGAAACAAGGGGGCTTGCCATTGTTTTATTTTATGACCAAATATGAAGCTTTATTGAGATGCGGGGATGGGAGTTAATTTACTTCAGACCGATTGCTGCAGTCAGTTTGATTTCCTTGACATAAAAGCACAAATGCTAACTGACCTGTAGTCACAGATTAGAAGCAAGAAAATATTCAGTTCCTGCTAAAACAGGAAGGAAGGTCTCGTGGCAATTGCCTTTTGACCTTCCGATAAATATTAAACCAGGGTCCATGGACCCTCTAGACCTTCCTGTGGAACATCTCCTCTTAAGTTTACATATGTCACTTTCCTGAGACAAGTTTTCTGCCAAAACCGTGAGACATCAAATCATCAGAGAGCTACCTTCAAAGCAATTAAGGGGGTGAGCTCTGTGACATCCCACAATGAACTTCTCAAATTTCAGTTTCTTTATCTATGAAATGAGAATTCAAACAGAATTTGCTTCCCAGGATTGCTGTGACAAATAAATGATTTAAATTTTTCTTTTTGTGTTTTGTCACAGCATTTAATAAAAGAGAATTATGCTATCATTATTGTTGCCTGTGAAAGATTTGGGTAGCAGAAAACTGTTTTTGTCCTTAAAAAAGATAAATTTAAGGCCAAAAATAAATAAATAAATAAAAATGAAGCAGAGAGGAAGAACAGATTGTGAAATCAGTAGTTCAGACTGTAAATTGTGTGAGAGGAAAACTACTTCCCTTTGCGTCCTCTTAATTTATTTACCCTGTAAGTTTCATTTTTCTCTACCACCTAGGTCAGTATTATCTTTTCTTCATTCTAAGATATTTTTCAGTGAAAGGGAAGGAGGTTTAAACTTAAGCTATGAAAATGAAAAATTATAACAAAACACAGTAAAAAGTCTATATTAAAAACATGGCTGTAGAATTCAAGGACATATCTGCCTTTTTAAAACTTTGCTCATTTTTTAATTTGTGGTTTTAAAATAGAATCAAGCAAGATTTCTGAGCATCATATTTAAAACGATTTTGAATGTCTATATTTAATTTCCCCATGTTGAATATTGAGGAAAAAATGTCCAGCATATCTCAAAAAACTAAAAATCTAATTCTTAGGATGTGAAATGTTTTAGATTTATGAAAACTCATTTTATAGTGATAACTGAAGTCACAGATTCCAGCATCTGAACTGTTTCTTTTCTTTCTTTTTTTTTTTTTCATACCAACCAATTTGCCAGTTCTCCACACACCAACTGACTGTCCTACAATTTAATTTAATTCTGACAAAAACTACATGAAGTTAGTACAAATCCCATAGGTCATGGGCTCAGTCCCACAAAATTGCCTTCCACTTCAGACAACAATCACAAGTCCTGGGCCATACATACTTTTGACCAACCAGTTAGTTATAGGTGAGGATTTTTGCAAATCCCCTCCTCAAGTTGGTTAATTTTCTATAATGTTCACAGAAATCAGAAGAAGCAGTTTAGTTACTATTCTCAATGTAATGTGTAGGATAAAACTCAGGATCAGTCAATGGCAGAAATATGTAGGTCAAGGAATGGGGCAAGGTCATGAAATATCCATGGCCTCTCTGACTATACCAATCTCACAGCATCTCAAACCAACCCAGAAACTCCCTAAACCCCAATTTTGTGGGAGATGCCATTACATAGGCATAACTGATTTAATCATAAGCTGATCTTCTGTCCTTCTCTTCCCTCTTGGAGATCTTGTGGAGATGTGGGTTAAAATTTCTACTTAAATCTTCATCTTTCTCATGACCAGTCACCATCCTGAGGCTATCTAGGAACCCACAAGGAGTCCCTCATTAGAACGAAAGATATTCCTATCACTGTCATCACTCAGGAAAGTCCATGAAATTTAGGAGCTCTGAGTCAGAAACCAGGAACGAAAAAAATACGTATATTTCTTATTGTGTCTTACAGCCCTTGAGTCAGGGGCCCTTACTAATTCTTCCCTCTCCACTTTTGTGATATGTGTCTGCCACTTGGAACAATAGGAATACTTCCACGCCCCACTGCTACTACTAAAGAGACCATTCAAGTAAGATGTTTCTTTGTAATGTGATAGTTTACCTGGGCATAGCAAAAACACAATCACCAATACAACCTTTAACTCAGGAGTTGGATTTTCATTTGCCCTGTATTTTATTATGAGGATTCATTCAACGAATCCTCATTTAATGAGATTTACTAATCACCTTCCAAGATTTTCTAATCACTTTCCGTTACTATAAAATGTGTTGGAAATTTAGCAATTAATTTATTTCACAAATTCACATCTGCTTTTCTTGTGATAGACATTGATCTGATTATTTTACAGATTATTTAAGAATAAATTATCTCTCCCAGGCAGGTTCACTACTCTCCTTATGTGCTATAGACTGAATGCTTGTGCCCCACCTTCCCTTTCATATATTAAAGTCTAACAGCCAATGTGATGTTCTTTAACAGGTGTAATCTCTGGGAAGTAAATAGGTCATAAAGAGGAACCCTCATGAATGGGATTAGTGCCCTTATGAAAAAGACCCAGAAGCTCCCTCAACCCTCCCACCACGTAAGGAAACAGCTGGAAGACTACAACTTTTGAACTAAGCTGTGAGTCCTCATCTGATCCCAAGTCTGCCAGTACCTGGTCTTAGACCTATCAATCTTCACAACTGTTTTAAATATATTTCTATTGTTTATAAGCCACCTAGTCTCTGATATTTTGCTATAGCAGCTTGAATGGAGTAAGACAACATGTTATAGAAAGAAAGGGTGGAACTTTGTGGCTCCAACACAGTTCTACAGTTAGTTATTCACTAAGTAAGAAGCAGAAGCCAAATGCATACCTGTGGTCTGTGTTCTTGGTCACTATTAGGGTTGCCTTGTAGACAAAACAGAAAAAAGTAAAAATATCTTGCTATCATGTATTTAGATCTAGCAGAGGTAAGACAAACAATAAAACATTATTTAAATAGTGCCTATATAATGGATGGCAAATAAAACAGAGGGAAGATCAGATCTGTTAAAGAACTGGGTTTCTAATTTTAAGTAGGTAATCACAACAGGTATGATTTGAGTAATGACCTGAGATTATTTCAAAGAAAATAGTAAATACAAAGACAACACAGAGTGAACACTCCTGCATGTTCAAGAAATAATAATGACTGGTGAAAAGTGACTAGGGACACAGAGAATGATCAGAGAGAAAATGAGACTAAGTGTGATCCTAAGTAAGGTGATAATCCAATGGAGAGTCCTGAGTAGTGACGAAATGTGACATCCAACTGAACAAGATTTTTCTGACTTCTGGATGGATGTAGAGAGACTAGTCATGCAAATGAGAAGTAACATGACTTAGACCAGGATTGATCTTCTATAAGAGTTAAATTCTTTGACAGTGAGACATAACACAGTGTTATGATGAAAGGTGGAACTCTTGGTTACTTACAGCTCTAAAATGAAGAAGGCTGACAAGCAGGGTCACATAAAGGCTACAACAGCAAAGTCTCAGCAAGTTGGAGAAGAAGTATGAAGCACAAAGTGTAGTTAACTATGTTTCTGTTGGGGGGGGTCCCCTGAGGATTGGCTGATTTTAATAATTTTGTGAACTCCAGGGAATATATTCCATTCTCTAGTTATCTGGTACCTGGTCTTGTGGCAAATAGGATGGAAGTATAGTAGTTTTTAATGTCAGAGCCCAGTTAGGAAGCTAGTTGAGGCACGGACTTAATCAAGCTACTTGATGTGGGGAGAGACCAGTCACTCTCCAGGGCCTCAAGTGGGTCAAAACAGCATGAAAATGGAAAAAAAATAAAATAAAAGGGAGAAGAAAAACAACAACTCAACTATCTTACAATGAAAATAAAGCAATAAAGATGTTCAGAATTGAGCATATATTTGAAGGAAGAATCAGTAGGACTTGATAATGGGTTTATATGGAATGTCAGAGAAAGAGGGGTCCAGAGTAAGTCCAGATTTGGGGACTGAATCTGGAAGAATGGAGGTACCATTGATGAAGATGAACGTGACTGAAAATGAGTATTTGTAAGAAAGTATTAGAAATTCAGTGTAGAGAATTTTGTGTTTAAAATGTCTGTTTTTGTTTTCACAAGGCATCTAAGTGAAGATCTTGAACAGAAAATGAATTTATGTATCTGAAGTCAAAAGAAGTGTCTGGACTAGAAATATAAATTTGGGAGCATTTGGCATAAACATGATGTTTCAGGCCATGGACTAAATGAGATCATCCAAGAAAAGAATACAGATAAATAAAAAATGTGGCCTAATAACCGACTCTTGGGACATTCCAGCACAAAGAAATTGAGATGTTGAGGAAGAACAAACAGCAAAGGAGACAGAGAAGAAGTAAACAGTGGGGTAGAAGGAAAAGCAGTATAGTGGATTGTATCTAGAGCTCAGTGAACAAAGTGTTTCAGGGATATGAAAATGCTCAAAATCACTGGCAATTAAATACACATATGAAAATAACAATAAGATGCTGTTTTGACTATTAGATTAGGAAGTAGTTTACAAATAGGCACTTTACATTTTCAAGGGTACAACTAAGTGATTGTACTAGTTTACCTCATAATTGGGAAAATAACTGATTTAAACTTTCTGGGAAGCAATTTAACATATGAAAAGAATTTCTACATAAAGTCTACATACTTAAAACTAACATTTCCTTTTCTAGCTACAAAAATTAATGTTTCAAAGTCATATTTAATATCAATGAAAACCTTCATGATACTACATTAGTTGAGACAGACAAGACAATGTCCTTTCTTAATATAATAATATAAAATATTTTTAGAAATACTATTTATTGTATACCAAGTGTGTGTAAGACTATGTGCTAATGATTTAGATACATATAAATTTTAGTTTCTAATTCTATAGACATTATGAAAATTCAGAGGCTCAAAAGTTAATTGACCATGTTTTATTTGATTATATCAATACATTTGGGAACTGATGCTAGTGTGTCCATGTATATACACACACGCACAGAAATAAGATTAACTGTCCTAGAAGTCACTATCCTCAGATAAGAAACTGCGCTATCTATTGTGGAAATACACTGCAACCTTCATGATCATGAATTTTCCCAAAAGAGGATACTAATAATGACAATAAAACAAAGAATTGACCATTAGTTTCCTCATTACTATAGAAATTATTTTCTTGTAACTTCCTAATTCTAACTACTCTGCTATAAAGATGAGGATGGCTTTAGAAACCATCTCCAACACTGCCAGATACTCCTTTGGTGACTATATTAATTAATTGTAAAGTAGAAGAGGGAAGGACTTACATATTTTTGGAAATTTCATTTTGAAAAAGACTAGGGTTAATTTGCTAACAGATTATTTTCCTCTTTACTCCGTAACCCATATTTTTCAAATGGATTCTTCGAAAGTTTTCTTCCTTTATTGAGCTTCCCATGTGATAAAAGTTGGTTCACTTACATTGTAATGTATTTACTCATGTTGATCCACCTACTATCTGTGAGGCATACTGTTCACTGCTGAGATGGTGGGAGGAGACCCTTGAGAAGACCAGATTAAAAACTAAGTCACAGCTCCTCTTCCAGAAAAGCTGACTGTCTAGAGGAGAAGGCAAACATGTCAGATGTATAAGAAATGTAGCTATGATAAGGGTCATAAAAGAAGGAGTATGTGACCAGAACAATAGAACAGTGTTTGAAATGGTAAGGAGGGATAAAATCACAAAGAAAATGACAGTCACTGTGCCCTGAGGGTTATCAGCAGAGAACAACAAAATATGAAACAAAGAGGGGTCAGGAGAGCACAGTGAACAGGAAATAGTAAGTTCAGTGTGACTAGCATGGAACTGTCCAACATATAGCTAAAACAACTGGATGAAATAAGAGGAATGAGCTTATTTTCTGTCTGACAGTCAAGGAACTATGGAAAGCTTTCACCTAAGAAATACAACAGTACTGTTATTTGTGAGTGCCTGTGGTACTTGGGTGCAGCACATAATATAGTGGTGGCCAGGAGAACAGACTGCCTGCGTCCAAGTCCGGTTAGCTGTGTGAACTTGGGCAAGATGCTTAAGATCTTTGTGCCTCAGTTTCCCTACTTAGTAAATATGGATTAATGATAATAATAGTGCATACCTCATAATATTGGTGTAAGGATTAAATACAAAACAGGTAGATAGAACAAGGCTGTGGACTGGATGTTTGTGTCTCCTCAACATCTGCTTATTGAAATACTGATGCCTGGTGTGCCCTGGTGGTTTATCAGTTAAGTCAATCATCTCTGAAGGAGTGCAGACCACCTACCCATGGGTCAGAGCCCCAGGTCAGATGGTGGGGGGTGCGCAGAATCCTCGTGCCCAGTATGATGGTATTAGGAGGTTGGACTTTTGGGAAGTGATCAGATCATGAAGGTGGTGCCCTCACTAATGGGATTAGTGCCTTTATCAAAGAGACTTCACAGAGATCCCTCACCACTTCTGTCATGGGAGCTTACAGCAATATGGCTTCATCTGTGAACCAGAAAGTAGCACCTCAGTCGACACCAGACCTTGAAATTTGTAGCCTCCAGAACAGTGAGACATCAATTTCTGTTTTTTATAAACCACTATCAATATAGCAGCTGGAAGGCCTAAAACAAACAGAAACAGGCACAAAGATGGCACCCAAGACATACCAGCTATGATTTAAGGTTTTATAGATCTGCAGCAGTTAGCTATTGTGTAACAAGCTACTCCCAAACTTGGCAGCTTAAAATTATTGCTTGCTTAGTTCATGATTCTTCAGGTTGATAATTTAAGTCTGCACTCAGCAGGGTTTTTTTCCTCTGGTCTAGATGAGGCTAGGTTGGTTTGTCTGAAGTTGAAAGAGACCTCACAAACTCATTGATTAATAGAATAATTAGCCTGTTTTTTCTTTCTTTACTTTCACTCTCAAAACTTGCTCACCTAGAATCAGTTTTATGACTGACACACAGTCAGCCCTAGAATGCTGGGTTCAGAGATCAAATTTAGGCAGCCCACAGAGCTTGGCACCTACCTGAACAGTCATCGGTGACAATCAGAAATGAGCAACCTCCCCATCCTGTCCTTTTTTCCATTCCTGCCTGTCAGCCCTCTTCTTCCAGTATTCTCTTCCCACATTCCTCACATAGAAGCCATCATTTTCTCTTGTCTCTTTAAAAACCCCTAACCCCACCTGGGATGATGCGATTGTTACTTGGGTATGCATTCAACATTCTCCTTAGGTGATTGATCCTTGAAATAAAAAGGCTTTTTCCTTATCAGTATCAATACTCATACTCTGCAGTTGGTGGTGAGTGCATGAACTCTTAGTGCTTTCAAAGTCAAATATCTAGTAAGCTATTCCACGTGTTCTCTTGACTTTGGCATGGTTGCCAAGGCTTATGCTCAAAGTGGTGTCAGAGTTCTAAGAGAGAGAGCTTTAGTCCACAAGTTCACATTGCTATGAGATTCCTAAAGCTACCCATTAAATGCTCAAACTGAAGCCTTGGCTTACTTTTCACATTCACCATTAGTCAGAGATTTCAAGAGACTTTGTTTTCAGGATCCCAGTATACTGAGCTGGGCTCACCTCTACAGTTGAATTAAAGTGAACCCTTTCAAGACATAAGCTCATGGGGCCATCTCACCTCACACAGCAACACCATTGCTTAGCTGTTTAGATGATTTGACAAGAGAAATATGTCTACTTCATAAAATGGTGTTACTCTGAAGAAGATATAGCTAGACTTCCCTGTCCTCCACCCTATAACCAGCATCAGAAACAAAGGAGGAGGCATTTCTGTGTCAATGAAGACAAAAAAACATACCTCAAAGAATGATGGAGGCACCATTGTGTTGCCACTCCCTTACTTTTTAAATACCTTTTACCTCCTCCCCATAATGCACATGCTCAGTTAAACCTGTGATAACATGGGTTTGATCTGCATGGGTCCATATATACACACAGGGTTTTTTTTTTTTTCTAAATTTAGACAACATAAACTTGTAGTTATGATATACACAGTGAAGTATCATAAATACATTTTCTCTATCTTATGATTTTGTTTATTTTTTTCCATATTGTTGTAAGACTATAGTATAAAATGCATGTAAGACACACAATCTATGTTAATCAACTATTTATGTTATCAGAAAGATTCCTGTCAGCAGTAGACTATTTTAGCAATTAAGTTTTGGAAAGTTAAATTTTATATGTGAATTTTATACTGTGTTGGGGGTGTAGGAGGGGAAGTGTTGGTGTTCTTAACCACTGAGTTGTTCAAGGGTCAACTGTACATCCCATCATCATAACAATACCCTGTCAATTGACTGAGTATAGATAAGGTACTTATTACTGAGCTGTGTGCTGGGGATAAAACAATCATCAAAACAGCCAATAACCCAGTCTCCTCCAGAGTGTAGCATATGGTCTAGAAGCAGAGACAGATATTAAGAAAATTAACAAATTATCATCTATATAAATATATGAACAAAACTATGATATGAACTATGAAGGAAAACTGCAAATTTCTAAATAAGCATTTGATGGGATTACACGCTAATCTAGAAGTCAGGAATGTTTCTTAAAAAAAAAAAAAGAATACATTTGAAATAAGATCCAAAAGATGGTAGGGGAAGGAGTTTTCCATATAGACAACCCAGATGTAGGAAGACCCTGAGGCAAGAAGAAGTATTGCATATCCCCGGATCAAAAAATAAGTTCAACCTTGCTGAAGTTCAGACAGAAAACGAGGATAGTGGTGGGAAGTTACACAGATGAGTGGATAGGTTCCAGAGTGTATAAGAACTAAATCCTAAAATCTTTCATATTTCATTTCACCCCTACACTCACTCCTTTTGACTGATAACTCTTAATCATCCTTAACAGTTCACTCTTAGTTTGGAAGTCTTCCCCAATTCCACACATTAGATTAACTCAACTCTTCTATTTTTTTTCATTTATTTTCTAAAGCAGATTTTGATTCACGGCAAAATTGAAAGGAAGATAGATTTTCCATAACCCTCTGCTTCAAAGCACCTATAGTCTCTTCCACCATCAATAGCCAGCACAAGAAAGATATGTTTGTTACAGTTGATGATCCTACATGGACACATCATTATCACCCAGACTTAGTTTACATTAAGTTACGCTCATGTTCTAGATTCTGAGTTTGGAAGGGTGTAATTACAGATATCTGTCATAATAATATCATGTAGAGTAATTTCACTTTCTTAAAACCCCATGTGCAACACCATTCCTCCTTCTCCTCTCCCGCTCACCTGTGGTAACACTGATCATTTGACTATCTTCTCCACAGTTTTCCCAGAATGTAATATAGTTGGAATCACACAGCATGCGGTCTTTTCAGATTAGCTTCCTTCACTTAGTGTTAAATAGTTAAGTGTTCCTGAGAATATTGCTCCTTAGGAAGGTCTTATAGGTGCAGGAAACCTGGTCTGTCTTTTATCATGGGAGCAAAAAGCAGTCACCATCACCTTCCTTCAGTTTTAGCAGAAACTGAATGTTTATCTGACTCTAAACCATAACTATCATCTCAGTTAGCTATGAGTTGTGGTTCTCTCAGTCTTTTCATGGCTTGATATTTCATATATTTTCAGCACTAGGTAGTGTTCCACTGTCTGGATGTACCACAATGTACTTATCCATTCACCTACTGATGGATCTTGGTTGCTTCCAAATTTTGCAATTATGAATAAAGCTATTATAAATGCCAATTTTTGTGTGAATGTGTTTTCAACACCTTTGGGTAAAGAGTAATGATGACAATGATTGGGTTGTACAACAAGTGTATGTTTAATTTTATGATAAACTGCCAAGATGTCTTCTAAAGTGACTGTACATTTTGCGCTCATACCAGCCTTGACTATGAATTCCTCTTGTTACACAGTCTTGTCAACATTTGGTGTTGCCAGTGTTCTGAATTTTGGCCATTTTGATAGACCTGTCATATTATCTCATTGTTCTTTAAATTGGCTTTTCCCTTCTGATACATGATGTGGGGCATCTTGTCATGGAATTATTTGCTATCAGTATAAATGTCTTTGATAGTTATCTGTTAAGACCTTTGGTTCATTATTTAATCAAGTAATTATTCTTGAGATTTTAGAGTTCTTTATATATTTTGGATAACAGTTCTTTATCAGATGGGATTTCTGTAAATATTATCTCCCAGTTTGTCTTTTAATTAACTTAGCATTGTCTTTCTCAGAGCACATCATGACTTTTAACTTAAAAAGTTATCACCATACCCAAAGCCATCTAGGTCTGTCTTGTTTGGTGCTTTCTACAGAAATTAATGTGGAGGAGCACAAAAATATTTCTTAAAGAACTCATGTTTTGCCATGTGAACTATTACATGTAACTGATAGTGTTTGTTTCAGAAAAGTAAGCCAGAATAAACACACTGACAACCCTGTATATAAAAAAAGAAGTTATTTCTGCCTGAATCTCACATACTAACTGAGACATCAAGTTGTTTATTCAAAAAGCAGATTTTCTTAGTAAAATTCTGAATTCTATGTCAAAACAGAAGCAATTGAACCAAACATTTGCTCTCCCTTTTGCTTTACCAATTTATTGCCCAAGAACAGTGACTTTCTATGTCAACACCTCAGACAATATGGCTTAAAAAAAAAATTTCTGAAACTTGTTGACTGAAATTGTATCAGACAAAGGTATTTCCCACACTATATCCGGAGAACTATCTGGCTATCACATGGGAAATACCCTTGCCTGAATTTTCGTTCTCAGAGAGACAGACCCTGGACAAGCATTTTGGTATAAGAAGTTTATTTGGAAGGTAATCCCAGGAAATACCATGAGAAAGGTAAGAAAATGAAGCAAGAAAGGAACAAAAGTCAATAAAGTATGTGTTAGAGTAACTTACTGCTAGAATTCAGCCTGCTGTGGACTCAGTAAGAGATATGGGCCTTGTAGCTGCCCTTCTGTGGGGCAAGGAGGCTCAGTCAATTTGCCACCAGATCACAGGCCTCATTTGTGGAGGATAACTCATTGGCACTTACACCCTGCTACCCTGCTTTCCTTGGACCTCTGTGTGTTACAGAATGTTCTCCACCAAGAAACGTCAGGCTGGGCCAAGGATATAAAGCTGGGACATAATAGAGAGTCCCTTAAAATACTAAATATAAATTATAAATTTCAAAATGGAAACATAGAACAGATTTGATATGCTCTCAACAAGATGTAATATTGTAGTATTCCAGTACTCCATGATTTGTGAGAGTATTTGTACTTCACACAAATGAATGGAGGAGGCAGTGAAGATTTTCTGATATTCAGTCAATAAAATAATTCCAGTCCCTAATAAATGTCTCCCACTAACTTTCCCACTTGTGTACATTTGCCTCACTTTATAACAGGCTGACTTCCACATAAAATACCCTAAGCTGTCATGTGTTATATTTCTTGAGTCTTCAAACTTTCTGCGAATGTGGTCCTTTGGGACTAATATTAGGATATGATAAAAAAAAAAAAAAGCCTCCTAGTAATTAATGTCACACTTTTCATGTTTCTGTGCACAGCCTTTCTGTGTATTATCCCTTAAGGACCTTCTGTACTGTGAATCAAAGAAGGAAGCTAACCCCTAATGCTCCCAGAATTCCATCAAGCAGTACGTTTGCACGCATTGACACACAATTTCTGTGCCAGAAATTAACCAGAGTTCAACGGTCTTGAAAAAGAATGAGAGCATTGATTCCACTATGTGATTCAAGACACAGATGAAATAAATAAGGGAGCAGCTATGTCTTTAATTTCTTCAATAGACTGGAAGATATATGCTAAAGGTAAAAAAAAAAAGTAAGACTGAAAGTCTTTGCTTCCAATTTTTTAGGTCATTCCATTTAGAGACTTAAAAAATGTCAGTGACAGAAATATTTTTGGACACTTTGCCACAGAACGTTCACAATAGTGTACACCATATAGCTAACCTCTACAAAAATCCCACTTTGAACCTTTCAGGCACAAAGTATACAACAAGTGCCTTCAAGCAGCATGACCACCTCCACCTGTGTCAAACCAAACTCAGTGGAGCTCAAGATCTACTTTATGCCTCTTACAGGGTCACTTAAGTATATTATCAACACTGCCTATAACATTCTCATCTTGGAAAATCACAGACCACAGGGACCTATTAAAAGTCATTCCCATGCTTTTCACACTCTAGTGGCTTCTTAAAGCCCCTGGAATAAAATCCAAAATCCTGTTAACTTAGGCACACAATTCTCCCCTCTGTAGCCATGGCCTAACACTCCCGCCTCTCTTGACCTCCTCACTGTTCCTCCCACAGACCCACCATGCTCAGGCATGGGGTCTCACACAGCACTTTTCCCCTCCTTTCACCTCCTCCAGACTCTCCTCTCACACAATCCCTCCTTGCAGTCAGGTCTCTGTGCAAATGTCATCTCACCACTGTCTGCCCTGACTAGCCAATGTTTAGAAACCTTTCCCTTCTCTTTTTAATCTCCTAACCCCTATTATTCATGACACAACTATGTGATAAATTCATATTATTTATTATTGGTCTCCCCAGAAGAATGAAAAAAGCCATGAAGAGAGGTACTCATTTTCTTCTATTCCCAGTGCTTACAAGAGTACCCTGTAAAAGATGTTCAATAAATACTAGTTGAATTAATTTAAATGCATGAATATATAAATGAATGAATGAAAAAACTGCTTGGTTTTCAGTGGGCAAGTGGCTATCTAGTGTTGAGTTGTTCTCACCGGCCTCCACAGGAATGGCATTTGGCATGCCCTTTGGGTGGAGGCCATGGGTAAGTCTCCTCAAGGAAGGTTAACTGCAGGGGCACTTCTGTGGATCATGACCTCATAGCCCTGGGTATGCCATAGTGTCCTCATGATGGTCTTTCTTTTGAAATGCAAGGTCTAGTTATTTTGTCCAGTGGCTAATAGCCCCAGACTGGTGTACTGGAAATGGTCAGTTTTTTCTTGATTGGAACATACAATCACATACCCGTTGGTTATCTGTAATCAGGAACTCTGTCATTATTGTTTAATTTATCTTGAAAATTATATAATGCCCCTAAGTGCTTAGACTTCTAGAAGATGAAAGAAAACATTTTACTTCCTCAGGTTGGCTTCCTGCTCTGCCACACCTATGACATGAGAAAATGAGCTGTTGGTGAACTCCTGGAGAATGGTGGGAAAGTAAAGAGGCAGTACAGTGAGAAGATAAACAGATAAATTCACAAAATGTAAATACATTGCTAACTTGGTCAGATGTTTCCCTCTCCCCTAATAGTGTATAACCAAGTCATAGAAAAATTATTTGATGTGTGACCCTAAGTTTTCAAAGAAAGTGAGGAACGAATCTTCTTATAACTTTATAAGTGTAGAATATCAAGTTTGGGATCAAATAAAATATCAAAGCCCTCTGGTTCTGTGTAACTAATCTTTTTCTTATAAAAGCATTTTCCTGGATTATACAGCTTTACGGAAAATTTGTCTCTGCTCATTCTTGACATATTAGCATTGGAAAGCACTTCTTCAAAGAAAATAATTTTTCAAGGAGATGAACATTCTAGAACACTTTAGCTTTCCATTTTACTTTGTTTATAAATCTTCAGGGCTGGTTCGTGCTATGGTTGTTTGTTTGTTGCCATTCTTTCAGGAAAATTTTAAAAGCTGATAAGGTAGCGCTAGTTGTTGTTGGATAAAAATTGCAGCTCAATCCAATAAATGAAAGCATACCTTACTAAAAGCATACCCTATTAAAAAAGAATCTCCCTGAATTATCTTCAATTTTAAAGAGATAAATGATGTGTGGTAAAATATACAGCTAGCCTATGAATTTATGAATATTTGGAGATTTACTCATCATTATTGACAACCACTTTTAATGAAAGAAATACAAAACACAAATGAGTTATAAAAATAATGTATTTGCTTGAAGGAGGATGATGGTTTTGATGTCATTTAGGTCTGGAGGAATAACAAAAGTTAGAGGCCCTGACCATTTTTTCATTTTTCTGACTCTGCATTCAGCCTAGGTTATCTTAAATCAACAAAGCAGTATAGTTCAGAGAGGCCTTCATATTTTACAGCTGCCAAGATGGATATAACAGAACATTTCATTAAATTTAAACTGCATGCGCCTTTTTCTTGAAATTTCTGAAAAGTTCAGTGATATGTTTATTTCTGTCTTTTGAATTTATTTTGTACTTTAGATTAAAATTCCCCACTGGCATCTAAAAATTTCTCTTTATAAAGACAGAGGTGGTTTCTAGAAGAATCAACCTTGCTTTGTCAAGTAGTAAGGGAGTTTCCGAACATGACTTAAGGTGGTTGAGAAGGGCCACGCAGGTAGATGGATTATCTCTGAAGAAAGGCAAAACTCTGGACTGTAAATTAATGCAAACACCTTCTACTCAATGGTGAATTCAGCTCTTTTGAAAATGATTGGTGATCTAATTTGAAAGTATTGTTTATGACCTCTATGCCTAGTTTATTTCCTTTTGGCTCATAGGGTAAATAGTTGTGGTAGGTAGGAAAATCCAGCAGCTAAGATGAGCTGCTTTGTTTATAACCTATAAAATAGGTTTATTATTCAAATCCAAATACAGTCCATGAATTCTAGATTAAAACTTTGCTTGTGTACTTATTACCTATCAATGTTAAGAGGAAAATTCCAGCAACTATATGCCCCTTGGCATTTAACAGCTGTTCAATAAATGTAAACTTCCTTCCTCCATTGAGGCCAATAAATTCTTGAATTGTGGAGGAAAAAATTCTCTTACGTGGACTGAAGAAAAAGTAGATTTTTTTCGTCAACTAAGTGTAGAGAATTATAGACAGATAGCCCAGCCTCTCTCCAGAAGTTTCACATTGCCTTTTAACTTGTGAAATGGTTCCAAAACTGTGTTCACGGTCCAGATTATCAGCTCCCTGTTTTATTAGCTGTGAAGTCTTTGGTGATGTCTTCATCTCTCTGTTTTCTCATTGACAAAATGAGGATAATATCTCCTATCTCATAGGATAAGTACGTTAATATTTATAAAACACCTGTAACAGTGTCTGGTACATGATGAGTGATAAATAAGTATCTATCAAATAGCAAAGATTTCTGAAAGTTTCTTCAGATAAAGAAATTAGAATTGCCTAAACTTGCTATAGCCATAGCTCCCCTTGTTCCACTTCACTCCACTCCATACTCCCTGCCGACATACAGCCTTTACTATGAAAACTAAGCTTCATAATGTTCTTTAGAAAATTTGAAGGGAATGCAATACTGTTGATCTCTAACTTGTGTCTCACCAAGGGGGATCATAATAATGAGATTTAGCAAGTGCTGAGTGCTAATATATACTGGTTATTCCTCTAGCCTGTTTAGCTGTTGTTTCTACATCCTAACAACAATCCCCAGACATAAATATTATCATTTACCCTCTTTTTAAAGATAAGGAAGTTTAGAGAGTCAAAGTTTCTCAGTTTCTTGCTTTAGGTCGCCCAGCAAGAAACCAGTCAAGCCAGGGATAAGAACACAGGAATTCAGACCTCACAACCCACAGCCAGAGGCTCTTAGAACATCTTCCATGTGCAAATTACTTTTCTCTCTCATTCTACCCCCTTCTATATGGGAGACTAAGGATCCCCAAATGGCCTCCCATAAGGATTAACTTGTATCTGTGGGACAACAGAGTAGCTTTTGTCATGCCTAATTATAAACAAAATTCTGAAACATCAGCTTATTAAGGAAAATATATGGACCATCCTGGTAGCTCAAGCACAAAGCTGGTAGCTGGGGTGAAGACCATGTAAAGCCTAAGAACCTGAGCTAACAGTGGGGGTTACAGAGACAACCAAATTAAAGTGTTTCTTTCTCCCCTCCTTCCCTTCCTTCCCTCCCTATTTCCTTCCTTCCTTCCTTTCTTCCTTCCTCCTTTCTTCCCTCCATCCCTGCCCTCTCTTCCTTCCTTTCTCCTCGACCCCTTCCTTCCTTAATAATGCTTCTTCCTCTTCTGCCTCCCTTTCTTTTTCAAAAGAAAAAAAAAAAGGAAAATTTATCATTAACTCTTTATCTTTTCTCCTCAAAGATTTGATGTTTTTATGCATCTAATCAATAGGGAAAAAAAGATCTAAATCTCAACGCCTTTCCTCTAAAGGGCTCTTTCTGCTCACATCTTACAGGCAATGCCAGAACTTGGTGGATTTCATTTCATTTGTTGATCTTTTCAAATGTTGCCATTTAACAAATATTGGTACGTTGCTTTGCATTACTACTATGTTTCAGAGTTCTGGAACACTGGCTGTGTGTGCCTGTCTTTTCCTGTGTAGCCAGCCATGTACCAGCACACAGAGAGACGGAGTGGTACCTAGCTGATCATATCTTGCTAACCTGTGTACTATCCACGCATGGCAACATTCAAGGAATATTCTAAAATAGACCCTTTCTGAAAGGAACAAAGTAGATTTTTAAGCTGCTGTCTTGAACACCAGCTCATCACCATGATTTTAAACTAGTGACATTTAACTCAGCTCTGGCACATTCTCTCTTTTGCATGGCAAATACAACAGATGGGTTGATTTTTATATTTTAAGCAAACAGGATGGTTTCAGATGCTCAGAGAAAAATGTACCTTCTCAAAGAGAAAATCAGCAGTACATATTTACACATTTAAATACACAACCAAGATTTTAATTTCCAACCTGTTGTTATTAAATATACCCAGGGGCAAGTGGGGATTTATAGTCAAGGAGAAAGATGTGGGTCAGTAGATAGAAAATCATGGATAAGAAGAATTCTAGCTAAAGACAGAATCTGTTTTTTCAGTAATAATCCCTTTGACTGCCACCTTATATGTGTGTGTGTGTGTGGAGACCACACACAAATCATACACAAACCACTTCTCCTGTTCACTCTTTAGTGAGATCCACACTAGCTTCATGAGTGCACCATGTCCACCATGATCAGTACCGACGATAGCAAAGACTCCAACATGAGGGCTGCAAATCTTCTTGATTGAACTTTAGGAGGAAATATCACTGAATGCCCTTGCTATTGGGCATGGAGCTGACATTTAGAGACACTCAGTAATTGGTTAAGTGTTATCCATGCTGTACATTAGACACATAGTGTATGTATCCTGTTCAGGGACCCTGAAAATCCAAAACTGATAAGCAGGAGTGTGGGCAGCTGGCTCTGGCTTTCTCATTTCTAGTTACATAATTCCTCTCCCACCGGTACCTGGATTTTTGATCAGGCCAGGAACTCTTGTTCCCCATGACACCTAGCCATTACTGCCTCTCTGTGGAGATACATGTTTTTCTCAAAGTGAGTTCTATAGGACACGTGTCAGAGTCCTGGAGCAACTGTGCTGGAATAAAAAAGCTGCTATTTATTGTACACATTTAGTGTCCACCTAACCTATTATCTTCCTTTATTTTCCTCTGACCCGCTAATTGCAGTCACAACTTTGTATTGGTTGAAGCAAGTGACAGGGTTTCTGCCACATTTGACTGGTGCACCAAGTGGTCATCATAGTAAGGAGGACAAAGGGTTTCTTCTCCCACAACCACCCAAGACAAAGTCAGGGGCCCAGGGCTGTGTCTGAGCACATACAGTGATGTCAGCAAGCCCCAGATGTTATCCTTGAATTAGGATGGGGGGATAGATTAACATGTCTGGAAGGAATCGGGAAAAGGGAGACAGGTTCTTAATGATTATCTTTTATATTTAATTACATTGACTCCGACAAGTGCTAAACCAGATAGAATCCCGGGTCAACGGGGGCAAACTAGTACTGTCCCAAACAAACTGGGACTGTTAACCACCTAAGGATACAGAATCTATCCTCTAATCACTAAAGATGACATCCAGTTTGATTTGACTGCCAAACCTTATGCAGGTCTTCAAATGATCGTTTAATTTTTCTTCCCAAATCACTTGTTCTAGTTCTTAGGTATTGCACTTTTCATATTGATTTTGGACTTCTGTTTCCCTGGAGGAGAAACCCAGATAAGGGTTTCCTTCTTCCATATCTTTGTTCGTTTGTTGAAGTGAAAAGTATTTCTGGCTAGCCTATGACAGCCAGAATCTGCCTAGTCCTTCCTATCATGACAAAGATGAAATGTCCTTCTCATGGAAATGGAGAGACAAACAGAGAGAGAAAGACACAAGGAAATGTAGATGTGTTCGCTATATGATAAGTGAAGAAAAAGGACAAGATAAAAATGGAAAGAGGAACATGAGCGGGCTGGCTGTGTGGGGAAAGACAGGGGAGAAGAAGCATATTGCATGTTCTTCCTCCCTAGGCCCCATCCAGCACGAGGAGGTAACTGTCTAACCAAATGCAAGACATACTAGGATAGCGTCATTTGCTCAACATTATTTCATGATAGTTGATGAGGAAAAATGAATTCTGGCTAATGTTGAACAAACTGATGTTATTTGAGGACCTGCTTTCATTTTACCTCATTTCACTTAAAGAGAGTTTTCAAAACCTATCAAGGATGTTAAGTGAAATCTTGCTGCTTTCCTGTTGCAAGAGGAAGCAAAGTTAAATATTTTCCTCATGATGCTAGAGAAGAATCCCAAGGACAAAAGTTCTTCCCACCTGTGACTGTTGTACCTCATGGGTCAGAGGAAATCTTACTTGAGTTTTATCTCTGACACAAAAGAAGCTTTATGTATAGATGGAGCTTGAAGGATGCCAATTGTCCTGACATGATGTGCTGAGTAGTCCAAACGATTACAGAGGAAAAGTTAGTAATATGTAGTCTAAAGATCTGAATAATGCTTCTCTGCTTTCTAGCTATAATGATTTCAAATTATTTAAATTTTAGTTTTCTTATCTGTAAAACAAAGATAATGAAGTTTTTACTTGGTAGACTTTTATGAGAATTGAATATATACATAGAACAATGCTTAGCACATAGTAGATGCTCAATAAGTAATTTAAGCAGCATATCTTCTACCTATATATTATAAAAAACAAGCATATATTATTAAACGAGTATTGAAGAAATTCAGAACATGCTACCTGAATATATTGCCACTTTGGTATGTAGATTATTTTGAGCTGAAGTCAATTGAGACATCGTAAATGAAGGAAGGTCCCTTTGACTTCCTCTTTTCTACTGGAAAGTCAGTCACATTTCCCATGAGATGTATATTCTCCCTGTGTCAAGAAAAGAACATTCTTGTCATTGGAGACTGGAAGTCAACACCAGGATGAATCTGTACAAACAAAATATCAAAAATACCTGGGTAAAATTGCTTTTTTGAAATGATTGGAAGGTGCATGACCTGCCATACTGATAGGCACGTAGGAGATATGAACCACCTCTTTCAAGCCTCTGAGAGATAGGCAATACAAGGTAGCTACTGCACACACTGACTCAATGGTTTATTTCCACACTCACATCACCACCAGCAAATATACACTTATCTAGGAGTTGCCAAAACGGTAAGACTTTGCTTTAGAAATTCCCACAAAATGCCTGTGGTAAAGCATGATGGAGAAAAAAAGTGGAAATTCACATCAATGTTTATTTTTTATGGTGGGAAAATGTGACTTGGTATTAATTTTTAGCATTTCTGAAAGCCCTGGTGAATTTATGTAATCAGAGAGCTTATATCATGATTTCAATCAACCCTCCTAAAAGTTTTAGTAGAAACTTCCTAGCAGCAAGGAGCATGACTTTTACTGGTCAAGGGGAGATGGTGTCTGAGACCTCCAGCCTCAAAGAAGAAATTCACTGTAAGATCCTGTGAAAAAAATCTTTCTTGCTTTGTGAGTGGAGTCTCTTTACTGTTTAGGGGTGAATGCATGAGAATTAAAATTCTCAATCAGAAAAACTAACTTATAGAGTGCCAGGGGAAAACAGTTTGAAAAAGAAAAGAAGAATCTAATAAAGATATGTTAAAAAAAATTCACAATACTCCAGTGTACTCACTTATTCTCTCCATTAACTCTAGGAATGCTAGGGAATAAGACTCCAGCTTCCTGGTTTTCCAATTCTATGGAGAAGCCACATTCCAAACTTTCCACCACTCTTAAGTTTTTGAAGGATAAAGTATAACCACAACCATTTATAGACCTACTACATTCAAATATCAAAATATGGTCTAACCTCAGAAATATAGTCTTATATCAGCAAGGGTTAGGGATCTACTCTCTCAATTAACAACAAAAATTGTTCTCTCCATTTAATCCCTATCACCAAACCAGGGACTATGATAATAGAATGCCTGTGGTTTGTATCTCTTGGCTCACACAAGCTGAGGTACAGATTGTTATCTCCATGGTAAATGGCTCTGCATTTCTCACTAAGAATGGATCTTCAGATATGAAGTCTAGGAAAAAGAAAAACCCACTCCACATACCAATATATCTTTTCTTATATTCCCCATTGGTCTATTCCTCTTTAGCTTTGCAACGTGCCAAGCTCTTCAATATTAGTCGTTATTATTATCTCCCAGCTTCTTTTTAAACAATTTTTTGAAGAAACATTGCATTGTACCATTATATAGCTTTAAGGTATGCATTTATGTCAATCAACATCCATATATAATACATTAAAATTATACCAAATCCACCGTTCCCAGTTTTGGGTTTTTTTTGTTTTGTTTTGTTTTGTTTTTTTAATTTTAGACTCCTACTCCTTTCCCTTCTCTAACTGAAATATGATAATCGCAAGCAATTTCTGCCTCTGGAGTTGTGCCTGTCACATGTGTCTGGTCACAGGTTTTATTGTATCTGTGTTTCATCAGCTCTTTTTGAATCCAGAAAGCATGACTGTTCCTCTACCTGTTAGAAAGGTTTTTTTTTTTTTTTTTTTTTTTTTTTTTGTGTGGGTATTTTCTATTATTTAACAAGAAAAACCTAATTCCCAAAGCTTTAACTTGAGTGGACCATGAAATGGTAAGATTTGCCTGAGGGAATTTGCTAAAATTTGTTCCCTAAGAAATTAACTTCAAATTGCAAAGGGGCATGTTTGAAAGGTATAGACGTGTTTGAATGATGTATCTTCTCAAGCTATCAAAAGGTGGACACACAGGAGCCTTAAGAGTGTCGTCTGCAGAATGACTCAGACTACGGGATAAAGCAAAGTTTAAACATGCTGGGCTTCATTATGAAAATAATGAAATGCCATTCATTCCACTGATAGGGGCTATCAGCAGAGGGAGGATACTGAGTGGGCAAGAACAGCCAAGTGGATAAGAACAAAGGATAGCCAGGTAGGCAAAGACAGCAAAATTCCAGGACAGGACATCTCAGGTAAAGTCAGTGCAGGCCGAGGCAGTTATCATCCCAGAAGTTCCATCTGCTACTTTCAAGCCTGTGCTCAGCATTGGCCAGTCACTGAGCCCATTTTCAAGTTTGGGCATGTGTCATATTCTCACTCTTCCCTACATACCCGAATTGAAAAAACTATTCATGTTAACCTCTTAGGTTTCTTGCCTTTTCTCTCATCTTGATTTCTTTTTCTTTGTTCAACCTATTGCAGTGATGTTCCAATTATGTCCCCTCTCTATTAATGGGACTTTACCAGCAGCCATTCTCCATGTTCTGGAGAGACAAAGGCCAACATTTAACATCTTCTCTGAAGAAAATTTCAGTTCAGTATAAACTTAAAATGTTCTAAACTATTTTATAAGGCAATGCTAACGAAAAAAACCGTAGACTCTATAGATACCTAAGTCACATTGAGGAGTCAGGTAAGGGTCTCCAGGGAAAGTCAACTTGGAAGGGGGTGTTAAATGACAAATGTAAGATGTGTATAAAGAGAAATGGGGGAAAAAAGTGTGTCTTTGAGGCAACTTTAGGTAGTTCCTTATGGTTGGAGTAAATGGAACACTCAGAACAAGAAAGGAGAGGAGGTTAAAGGGTGGGTTGTAACAGAGAACTGGGAAGAGTTGGTATAATCAGAAGCTTCAGCAGGAGCGTTTGACGAGGGGACTATGAATGTGAAAGGACAGGTGCCACACCAAGGCCTGTTAAAGACAGGAAGTCAGTAACACCCGTGGGCCCAAAGGGACAGGGAAAAGAGCGGTGCTACTGGACACGGGGTGAGCTGTGTCTGTGTATCTGTGTTCTTCTATATGGTAGAGGAACGCACTGCATCCAGGCTGAGAGCAAATAGCAGCAAAATTGTGAGTGAGGATTAAATAAGTCAACCCCTGCTCTCCTACTGCCATGGAATCTTCTGCCAGTGCTTCTTATCAGATATAACCAATTAGAACCTGGAGAACAAGCAAGCCTGGAATCCAAAGAGGCCAGCCTTCCTGAACATGCAGCTCATGGGGAAAAGGGGAGAGAATGAATATGATGGAGGAAGGGCAAGTATAGGTATTTCTGGACAGGTAACACTGCAGTCTGCAACACTAGTTTTTTAGGCATTTTGATTTGTAAGGATCTCTGCTTAAGATCTTTATGGGGCCCTTTTCTTGTTTTGATATCCTTATCCTTTTTAAGATTAATTGCTGAGAAAAATTGTATTCACTACTAAAAAAGTCACTTCAGTATAGATCTAAAATCCATTTTAGAAATATTTTTAAAAATTTAAGAGATAATTCAAAACTAATATATAACCCTTTAGAGTACAATCAATTTTGTCAGCAATAGTTTCTAACTTTTCATTTCATTATTTGGCATAAATAAATTTTATATTTTAATGTAACAATAAGAATCTTTTCTAAACACTTCCTTTTCTTGGTATTCACTCCAAACATTCTACTTTTCTCTATGGCATGAAGTTAGTGAAAATGGGGAAGCAATCACATTAGTGAGAAGAGTTGTCTCCCTTAATAAATGGAGTAAATGTGAGCAGAATTCAATCTATTTGACAAATGAATATAATTTAACTAGTGTCTTATGTCTGGTGGATTTCTCCACTTAGTGTGAAACCCAATGTTTCAGGTTTTCTTACCTCAGGATGCAAAAACGAATCCAGAAGGTGATTTCTGACCTCTCATTGGAAGTTTCTCTAAGGTTTCAATGAATAATGAGATACCATGTTTTATTTAACAAATCGACGGCTATATTAAAATCACATAACGCTCAGGGATTTTCAGGGATGAGAAGAGAGAGAGAGAAGTTTGGGGGTGACTCAGATACCAATGGGATCAGAATGTCATCAAGATTCTCAACAATTTCTTCAAAAGGCAGAATGAATAAGAAATTATTTACAACCAGAATTCTATTTTCAACTAAATAATAAATCAACTGTTAAATGTGGGCTGGGTTTAGATATTTACAGACGTGCCCATTCTCAAAAACAATGCATTCATTCCCTGTAGACACTAGAGACTTTTTTATTTTTATTTTTGGAAGGTATGTTCCACCAAAATGAACTAGTAAAGCTGGGAGGAAAAGAGAGTGAGAAAGAGAGAGAGAGAGAGAGAGAGAGAGAGAGAGAGAGAGAGAGAGAGAGAGAGAGAGAGAGAAAGGGAGATATATACAGTCCCTTGAGAAGGTTGAAGAAAAACTTGCAGAAGGCTAAGGGCATACCCAGTCCAAATGGAAAAAAAAAAAGAATTAACTTTCCTAAAGATATGTCTGCCAGGCTAAAAAGTAACAAGAATAATGAAAGCAACTAGTATGCAATCAGATGTGCTTGATTGCATGAGTGGTAGCTACTCTCATATTATTTCAGAAAATTAATATAAAGACAAATTAACCAACTCATATCATTTGGATGGAATATCATTGATAAATGCACAAGGACAAGAAAAAACATAATCAAAGATTACCATTATTGTAACTTTAGATATAAAATTTTGAGAGAATATATTACCAACTAAATTTAACAATACATTAAAAATAACTTGACCAATTCCAGGAAACATGTCAGTTAATAAAAATTAGGAGATCTTTATATAATTAATTATAGTGATAGATGAAAGGAAGAAATCATCTGATAATTTCAAAAGATGAATTAAAAATAATAAGATTCAGCATTCATTAATAATTAAAAACTAAAGTATTTGCCAAAATATTTTATAGATTTGTATCCAGAATGTATCAAGAACTATGTATGACTTAATAATAAAAAAGACAACTCGATTTAAAAATTGGCAAATTTGAATAAATTTAAATGAATGAGTTGTCCAAAATGCAAATAAGTACTTGAAAAGATGCTTAAAATGATTAATTGTTAGGGAAATATACATACATTAAGCTGCAATGATAGATTACTATATTTCTTAAATAGCTAAAAAAATTTTAAATGCTATTCTAAGTGTTGACATGATGTTCTGTCGACCCAACAATGATTAAATAAAAACAAAGTTCTGCGTATATTTTAAAACATCATGCAATGCTGGAAATACTCAAATGCCTATCAGTTGTTGAATAAGAAATTGTGGTACATCCACACAATGGATTACTGCTCAGTCAAAAGAAGGAATGAACTGACAGCATGTAATAATGTGGATGGATCTCAATAATCCTGTTAAATGAAAGAAATGAGTCACAAAATAAACCTTTGTTTTTAATTCACTTACATGACATTCTGAAAAAGTAAAGTAGGTAACAGAAAGCAAGTCACTATTACTATGGGATGGTAGGGAGATTAATTCAAAGTAACATGCGGAAATGGCATGGGGCGATAAAAATCTATATTTTGATTGTGGTAGAGTTTACATAACTGCATGCATTTTTCAAACTCTGTAAGCAAGAGGTTAGAAAGGTAAATATTACTGTATGTAAATTCTATTTATTTTCTGTAGTTGTGAAACAAATAACCACAAACTCAGGGCTTAAAGCAACATAAATCTATTATCATATAGTTCTGTAGGTTGGAAATCTGACATGGATTCACTGGTCCATGATCAAGGTGTCTGTAGGTCTGCATTTCTTTCTGGATGCTGTGGAGAAGAATGTTTCCTTATCTGTCTGTGACTATGAACGTCTCTATGGCCATTCCTCCATAGTCACATTTCCCTCTGACCACAGCCTGGACAATTTGTGTGATTTTATAGATTCATCTGACTAGAGTGGGCCAACATGAAAATTCAGGTAAATTCCACATTTCAAGTTTTTATTTAGCCATATCTGTAGTTTCTGATTCAATGGGTCTGTTTGGGACTGTTTGTATTTCTAAATTTTTCAGGTGACACTACTAGAATACCATTTTGAGAAACACTGACATAGACTTCCATGGTACTCTACAAATTATTAGAAATAGGAGTGTTTAGCAAGTTTTCTGGATATAAAACCTAAACAAAATACTAATGTCTTTCGTTTACATACCCAGTAACAATACACAAAAGTTCCTATTACTTCATACTTTCCCAACACTTGCTTATTTTCTTTCGATATAAGCCATTCTCAAGGAGTGAGATGCTGCCTCATTGTAGTTTTAATTTGGATTTCCTTGACAATAAGTGATGATAAACATTTTTTTCAGCTCTTTTTAGCCACTCAGTTCCTCTATCCATTTTTGGATTGGGTATTGATTTTTTGTTGTCGGGTATATAAGTTCTTTATGTATTTTAGATATTAATCCCTTGTCAGATGTGTGAATTGTGACTGTCTTCTCCCATTCAGTAAATAGATTGCCTTTTCCAGGGTGGTTTGGTTTCCTTTGCTGTGCAGAAGATTTTTAGTTTGATGTAGTTTCCTAAGTTTATTTTTGCTTTTGCTTCCCTTGCCATTGAATGCCCAAAAACATTTTAAGGCCAATGTCAATGAGTTTATTGACTATGTTTTCTTGTATGTATTCTATACAATGTAGTAAACCAATGCCAAAATAACAGCACTCTATGCAATAGTAACATACAATTCAAATTTTCAATTAGAAAAAGATTACATTTACAGTACAAAAACAACCTACATAGAAATAAATCTAACAAAAATATGCAAGATTTCTATTGAGATATTTATATCATGTTGTTAAAATGTAGAAAATCTGAATAAATGAAAGCTATTTGGACAAAAGTTCAGAATACATCAAGTGTTACATTAACAGTAAGAATAAGACATCCCAATAGAAAATAAGGACAAAGTAAATAAATAATTACCTGGAAGGATACGATATGGACATATATCTGAAATATTGCATCAGGAAAATTATTCTGACATCCCAGTAAAAAACAAAGACAAAATAAATGAGTAATTGACTGTAAGGAAAACAGTATAAATAATATCTCTGAAATAGTGTATCAGGAAAACTATCCTTAGCTGAATTCTTAAAATCACAAATAACTGTTGGCAATTATTTCATATATTTCAAATTAGATGTAAACACAATTTGAGGAAAAGATAAATATAGGAAATTCAATTATCCTGCACAGTAACATCCAATTCCAAATAAAGAAATATTAGCGAAACCACAGCTACATACAAATAAAAGTATCTACAATACCAGATTGCATGCTCTTCATATTCAAAGGCAATTTTTTTCCAATTGTTCATCAGCTGGAGTAGGTAGCTTTTCCATCATATGTATGCCGACACTCTGTTTCTTGTAAAGAGAGATACATGGAATATTTCAGCTTTTAAAGTTAGTCTTTCCAGCTATCCAAACACAAAAATTGTCCAAAATGGCAGTTAAATTGGAAAAAAAAAATAGTTTGCATTAATGTGTTGCTTTCAATCATATGTTCACATACACACAAAAAAATCACATTATGACTAAGAAAAGCATGAAAAATAACAATCCTAAATCTAAATATATTCACAAAATATTTTCCCTTTGCTAAACTAATTTTAGTCTTACAAAAAAACTGGAGAGTAGGATAGAGTTCAGGTTTTAGTGAAAGTTCATTTTTCACTACTTTATATCGTGTAAACTCAACAAATAACAAAATATTTCTGAATTTCATTTTCTCCAATCTTTAG
This sequence comes from Solenodon paradoxus, assembly GCA_004363575.1. Taxonomy (NCBI): domain Eukaryota; kingdom Metazoa; phylum Chordata; class Mammalia; order Eulipotyphla; family Solenodontidae; genus Solenodon; species Solenodon paradoxus. Next base: position 62,560 of record RJWH01000223.1, on the reverse strand, counting down.
ATCTTAAGTACTATATAGAATTAATATTTATTTTGTTTTAAATGTATCCATATTTATCTTACTTTAAGTATTACTTGAAAGAAAATGGGGTATTAAAAAATTGAAAATGAATAATCATATAGCCTTGTTTCTCTAATGATTCAGCAAGCAGTATTAACTTCTGTTTCCTGTAAATCACCAAAAGATGTTTGTCCTTTTCATCTGCTTAAAAAAAAAGATCTAAAATGTTGCATCTATAAAAATTGTGGGAAGTTGAAGTTCTTAAAAATCATTCTATGAAATTTGAGTTTTTTGTAGGATTTGTATGGAAATCTTTCTTCATATTTATGCCCTCCAATAGATAATAAAATCCATTTATTTGAAAAATAGTGGTGATTTGTATAACTCTTTACAAGGTGAAGAGTATAATATTCACATATAATGTCAGATGATAAAAGGTTTTAGATAATTAGTAATTGTCCCTTATAGTCTGTCTTAATTATACTGTTATTGTAGTTGTCATTACTTTGTGGAACAATTGATTCTTCTTTTAACTTTTTTTACAATTGAAAGCACTGCTTCGCACAACTCAGATCATTTTTATCTAGGAGGAGTCTAAATATCGCCTTTATTAGAATTACCCGAGTTGCTAATGAATGGTCCCCCACAGAGACGTATCATTAAATTCTCTAGACATGTGCCTAGGAGTAGGCATTTTAACAAAGTTCCCCAAATGTGAACAATTTTTTATTCCAACAGAAGAAAAATGGTACTTTAGCATTTACATCACTATTGTAAGAGACAACAGGGTTACTGCAGATGTTTCTGATGTCGGTGGTGGGAATATTAACTTGCTTCCATTGTAGACATTAAAGACTGAAATTCCTATTGCAAATCTTTTATCAAACACTGTCAGGTATTCTTCCGGGGGGAAATGTGCCTGGAATAGGAGAATGCTCAGGCACATGAATACTTAATAAATCACCAAAAGATACAGAAACCTTCCAAATACTGGAATATAGTCTTCTACAAAGTCTTACAACCTTCATGTAGGTTCTCAGCTGACTGCAATTAAAGGGATAGTTTCTATTTTCCAGGCCATGTGACATAACACCAAGGGAAATACCTGTACAGAAGGTGGCTTCAGCCAGTGGAATCCAAACCCTTTGCAGATCACTAAACACCGTAGACCTCAATGCCTAAGGCAAGGGTCTAGTTTCAGAATCTTTATTAAGATTTTTATATGCTTTTGACAAATGTAATAAAAATGCTTTAAAAGGCAAAGGGAAATAACTGATTTCATTAACGTAACAATTTTGTTTTTATTTATTTGTTTTAAATAACTGAACTGGAGCTCATATACAACTAGTGCATGCTCCCTCTCCCACCTCCCCACACCAGGACCCTTAATCCATTTTCATTTATTTGAATGTCTAGATGCTTTTCTTAAGAAACTGGGGAAAGAAAATGCTGGTGTAGAATGGGGAAAATCATGGTATAATTTTTGTTCCTACCAGTCTCTTGAACTAGATTTGTGCTTCTGTTTAAAAGAGAGAGAGATACTGTTAGGAGAAAAAGATACCTGGTGACAAAAGTAACTTTTTTTTTTTTTGAGGGAATAATATTTTATTAAGCTTTCTTCTAGCCTGAAAGAAGGAACTGCCCCACCACACACCTACCTGCACTGGCAGCATCATGAGTTCTAATTCAGCTTCCTCAGGTACACAGTCCTGGGAAAGCAATGGTCTTCAGCTAGTGGGTTGGACCCACGTATGCCTCTAACAGCACAGTAAGGGTTATGCTTTGACTATTAATAAGTTGTCAACTTTATTTTTAAATTCCATGAGGACAAAAAGATGGGTTCAGGAGAGAAAGAATGGCTTTACACAGAGAAAGAATGGCTTTCTGGAAAAGAGGAAACAATGCAAGAAAAAAACAAAACAGAAGCAAGACTACACAGACTTTCAGGAAAAGGTATGATTTATCTTAACTGAAATAGTCTGTGAAAATAAAGACCTAGCTGGTAAGGATTTGAGGTTACCATCCACTCATGCATGAATTGATAAGTTGACAATAGAAAATTACTTGAAGTTTTATGCATAAGAAAATCAGGTTAAAATGTATAGTGAAAAAAGTACTGGTAGAGGCTATTTTAGTAATCCAAGTGAAGAGAAATGGAGACACCCGTTAGAATGATGAGTGCAGGCAGAGAAAGGAACGTCGAGATGCCATAATCAGGACTAGTTAAATCAGGAAAAGATGGTCTGGTTTATATTCTCTGAGTGAAGATCCTGGTGAGTCATGAAAGGGGAACATGTCTAGCAGACATGTGGATGCAAACCTAGAAATGGGGTAAAGAGGAAAAGGGGAGAGAAGGAAGAGATACAGGTTTGGAAGTGAGTGTGACTGCACATAGATTTCCCACTGCTCAGTGCCAACAATCCCTCTCAGATTGAGATTCATGTTCAGACTTCCTTTCTTCTATGAGTAATCCCCGTGGTCTCTGTCTCTGTTCCTCCAGACCTTCTACAGAGAAACAGACTTTCTATCATACACAGTGCTTTTCTTCCTCCACAAATTTTCTGTCCTGCTCAGTAGCCTTCTGAAGAATAGAATATGTCCTTCAGTTGGACTCTGTGTTTTAAGATTTTTTTCTAATTTTTACCGGAAACCAGATAGTGTCCACAGAAGCTCTATGTTGTTGGGTGCTTACACTAAGTATTCCTGGTTTGTTGTTTCTGATATTTCTGGAAAGAAAATGAGATGCTTCCAAGATTCCTCAGCTCTGCTATAGTCTAGCATGGAAACCCTTCTTTTTATCCTCCAAGTTAAATCAGGGTTACTACAGACTATATTCCCAAACTATGTATAATCAACCTCCTTTAGACCCCCCTCACAGATCAGTCTTATCCATCATAACCTTTTCCACAGAATCAAGTGACCTCTCCCAATAAGAAACTATACATTTTATATCTAAATTCCTTCAAATTCCTAAAATGATGACTTTTAACAACAGAACAAAGAACTGCTAGAATTAAAATCTTTTTTTACTTTTTCCAAGTTAAAATATTGCCATAAAACCTTGTGATCTAACTCAAAAATAGTATTTCTATTTTCCCTCTATAAAATTCTTATTTGATTAGTATTCTTGATACAAAGGGAAATAAATAACATCAGTGTTACAATAAATTCAGATAGTTATTTTCCTTCTTAATAGAATGAAGATCCAATATATACTGTAACTATAGACCAAATCTCTTAAACATTGCACTTGTTTGTGGTTCTCTTAATAATAGCCACATCATTACCTGAATATTCCCAGTGCTAACTCAAAGCAGATTCTCTAGGTTTTAGGAAGAATGCAGATAAGAGAAGAAAATAAAAGTAGTGGAGTGTTTTTTTCTACATTCTTCCCTCCCTACCACCACTATCAACATATTGTGTTGCTTTAAAATGATTGATTACTCTTTGTCTTGAGATACTAAACATAAAAGCTTTCCTTAGATCTCTTCATTGAGATCTATGGCATTTCATGTTCCCAATACAACATGTGTGTAAGTAAGATGCAGAGGTTGTCAAAACTAATTGGTTTATTTTATGCTAAAATGCATAATTTAATAAGCTCCCTTATGAAGGCTGACTTGTACAGCAGATATTTATGCAATGATACACAGTTTTCATCAATGTGTGGAATCTCTGTATATGCATAACTTGTACTTCATGAGGAAGCTTAAAAGGTTGTCAGAAATTAGAAACGAAAGGAACTCGAGGTTTTATTAACACCCTGGCATTTTGGACATAAGGTTAAAAAACACAAGCTAGTTAGGAATTGGCTAGGTAGTCCATTCAAGAAAATTCTGCTTTTGTGAGTTGGTCCCTTACAAGACTTTGTGTCTCAATGTCCTATCCTATAAGAGTGAAAACCTTAAAAAGATTATTTTGAGACTGACATGAAAATGATATTTGCAAATTGTGACATACTTTAGAAAGAAAAGCTCATTCTGATACGAGGTGAGTTTTCTTACATCTAAATAAAATACAGGAATGTTCAGGGTCCCAGTTAACAGTAATGTCAAATAAGCAAGTCATGATCTAGTGCCTCAATTATTTTGTAGTCAACTATGGAATTAAAAATAGATACTACAGTGTAGGTTGTCACCCAAACAGTACTTTCGGGACCCGGGCACAATGTCCCCTGGCAGTGTAGGGTTAGCTGGTGGCAGCTCATGGCTGAATTTCTCTTGAGGTATTGCCCATACCAGCACGAAAATGTCTGTCCTGAAACAGCCTGCTTCCAAAGATCAGCCTGTCTTTAAGAACAATGGCCCAGCCAGGGATCGCCATTCAGTGTAAAGTTCAAGTATTGAGTTCAGGGATCAGGAGCAGTCCCTTTGCAAAAGCATCTCAGATTCTCCCTCTTTGATCCTTATTTCCTCCACCTCCTTAGGGAGTTGTTTCCAGGTACATTGCTCAAATATTCTCTTTTCCACAAATTTCCATTTCAGAAATTGGTGTCTTTTAAAGACCAGATAATTCAAATTTCTGTCAGTGCTGAAAATGGATTTGCTATTTAATTTTTTATTAACCTTTCCAAGCTCCAATTTGTTCATCCGGAAAATTGGATTAATAATTCCCTTAGAGGGTTTTTGTTTTAAAAGTTGCACAGTGTGCTAATATAATGTCCGCAACATTGTAGATACTCAATCCATGGTGGTTATAGTGATCATTTTATCCAATGAAAAAGAACAAAGCTTGCAATCCTGTGTAACTGGGCATTATATAGATGACTTCTAATTAGATTACCAGACATGACAATAATTAAAATAATAACAACATTTAATTCTAGAAAGAGGAAAGTGAAAGGACTAAAGTAAATCACCCAAAATCTCTCAGAATTGATCTTCTAAGCCAAGTGATATAGGAGATTGTGGAGGTTTCTTTGAATAGGTTGAGCAGGGAACCTGAGCCCAAACCCCAGGGTTCTTCTGATCCCTCCCGAGAAAGAATTCAAGGAGAGTCAGAAATGAGCCCAAGAATAGAAAGTTTTATTAAAAACAGAAAGCAAACATTTGGAGTGGATGTGGGTACAGTCTAGAACAAATATTGGATTTGACTCTGGGAGGTTTTATTCTTGATGCCTGAACTTCAGAAACGGTTCATGAATCCTATCAGTGAAAGCCACCTACAACTCGCGCCCCCTCTCCAGTCAGAGGAAAGTTAGAGTATAGAAATCAATAACAATAATAATTCATGGGTAAAGCAAGACAAAGTGCACATGTATCAGGCCTATGAGGGCATGACTCAAGATAGAGAGAGACACACACAGGTGATTTTATGGAATTGCTGAGCAGTGATTGTGTCAGACTTATTAATATTCCCTAAATTCCTGTGAAAAAGATGGAATTTCCTTGGCAAAGGGGAAGTTCTTCCTTCTTAAAGGATACTTGCATGGAAATTCTCCTTCCAGCTGCTGGTTAATTTTCCTACAGCCAGTTAACTTCCTCACAGGCACAATGGAGGAGAACCTCGGGTAGGCAAAGGAGCAACTCTCTTTCTCGTAACACTTTTGTTCTTCCCTTCATCAAAGAACGATCCCCATTCTCTAAGCCTCTATGCTTGCCTTAATCAAGAATTAATCATTGTTCCTTATACCCTTGAATAATCTAGAAAGAAAAGTTAAACTTATCTTTACTTTCAGTGTAGAGACAAGTCATCTCTCATTGCCACATGAAAGGTCCTTCCTCTTTCCCTGAAATATCAGGGACTTTTCTCATGCTTTAGCCAGGATGTCTTTGGTTTGCCCTAGTCATCTCAGAATTTACTGCCAAGTAAATTCTTTATACGTATGTCATTAAATTTGGGTTTTACTCTCACTAATTGTGTCTAATGTTAATTTGTTTGTTTGTCCAGCCTATGAGGAACCTTAGAAAAATTGAGAAAATTTACCTTGGCCCTTGCTTCAGAAAAATTTGTTTATTACATCACATACATGAAATAGCAGTACTGTTATTGCACAAACAGAAGAAGATACATAATAATTATTGTGAGATATTTTTGTAGGGGGAGAACACACACACACAAACATGCAGGTTTATTATTGAATACTGCTTGAAAAAATTCTGACTAAAGTCTGCAGCAAACATGATAATGTAATACATGTGCTATCACTTGGTGCAAGGCATAGGATTAATTTAAAAGTCAAAAATAGTAACTAGGAAGGAGGGAAAAGAACCTTTGAGGAGAATTGTTATTTGTCATTATGTAGGATTTATTTGCTATTTTTATTAGAAATGGTAAACAGCTTTACACATCTCAATGAGGGGAAAACTAAATCTTTTGTATTTCTATTCAGAAGTAGGAGTTGTATGGGGGAGTCACATAACGATTAAAATTTTTCATTTTATGATGCATGCATTTTTTAAAAGATCATGTGTATCCTTATCTCTTATGTATAAAAATGTCATCAAAATAATCTGTTGAATTACCCAAAGAAAAATAATTTCTGCATTTTAAATAGGATTGAATGGAATAGGATACTATGAGGATTAATAAAACATAATTATCCACCTTGTCACCCATAATTCAGATTAGTTTAAAAGCTTTAAATCGCTTAATTCAGATTTATTCCCTAAACATTTCATAAATGATCATCTAACTTAAATCAGAGAAGAACTGAAGTATCAGAGCTAGATTCCTTGTACCAAATTTTGTCACTATTTAAAAAGAAAATCAGATAAACCTGATAATTTGCATATTATTTTTAAATTGCATTTATCACCTCTAATTCAATGTCCTAGGTCTTCATAACTGTAAGATCACAGGCAATTTAGTTTGTAATTTTTAATTTTTAAAAATACTTCAAACATATGAACTCTGACACCTAGTTTTATACCCTGAACTGAGACATGGAAAGGGAATTCGGAGTCTCAGGAGAGATGGGATCATATGGCAGGAGGAATTACTCATCATTGTTCTGAAAATAAAGATGGATAACTTCCCTTTCTTCTAAAGAACAGGGATGATAGATAGATTAGGTTAGGGAGAGGCTGGAACAGAGAAAACAACAGGTAGGGGGTGGGTGAATCTCAGTAGACCATATCCTGAAATGGTTAAATGAAATTCTAACCAATGGGAGAGCAGTATATACGTTCTTGTGGCCAAGAAACAGAGCCAAAAAGGCAGCCCAGTTGAGCCAGTTAACTCACCTTGGAGTAACTTTTGCCTCATTATAATCTACTTAACATAAAATTGTATATAAGCCCATATATTAAGTTAATTATAGTAGTGAATTATGGGTAAGGAACATGCACAATAAAGGGAATGCCTATCCCCAGAAGTCACCACCTCTTTCCAGAGAACACTGGGGAACCCCCCTGGGGTGGGAATGGGGAAGGACAGCAAAAGAATCTTTATAACAGTGCGCCCGGAGTTGGATAATGTCAGTGTTCTCTAGAATCCAGTCTATTTCTCCTCACCTTGAGAAGTGAACTATCTCTCTTGCTTGCTTTAATAAATTTCCAGCTGAACCTTTTGTCTGCTGATTTTACACCTGGGATACAAGAACCTGGACTGAGACTCCAGTGTCTTTGGGAGCGCTCACACTAATATTTTTGGCCAGCTAGAAGTCAGAAAAGACAGAAGCAAAGACCCCTGCCTCATCACTCAGGGTAAGTAAAGAGAAATTGGCTGGTATCAGATTTGGGTGGCCCAGCAAGTAGTGGCTCTGTGGGACAACCATGACCATCAGAGTCCCACGTCCATACTCACACCCGTTTCTGACAGAAGTCTGAGTCACTCCTAAAAGTCTGAGAAGAGTCTGCTTTCATGTCACTTGATGACTCCTCCCTGGCCTGACTGAGTCTTATCTACATATTCTAACCTATACTTGAATCAAAGCCTGCATTGACTTTGGGAAGAAGGTATTTCTTTTCTGCTGTCAGTTCAATTCTGCCAGCCATTTTCCTTGTTCTGTCTGTGCTATTTACCCAAAGAGGAGGCTCAAATACCTCCTCCTCATGTTATAGGACCCATATAAGTCAGTCCTTCATTTCTTGGCATTCCTTGAAGATCATTTAGTCCTGTGTGGCTCTCACAAAACAGGCTGTGGTAAAAATCCTAGAATTAGAATAAAAAAATTATGATGTTCAACGTTAGCTTTTTATGCTTCTATGGAATAGGTTTCCCTGTAGTGATGGGATTGCATAGGGTACCGATTTGCACCAGAAAAGCCTAGATCTTGGTTTCAATACTGAAAATTCTTGAGTTGTGTGACATTACCATAGGTTGAGTTGGTTAACGTTCTTAGATGTATCCTGCCTTGGGACCTGAAAGTTCAACCTGTGGGGTCAAAGTTTTTGTGGGGAATGCAGTCTTCCCCCAGCGTCCCAGCTCTGAACAGTAGCAACCATCTCGTCATTGGCCCAATCAGCAATCAGGCTGCAGTTCTGCCTCTATCCACAGGGTGGCACTGCAGGTAGCCTTGAAATTTCCTTCCTTGTGCAACTCTCTTCTTCCTTTAAGTCTGGGTGTGGGATCTCAAGTGCCTAGGTCTTGCGGCTCTGGAGCAATATGGTGGGAGGGGAAGGTGTTGGAGGATTCTCCCAGCTGCCATCCAGTTATGGTGGCACCCTGTGTAATATATACCTTTGTGGGACTCCTGCTTAGCTCACTGGAGTGCTAGCCCTTCTGCTTTGAGAAAAGACCCTACCCCACTCCATGTCCTGTCCCTGCTGGTCCTGCTCTCTACTTCCTGCTCCTATCCTCAGAGCAACTCCTGGGAGGCTCCATTCTTGAAACATTTCTACCTCCCTGCTATTTTTTACCCCAAAGCTGGGAGTCCCGAATCCAAGATGTACCTTTGAACCCCAATACCTCTGCCTACCCTTGTGGTGATGATCGTTGCTACTGTGTCTGCAGTCCCCAGGTCAGCCCTTCCATGCTTGTGTGTCTGAAGAATAGGTTATTTCTGTGAAGAGGCATCCTACATGTCCTACCAGATCACCAACTTACTGATTGTCCCCATATGGTGCAATCTTGTGAGAAGCACTGTCAAAACCGGTTAATGCTTGGCCTTCTCAGCATATGTTCATGTCATGCAAAAATGTAATAATTAATATCTATTTTCTGAAAGTTACAGAGAATTCTAGAATGTTGTATTTCACAGGATTAAAAAGTTTCAGGTTGAGTTGTTGATAATATTATTGTCGCTTCTTTAATTATGGTCATTTAAAAAATAATTTTTGTCATCCACAGAAATTATTTTTATTTCTAATACTGCTAACAATGTTATCATAAAACTGAAGTGAGTAAGAACTTTAAACTTATGAGAAAGTAGAATTTGAACAGAATAGAAATTAAAGGTAATCGATATAACTTAAAGCAGGAAATTAGCTTTAGGTCTGAAAAAAAACATCTGGATCCTCTTTCCAGAGTCTATATGGAAAATACATACATATATTCTGTTCTAAGTTTAAAAGATGGACTTTTTAATTCATTGGTAAGGAAAGCAATTATTTTGGTATCTGAAAAAAATGAAGCATTCATAATTGAAAGGATTTCAATTCATGACTAATTAGTATATGAATATTATTTATATTGGGCTATTAAATAATACATATTTATAATATTGCTATTAGCATAATTTGTTTAAAATGTTTAAGTAATAGATATTAAATATTTATATTTTGTTACATAAATATCCATTTCCTTTTCTAAAATATATGTTTAGGTAAATGGCTTATAAATTAGCCCTCTTCGAAAGTGACATTCTCCATTACTAGTATTAAGCAACACATCTGAATGGTCTTGGAATTGTTGTTCTATTTTACTGAACTAAGGAAGTTTTTGCATTGATTGACACCTGAGTTACTTTGGTGAATTTCACATTTTGCAAGCAAGACTGAAAAAAATTTTTTTCTCTTCTCCTTTAAATTTTTAATAACCAGTCTTACATTTTCATGGCTAAATGTTTATTTACATAACTATAATAAGAAGGTTTTCCTATAATAAGGCACGATTGGAAATCCAGTTGCTTGCTGAGCCTTTGACTGGGATATCGTATTTGAGAATTGGACAACTTTCAGAAAATGAGATTGACCTTTTGAAGGACATGTAAAAACCAGCATGACAACTTGCTTATATGGTTCTATGCAGTTTAACAAGTGGTTAAGGAAAGTCGCCCCTTGGCAAGTCATTAACCTCAGAATATGTTGGAAACCTTGAGGAGTGAGGAACTACCCAAACTTGGAAGCACTGCAATGGGGTCTGCAAACCTAAGTATGGATCCCAACCGCTGAAGGACTGTCAAGTGTCAATGTGTCCTTCAGTGAGATTCCAGCAGAGCAAATTAAAAAGTCTATATGACCACTCTTACTGTCCTTATGAAAATAACAGGTCAAATTTATTAAAACTCTATAGTTATTGGTAAAAATGGGAAATTGAGAGAAAATAAATGTTTCAGTAATACACCTTCTTTAGAACATAGAAATTTTCATCCACTGTTTCTGATGTACACACTAACTTCTGAAAGTATCAACTTTATTTGGACTGGTCAGATAGTTCTATCCCTTTTCTGTAGATGTTTATCTTCACCATGCCAGCCCAAGAGAGGTTGGGATGCCTATTCACAGATTAACTAAAATAGCAAAAGTTTATACTACAAAGTTTTGCAGATCATATGTGCTAATATTTTATTGCTTTCTGTTCCCTCTTGCTAAGTCTTAAAATAAGTTATCAGTTAAACTGACCCAACTGTTGTCAGTGCAAGGATGCCTTAAATTGCACTAAATATAAAAGAGACTCCAAATACCACTCCCTCACTCTGATACTAAACATTCTTCTCTTTTTACCCCATAATCTATAACCCTTATATCAACTCTTCGTGGGAAATTAAGGAAAATTTTGAAAGAAGGAAAGCATTCATTTTACTGATTACCTCAAGGCTGTCAATGCCAAGGCCTCCTCCCTCAGGTGAATATTCAAGTCTGTTTGGATGAATCTGGCGCTAGATAATCCATCTAATGCCAGTTCTGGAACTATGCTGTAGTTTTCTTGTTAACAAAATCTGTTTCTTCTTGCCTGCAGAAAACATACTTCTAAATGTTGCACATCAGAAATATCAGTTGTTTTCTGCTTCTAAAGCTGGTTTCTACCAAGGGCCCGTCAACTGACCATCCCTGTCCACACCTGCAGAAGAGCAGGGAGAATGTGACCCTGGCTCAACATCTCAATTCAGCAGAAAGCAGAGTGATCATCACCCTGTTTCCCTGCATGATTTCAGGTTCACAAGTCCTTGAGGGAGGATTTGTTAGGAAGATAAGCCTAGGGAGGGACTGCAACAGAGAAAAGAGGGTGATGCCTTGGTAGATGACATCTTGAAATTGTCAGATAAAATCCTAACTCATTGGGAGAGCAGCATATACATTCATACAGCCAAGAAATAGAACCAAAAAGGCAACCAGTCTAGTCCAGCTCAAACCAATTGGCTTGTATGTGCACTCGGTACTGCAGCCACCTTGGAGCAACCTTTGCCTCATTATAGTATGATCAACATAAAATTGTACATGGGACCTTATACTATGCTCATTATAACAGAGTGAATTATGGGTAAGGAGCATGCACAATAAAGCAAATGCCTAGCCCCAGAATTCACCACCTCCTTCCTAAAATTTTCTGCTCAAGAACACACCTGGGCAGGAATGGGGAGAGACAGCTAAAGGATCCTTGTTTACAAAACTGCACTCTAAGTGCAAGGGTGTTGGTATCCTTTTGACTCTGACCTGCTTCTCATCGCCTTGAGAAATGTACTATTTCTCTTGCTTGCTTTAATAATTTCCCACTTAACCATTTGTCTGCTGTATCATGCATGATGATCTTACATGCAGGGTACAAGAACCTGGACTGAGACTCCAGCCTCTTCAGGAGCTCTCAGGCTAGCAGGGACAAAAGACCATTTCTGGATTAGGAGAAGGATGAAGGTCCAGAGGACAGCAGATGGCTTCTTTGAATAAAGCAAAAGTTAAAGGTTTAGAAGAGAATCAGAACTTCTCCTTTACTTCTGGGACTATCTACCACTCTCTCTGGCTCTTCATGTCAGAGACCAATTCTGAGAGATTTGGGATGTTCTATATTATCTTCTTCAAGAGACAATGATGTATTCACCTATCATCCTGCCTTTGGAAATCTAGTTTATTTTTTACTTTTCCTTATAGCAAATATCCACTGTGCCATGTATGGGGGTTTCTCTGTGGAATATAACAAAAAATGGCAATCTTTCTAATCTGCTCTTAATAGTGTTTTAATAATGTTGACACTCTCTCTAGCACTGTATATTAATTTCCAAACCCCCACAATCTGATTCTCACTGATACTGCAAATTTTTTAACTTTGCCAGTCTGATGGTTATACAATTATTCTTTCTTCCTGTGATAATATTTTTTGTTCATTAAGATTATCATAATAAGTATCTCATTACATACCTGGTCTTCATCCATAGTTCTAACTCAGAGCTTCCCCAAAACCTTGAAATTCCCTAAGGGTTGAGAGTGATAAAGTCATCTATTGTTATGTGAATGAGGTAATTTTCTGAAGCACCTGAATGAAACTCCTTTCTTGGAGAACCAATCTTCTGATTGGTGGAATTTCTAATTACTGGAATTGCTAATCCCATTTCCTGACCTCTGGGAATGAGGGTCTGAAGGTTGATTCAATTGCCAATGGCTAGTGATTTAATCAATCGTGCTTAACTAAACCCCAAAGGAGGGGCTTTAAAGAGCTTCCTCTTGGTGAAGATTTGGGACTAATAGCACCCTGGAAAAAACATGAAGTTCTGTGTTCCCCATAACTTACCCTGTGTATCTCTTCTATCTGGCTGTTATCTAGTAAATCAAGGAGTTTCCTGAGTTCTATATGCCATTCTAGAAAATATTTTTAATGCAAAGTTTCAAAAGAAGTTAAATGAGATTTATAGTTACAAATGTCAATCATTCATACCTGGGGAGGCTGTCCTGAGAGCCTCTGACTTATAGACAGTCAAGTAGAAGCACAGATAACAGTCTGCACTGGTGACTGGAATCTGAATTAGAGGCAATCTTGGGAAGCTGAGCCAGATAAGTCTCAGAATTGAGTAGAATTCTTAGGCATAGTGCTGTATATGAGAATTACTTGTTCGTGTGGCACACTCATATGAAATGGTGTCCAAGAATCCTATACATTTCCCTTCTCTTGAGGGTCAGCTCTAAGGTTTTTTGTTTGGGGTGTGTGTGTGTGTGTGTGTGTGTGTGTGTGTGTGTGTGTACACACACACACACATTAATTGTAGGATTTGAAATGCTTTACAAATATAAACAAGCAAAAGTCAGGTCCACTTTCATGCAGATTCCAATATGAACTCCATTACCTTTTTGTTTTGTTTTGTTTTGTTTTTGGCCGCCTTTGGTTTAATTTTAATTAGTACCAGATATGCCAGATAGAATGAGTTTAAACCTTGTCTCAACCAGTAATTAATTATGTTGCCTGAAGCAAGTTATTTAACTTCTCCTCACCACATTTCTTTGAACATAAAATGTAACTTCACCTATTCAGTTCCTCATTCAAAACACTGTGCATCATGATTTTCCATCATGAACCTGTTTGGTGGTATTCTTTCATGCTTTTTTCAATTTTTGTTGCAGTATGATTGACATATAACATTGTATTAGTTTAAGGTATACAATATAGTGATTGGTTATATGTATATATATTATGAAACGATTGCCACAATAGATTTAGTTAGCATCTATCACCTCTCATAATTTTTGTCCTGAGGTTGTTGCAGTTTTTCAAGAGAAACCAAGCAAGCACTCTTTGGAAGTATTTTAGGCAGTTTTATTACATGCGTGGTCTCAACTGGGATTTCTTCCTCAAAGAGCTGAGTCCCGGTTTCTGGTTAGAACATGCTTATATAGACTAGAGCAAATGCGGGAAGAGAGGGATGTAAATTAGGGAAAGGGGTTTCAAGTGCAGGAAGTCCTTTGTCTGCTGACTACATTCCAGCAAGCTCAGGTTACAGGAGGTGTCATGACTTTTCTTTACAGTTGCTAGAAGTGGTAGGCAGGCCTTTTCCCACAAGGTAAGAACTTTTAAGATCTACTTAGCAATTCCATAATTAACTTAAAAGGATGTGTGTCTTGGGTTCCAGGTTTACAAATATAAGCTCTCAATCCCAGTGGGTTCACCTGAAAGGTTTCCTCTCAAAACAAATTCAAGGACCCAGAGTCAAGGGTTATGAAGAAGGTAAATGGTGCCTTTACCACCTGAACTAAGTAACATCTGGAAAATGTTCTGGGATTCCAAAATTAGAGATGGAAAAAATATCTCAGGGGCACATGAAGGCAGAACTTGGAATCCTGGCTCCCATCCTAACACTACTGGTGGTTATAATCTCAAGAGCCTTCCGTGAAGGCCAAGAATCACTCTCTGAATGAGAAGATGGAAAGTAGCATAGTTGTAGTTGTGTACTGTGTAATTAAAGCCACTTGAGTTCCCATCCTTATTTTCTAACTTGCTATGTTATCAAAACCATTTGAGATTTAGTGCCCTAGTCAGTATAATAGCATATTTACTATTAAAATAATGATTTATTTTAGTCTAGAAGTAATATTTACTTCAGAGTCCTCTGGAAAAGTTGAAATAAAAGTGCTTAAGTTCCTTAGCATAGATGTAAACATTTCATAGTATCTATTATTATCTCTATACTGTGTGCTGTTGTTGGCACATTTTCTTACCCAGTACACAGGGAGGACCTTAAATGCAGTCTTGCATCTTGCTTGTATTATCTTTTCATTGTCAAGTTTAAGAACCATACATAACAGGCATTCAGAATTTTTTGCATTATAATTAAGGTAGTATGTCAGAAATATTAATCTAGTGAATTCATATGTTAGGTCGGAATGTAGAAAGATGGGAGGCAGAAAACTAGTCAAGAAATCATTAAAACATAAGGAATTTTGCTGAGAACATTTGATTAGAAATGACAATTTAAGACAAATAGGTGTCAAAAACTAGAACCCATTTCCAAAGAAAAGAATCATAAATTAAAGTTTAATTTTTAATATCTTTACCCTTTTAAAAATTCTTCTAACTTTCCTTAAATCCTTTCATATGAAGTAACCCAATGTGTCTGATCTTTGAAGCCCTTCAGGTTTCAAAGATTCTAAGTAATACAATTTCTCAACAGTGTGTGTGTGTTATGTGTGTATGTGTGTGTGTATGTGTGTGTGAGCAAGAGAGCGAGAGAAAGAGAGAGAGAGAACTGAGTCAAGTCAGTCACTTGGAGATGTTTTGGACAGAACCATTCAAGCCCATTTGCTTATACTGAAGATGATACACTTTCAGTTCTTTTCCTTTGGGTATATGAATTTCAAGAATACTTGAAATTACTCATTAAGAACTTACTCTACTCTTGCCAGCATAAGAGTATGGAATCACAATTGCTCAATTCATCAGCTGAATAGCACTCTGTCTTTATTTTGTTGGCTATAGTCCATTCATTCCCACAGCCATTTCAAAAGCTGTTAATTGAATTGATGTCATTCTAGAGTGTTTTATTTTGTGGGGTTGTCTTTTATAATCTTTTTCCCCCAAATGATCCAAGTCTGTGAAAAAGCCATGCACATCCTAGAAAGTTACAGTGATTGTGGGGCTCTGGTGTAGCTGTCAGTCTGAGAAAACACTCAGTAGCCCAGATGCCTCAGGACCTATGGATAACGGGATGCCATGAAGGAACATTGGATGGTTTTCATTTATGTTGCCTTTGGGGTTTGCTCCCAAATCTCCTCAAAATGGCAGAGTTGTTGTCTAGGATACAGTTACTGGCCCAGAAGATAAACAAGAAAGTTATATGACCCAAATACCAACTAACCTTAGAGCATTTAATGGATCATGGGTTGGTATGCAGCTGTGAGCTACTCTGGGGCCTAAGGAGAAAAAAAGGTGAGTGAACTTGAACTGGCTGTGAAGTGCAGTCATGACTGCATAGAATCTGCCTCATCTTATTGCTCAGGTCAAAGAATTCTTAAAATTCTTTGCTATTGATATGGCCTTCATTCCAAAATTAAGCACAAGGTCTGTTTTCCACTCAAGCTCACTATTTACATTCAAGTCCTAAAACTGAATTGCTAATGTTTAAAGAAAACTTCTCGTCTCCAATGTATTCCTTGTTTGAAACTGTATGACGGTTCAGTCATACATGATTGAGCAAAATTATTTAAGACCCATTGTGTTCTCTGCACTGTACCCAGCTCTGTAAGGTCATGAAAAGAAGCAGAAGAGATGATGCCACCCTCAGAGATCTTGCAAAGTGTACTCTCAATCTGAGGTCAAGATAGTTACCTGGTAGGAAGGATTCCCACCTCTTTGCAACAGAGCAAGTAGGAATTCACCTATTTTCCCAACATAAATACTGAGGAAAAGTGGGCCCAGGGCTACAGAGGCACAGCAGAAACTGCAACTACAATTGGTAGGCAAAACTTCAGAGGCCAGAGAAACACTACAGATTCAGGTTTTAGGTCATGGCAGAGGGAATGAACCCATGGGAAGAACCAGGCCTCCCATAAAGTCACTCCAAAACCTTCAGAGAGCCCACCCAGAGAACCAGGACATGAAACCAGGGGAGATGGTCTTGGTACAGGGCAGAAAGAGGACCAGTGCCCCATGGTCTGTGTGGGTACACCTGTGGGAAACTTAGCTGGGCTCTACCATAGCCATAGCCATAAGGCAGCTAGGAGAACCACCCACCCCAACCCCTCCCACCACCATATTACTCCAGAGCTGCAGGACACACACCCCATAAATACTGTCCCCAGCCTTAAAGGAAGAGAGTTCACCAGAAAGGAAGAACCCTCAATGTTATCCACTAGTGCCACTTTGTTCATGGAGGTAGGACTTCAGCCTGATTACAAATTATGGGCCAATGACAAGATGATCATCATCTTTTCGAACTGGGATGCTGGGGGAAGGCTCTACATCCCCACACAAACTCCATAAACACATAGACTGAACTCCCAGGCACCAAGAAGGGTCCATCTAAGAACTTCAACAAATTCAGTTGTGTGGTAATGCCACACAACTCAAGAATTCCCACTGTTCAAACCAAGATCCAGATTTATTCAGTGCAAGTCGATACCCTACACAAGGTTATCAGGTCAGGGAAACCTATGCCACAGAAACATAAACACAATGCCAAATAGAACAAAGACACAAAGAAATATACGCAAAATAATGAATCCAATTAAAAGCTCAAGGGAAAATCTGAATATAACAAATGTATGCAAATTAACTGAAGAATTTAGAGCCATGGTGATAAAAATACTCATGGAAATCAAGAGAACAATAGAGGATGAAAAAGTCAGCAATAAAGAAGAGAGAGAAGAAATGAACAAAGACATCAAAGAAATTAAGAACAGGAGAGCTGAATTAAAGAACTCAGTAGAGGGACTCAGAGTAGAATAAATGAAGCCTTGAGTAGAATCAGGGAGCTAGAAGATAGAGCAGAGGAATGCACTCAAGCAAAACAGCATAGAGAAGAAAAAATAATGTAAGGATATAGTGACAGCATTTGAGATCTATGGGCTAATCTTAAAATGAGCAACACTGTATAACAGAAAACCCAGAAGGAGGGAGAAAGGAATGAACTGTATCTTAGGAACTAATACTGAGGATTTCCCTAACTTGAAGAGTGAAACAAGCCGCCAACCATAGGAAATTCAAAGAGTTCCAAACAAAAGATACTCAAATAGACAATAGCTAGACACATTGCCAACAAAATGTCAAAAATACAAGATAAAGAAATAATCTTAAAAGCGACTAGAGAAAAACAAGTCACACACAAAAGAGTCCTCATAAGACTGTCAGAAGATTTCTCATCTGTAACTCTACCGGCCAGAAGGATATAGCATAATATATTCAAAGTGCTGAAAGAAAGGAATTTTCAACCTAGGATACTATACCGTGTGAGATTATCATTCAGAACTGAAAGAATGATAAAGAAAAAACTTTATAAACAGAAGGTAAATGAATTCATCACGACAGAACCAGTTCTACAAAAAACAAACAAAAATCTAAAGGATGTTCTATAAAGTGTAAAGTAATCCCACTTAAAAACAGCAAGACAGCAAAATATAAAAAAAGTGGGGAGAGGGGATTAAAAATGTGGATGGCTGGAATGAAAGTAAGACTAATCTGCTTTCAAATAAAAATAGGAAACAAATATAAAATTATTAATGATTACTTCGTGGTAACGTTAGAATACATCTCCAGAGAAAAAGCAAAGAAGACAACAAAAAGAGAAAGCATTTAAATGTAACTAAACTCAAACCACCTAAGAAGAGAAAGAGAAGAACAAAGCACTATCTGCAACAACACATAGACAATAAATTACAAAATGGCAATAAACAGCTACATACCAATAACAACCCTTAGCATTAATTGATTGAACTCACCAATCAAATGACACAGAATGAATTGAAAAGAAAAACCCAACCTGCTGCTGCATTCAGGAAACTTACCTCCTTTCAAAATATGAAAAAGGTTCAAAGTCAGTGGTTGGAAGGCAATCCTACAGCAGAATGAAAACAAAAAAGCAGGAAAAGCTATATTATATCAGATAAAACAGACTTCCAACTAAAAAGAGTAACAAAAGGAAGATATGGACATTAATGACTAAAGGGTCAATTCAGTAAGAAGACATCATGCTTATTAACATATGTGGACCAAGTATGAAGCATCAAAATATATTAAGCAAATATTATTAGAGTAGATGAGAGACATCGACAGCAACACAATAACAGTAGACATCAACACCCCACTACAACAATGGGCAGATCAACCAGGCAAAAAATTAACAGGGAAACAGCAGCTTGAAATGACCGTTTGGAACAGTTAGGTCTAATAGACATACCAAATCCTTTGTTCAATGACTACAGAGTTCACTTTCTTCTCAAGTGCACATGGAATATCCTCAAGGATAGATCATAAGTTTGAACACAAAAAAAATCTCAACAAATTTACAAGGATTGAAATCATACCAAGCATCTTCTCTGATTACGTGATTTGAAACTAGAAATGAACCACAAAAAGAAAGCCAGAACACCACTAGTTAACTGAAGACTATACAATATGCTTTTAAAAAACTTTGGGGCAAATGAGGAAATCAAAGCAGAACTTAAAAAATGCTTAGAGATAAATGAGAATGAAGGCATGAGATACCAGAATCTATGGGATGCAGCAAAAACAGTAATAAGAGGGAAGTTCATTGTTATCCAGGCCCATTTCAAGAAATAAGAAATATCATGAATAAACAACTTCAGCTTAAAAAAAACTAGAAAAAGAACAACTGAAGCAAAAAATCAGTAGAAGAAAAGAAATAATCAAAATTCAAGCAGAAATAAATGACATACAAATAAAAAAGATAATCCATAAAGTAAATGAAACCAGAAGTTGGTTCTTTGAAAAAATAAACAAAATTGACAAACCATGGACTAGACACACAATGAAAAAAAGAAAGATAATTCTCATAACTAGAATCAGAAACGAAAGGGGAGATGTTACAATAGACAAAAGTACAAAGTATCGGAAAGGACTGCTATGAAAAGCTCTATGCCAACAACATGGATAACCTTGAGGACATGAACAGATTTTTAGAAAAAATTACAGTTTACCAAGAATGAACCTGGAAAAATTGGAAAACCTGAACAGAACAATCACACACACACACACACACACACACACACACACACACACACACACAAAGAAATTCAAGTGATAATCAAAAGTCTCCCTAAAAATAAAAGCTCAGGACCAGATGACTTTTCTAATGAATTTTACCAGACCTTCAGAGAAGAATTAATACCTATTCTTCTCAAACACTTCCAAAATATTGAAGAACAGGGAATACTTCCAAATACCTTCTATGAGGCTAACATGACATGGATACCAAATGCTGGTAGAGACATCACCATCAAAGAAAATTATAGCCCAAAATCTCTAATGAGCATAGATGCAAAAATTCTCAATAAAATATTAGCAAACCAAATCCAACAATGCATTAAACTGATCATCCATCATGATCAAGTGGGATTTATCCCAGGCATACATGAATAGTTCAACATACATAAATTTATTCATGTGATAGATCATATTAGTGAATGCAAGGAGAAAAATCACGTGATTATATCAATAGACACAGAGAAAGCATTTGATAAGATCCAATAACCATTTGTGATAAAAAAACATGCATCAAATGGTGATAGAAAGGACATACCTCAACAGAAAAAGGCCATATATGACAAACCCATGCCCAACATCACAGTCCATGGAGAAAACTGAAAAGTCTTTCCTCTAAGTTCAGGAACAAGGTAAGGCTGTCCACTTTCACCACTGCTATTTAAGATTGTACTGGAGGTCTTAACCAGAGCAATTAGGGCAAGAAAAAGAAATAAAAGGAATCCAAATTGGAAAGGAGGAAGTAAAGTTATCATTATCTTCAGATGACATAATTATATATATATTGAAAACCCTAAAAACTCTGTCTAAAAACTAATAGAATTAATCAACAAATACAGTAAAGTGGCAGGCTACAAAATAAATATACAAAAATCCATTGCATTTTTATGTGCATACAATATCCTAGAAGAAATTGAAATCAAGAAAACCACACCATTTAAAACAGGACTAAAAAGAATCAAATATCTTGGAATATACTTAAAAAAGCATATGAAAGACATACAAGTCCTTCTTAAAAGAAATAGAGGAGGATACAAAGAGACGGAAAGACAGCTTGAGTAGGGGAAAATCAATGTTAAAATGGTCCTCTTACCTCAAGCAATATACAGATTTAATGCAATCCCCATTTCCCCATTCCAGTAAATAGAACAAAAATCTTAATATTTGTATGGAACAACAAAGACCCCAAATAGTCAAAGGCATTATGAAAAAAAAAAGAATGAATCCACAAAGATTATACTCCCTGACATTAAGCTATACAACCAAGTGAGAATGGTCAAAATAGTGTGGTACTAGAATAACAGAGACACTCATCAGTGGGATAGAACTGAATTACCAGAAACTGACTCGCAAACTTATCATCAATTAATCTATAACAAAGGAGCCAAAAGCATACGATGGAGAAAGGAAAGTGTCTTAAATAAATGATACTGGGAAAACTGGACAGCCAATGCGAAATAATGAAGCTAGACCACTTTCTAACACCATTCACCAACATTTACTCAAAATGAACTAGAGACTTGGACAGAAGACCAGAAACCATAAAATTCCTGAAAGACAACACAGGAAAGACAGCCCATGACATCAGTCTTCAAGAGGCCTTTGGGAACAAAACTCCAGCATTAAGGGAAACAAAACAAAAACTAAACAACTGGGACTACATCAAACTGCAAATCTTCTAAACAGCAAAAGAACATAACCAAAACAAAAAGACAGTCTACTAACTGGGAGAAGACATTTGCATTCCATATTTCTGACAGGGGCTTAATATCCAAAATATACAAAGCACTCATAAAACTCAATAACAATAAAACAGACAACCCAATCAAAAAATGGGAAGAAGAACTGCAGAGACATTTGGCACATTAAAAGATTTTCCTACTTGCTGGCTATTAGGGAAAAGCAAATCAAAACAACAATGAGTTATCACCTTATACCTGAGAGATTGGCTATTAACAAAAAGTCTGGAACCAACAAATGCTGGAAAAAAATGTAGAAATAAAGGAACATTTTTCCACAGTTGGTGACAGTGCAAATTGTTACAACCCCTATGAAAAACAGCATGGAGATTCCTCAAAAAATTGAAGATGAAAATCCCATCTGATTCTGCCATCCCGCTTATGGGCAAGTACCCAAAAGTTATAAATGGACTAATTTTCAGAGATTTATGCACCCCCATGTTTACTATAGCCCTATTCACAATAGGGTAGTTAAGAACTGAAAACCACCTAAGTGCCCAACATCAGGTGAATGGATAAAGAACATGTGAGACACACACACACACACATACACACGCAATGGAATACTACACAACCCTTAGAAGAAATGAAATTCTGTCATTTGAATCAACATGGATGATTCTAGATGGATTATGCTAAGTGAAATAAATCCAAAGGAGAAAGATACCAGATAGTCTCACTCACAGGTGTAATGCGAACAGAAAAAAACAATGGAACAAATAAAACAAAACCAACTCTCAGATACTTGCAGTAGAACTGAGGTTGCCAATAGAAAATGGGACAGATTGGGGAGTGGGGTAAGTGGTAGCAGAGACCACTGGACAAAGATGAAGAACACTTGGTGATGCGGTGTAAATCAAGATGTGTTGACATATATCTGAGAAATGGGGAAATTGCAGATATGAGGAATTACACATGAGTTTTTTTTAATTTGTAAAGCAAAATTGCTGCCATAAAATTCTAAAAAATAAGTAATAATATATTCTCATACAGCATCTTGGTGGAGTAGTAGTTAGGGCTACTGCATATTGCTGAGCTCAGTCCAAGTACATCCCAGGTATTCAGGTTGGTGTCCTGGATCCAGGAGGGAAAAACTAAGATGAACAGATGAATAAAAATCTTTCTTCCTACTCTCTCTTCCAACCTACTTGTCTATTTGCCTTCATTCCTTCTTGCACCTTCCCTTAAAGAAAAAAAATAGTTTACTCTTATAAAACCAAAGACAAATAAGCACTAAAGTGGGTGTAAGTGATTGTTAGATCAGAATAGACTCCAAGAGGAAAATTTCATGTTGAGAGGAAAGAGTCTCAGAAACTTCATGAAAAAGAAACAGCTAAGGATGGGTCTGCACTGAATATCCTAAGAGAAAAAGGAAGGAAAAAAAAGCACAGAAATAAAAATAAGAATTAATTTATTAATTATTAATTATTATGAGGAATTCTTTATTAATTCTTAATCAATATAATATAATAGAAATTAATTTATATAATTCTTTATTAATTATTATAGGGAATAATTACAAAATAGTATACCGGCTGTCATATACGCTATATGTTAGGACCTTAAAGAATAACAAAGACTTCACGTTTAAGGATGCAAAAATCCAATTATAAAACTGCTAATCCGATAATGGCATTGCTTGTCCATTGTAAAATTATTAATTTCAAAATACCACCAATGATAAGGCTTCTAAAAATAAAGATGGGGATGAGACCATAGTTCTTCAATAACATTTTGCAGCAATTCAAGTCAGCTAACTGCTCTAAGAAAAATGTCACAGGACGTAGAATATTATTGCAGCTGAGTTTCTTCTGTTATTGCTCAGGGTGTCTGAATACCAAACCAACCAGAGGAAAATGGTTACGTACTGTTAAGTAAGTATTGTTACCATTAAACCATGGTTCTGTTATTAGACTAGAAGTACCTTAATGTCAGAGACCGTGTTTTCTATTTTCTAGGCAGACACGCAGAAGTGATTTGTTGTTGATGATGGTGACAGAAGATGACGAATGGTAAAAAGTGATGAATCTGCTGTCTCCTCCCCTGCTGTCAGTTGTCATTCCTCAGGATGTGAGTAGTTAGCAGTTTCCTCCACTAACCTTCATTTCCATTGCAAGTGAGGAAGAGAAATTTGGGTCAATATTACTTATTTGATTTTTATTTGTTTCATGTACAATTTCCTAAAGCATATTTTGTTTTCTGTTTAATGACCTAGGGTGTTTTCTTAAAGCAAGGGAATGCTCTATTCTCTCTCAACATCTTAGAATTGTTCCTGAGAACTCTTGACAAAATGAATGCCCCCTCCCACCATCATTGGTTCTTGAGCCTTTCTTTGTTCAACAATTTATATTAACATTTCTATCTATTGAACAGCTACCATGTCAGATTCTGTTCTTGGAAATGGGCATAAACATAGAACAAGTCTTTGTTCTCCAAGAAGCTTCCATTTTAGACAATAAATAGGTGAACTATAAATATTTATTATGGCATATAATATGCTATTGAGTAACATAAAACAGGGAAAAGGAGTACGAGAGCTCAGGGTGAGAGACTGGCTACTTTAACTTTTATTTTGAGTTAGGGTTTTATTGATAATGTGATATCGAAAGAGAAATCTAAATAAACTGAGGGGGGGAGAAATCATATTAATAATCTAGAAAAGGAACATTATTAGAAGACAGAAAAGTAAGTGCAGAAACCCTGATGCAGAAGAATTTTATGTTTCTCAGTTTTTTGAGGGACACCAAAGAAGCCAGTGTGAGCAGAATGGCAGGAGATGGGATGCAAATGAAATCAGAGACTATGTTGAGGGCTACCATGGAAAGCCATTAGACTATGATAAGGGCAGAAATAGAGTCTGTTGAGAAGCTATTGCATTAAGCTAAGTAAGAGATATTGGTAACTTATACCATGGTGCTAGTATTTGAGGTGAAATTTGGGGCCAGATTCTAGATTTATTTTGATGCTAGATCCAATATCTCATAGATTAGAGATAGAATGAGAGAGAAAAAGAAACTATGTCAAGGATTTTTCCAAAGATTGTTGATGTTAGCAGTTGAATTAATGAAGCTGACATTTACTGAGATGCGGAAGATTAAGAAATACAAGTTTAAAAGGTAGAGTAATAAGGGAAGTTCATGAGTTTGATTTTGGAAATGTTAGAAGTTTTAATTCAGGTAGAGGCATCAAGTAAATAGTGGGGTAAGCCAGTCTGAAGTTCAGGAACGAGTTTTGAGCTGAAGATTAAAATGTTAGAATTATCAGCATGGGTGTCACTTAAAGACTCAAGCAAGATATTACAAACAGAGAAAAGAAGAGTAGCAGGACAGAGCCCTGGGGGGTACCCTGACATTTAAAAATTGAACCAGAAAAGGTGACTACTGTCTTGTAGCCAACGAATGGAAGAGAGTCAAGAGAAAAAGGCCATGGGAAGCAAAAAGCAGGGTGTGAAAGATAAATCTAGTGAAGAGTAGAAACTCACTTTTGGATTTGGTTCACAAGCAGTCATTGGAAAACTTGGTAACAGTATTTTTGATAAAATTATGCATGTGAGCCTGATTAGATGGGGCTCAAGAGGAGATGAGCAGATGAGCATAGGATAAATGTTTAAAGACAGCTTTGTTCCAGAGTTGGCAGCAAAGGGAAACAGAAATGGGAACGTTGGAAGAAGAGACGTGTGCTCAAGAAAATTTGTTGTTTCCCTCCTAACGACGGCCTTGATACATTCATGTTTGTCAGAGTGGTCTATGGGAAAATAACTTACGGATGTTTTTATTTTAAGAGGAAGCAAGTTCTTTCACTTATCATAATTAATTTCTTATTTTTTAGATTCAATAAGCATTCAAATTTGTTAGTAGATACTATGATGTTGAACATTGTGACTGAACACTCAAATTCTGATGAGCTAATCCAAGTTGTCAAGATATTTATAATAAGTAAATGTTACCATATTTGGGAAAATTCTACAGTACATGCCTCCATTTTTAAAGTTGCATGACTCTTTAATGGCATTCCAAATATTCTCTTTAAGCAATTAATGAGTTACTTTCACCCAACACTAAACACATCAGGGTCAAATGCAGAGAGCTGCGTAGGTTCTAGAAGGATCGGGCTCTATTCATTTGTTCTAATATGTGCAGTTCAGGAGACAGGCCAAACATTAAATAGTCAACCGAGCAGTGGAAATTCAGGAAATGGGAGGCCAGGACTGAACCAGGAAAATCAATGGAGTGTTGGATACAAGAGGGTTGCATGAATGAAGCCTAGCATGAAAGTCAGAAGCATGAGTTCTGGAAACTGTCTTGGGACTCAGACAAGGTTGAAGTTAGCAGATATGGAAGGGCAGCTGCTTTTCTAAACAGATTGGTCTCGGACTGGGCTAGGGCTTTTCTTTTTAAGCTCCTAGACATGACATGCTCAGTGTATTCGCTCTTTACTCAGCATTTAATATACATAACCTAATTTAGTCTCTCCCTCACTTCTGCAGGTGCAATATAGTTTACTCCATTTTATGACTGAAGAAACTAAAGTTCAGAAATGTTCAATGTTTTCCCCAAATCACACCTCTATTCCATGGTTGAATTGTACTCCTTTTGATTATAAAGCACAGCTTTAAATTTTCTGCTTTTTTTGTCCACTGTCATGCAACCTAAGGAGGGAGAGCCTGTTAGTGACTAAGAGAAAATAAGGCTGATGGGTGAATCTGGATCTGGATCTTTTTTAATCTTAAGAATTGAAGACAACAGGAAATAAGTTGCAACTAAGATTTTTGAAGAAGGATGTAATATGGATAAAAGGATTTGATTGTTAGTCTTTGCTGGTGTTTCTGCAGTTATCCTCTTCTATTTATTTTGCTTTTAAGCAGATATTTTAGTTTCATCTATTTCTTAATTCACTCTGTCTCCAAGGCAGGCAGATTGTTCAAGTCTATACTCACAGGCATGCCGATCCAAACGCCCACAGCTGGCCCTTCCTGTTTAATGACTACAAGCTTTGCAACAGGAAAAAAAAAATGGACAAAAGCAGAAGAAATGAATATAAGGACAAATGTCTTAGTTTGTGCTACTTTATCGAAATACAATAGACTGGGTGGTTTATAAACTACAGGAACTTATTTCTCACAATTTATTTCTGGGGACTGGCAGTCTAAGAACAGGATGCCTATATGATCAGATTCTGGCAAAAGTCCCCTTCTGGTTTGTAGATTGACAATTTATCCTGTACCTTCAAATGGTGGAGGATGGAGAGGAGCAAGCTCTTTCATAATTCTTATAAAGGAACAAATCCTATTCACGGTGGCCCCAGCCTCATGATCTCATTTATTCCTAATGATCTTCTAAAATCCCCTCTTCCAAATATCCTTACATTAAGGTATAAGGTTTCAACAAATGAATTTGAGGGGGGACACAGCATTCAATACACAAAATTCAGTCTCTGGGCCCCCAAATTCATGTCCTTCTTGCATGAGAAATGCATTAAGTCCATCCTTCAGATCTCATAGTCTTACCTTGTTCCATCTTAATTCTAAAGACTGAAATGCAAAGTCTCTTCTAAATAATATCTAAATCAGGTATCAGATTTATGAATGATTCATTCTGAAGCAAATTCCTTTTCAGCTGTGAACTTTAGAAATCAAACTAGCTTTGTGCTTCCAAAATGCAATGGTGGGACAGGCCTAGGATTGACACTCAAAAGGAACAAACAGAAAAGAAAAGGAATGATGAGTCCCCAACAAGCTCAAAAATCTTGCAAGGCAAACTCCATGAGATTTTAAGTCTCAAGAATAAACCTATTTGACTCCAGGCTCTGCTCTCCATTTCTACGGAATCAGCAATTCTTCCTTTCAAATACACTGGAGCAGTCATCTAACCTTCTCAAATCCAGGGATGTGGAAGTCTAGCCACCCAGCCCTTTGGGGGAAGAGGGCCTGACCCAGCAGCTCTACCAGTCTGGGGTCACCTCCTCATTTACCTGTGCAACCATGCCCTACAGTTTTGGGCAGAGAAAAACTGTTTGGTCTGATAAAAGTAGGCCAGTTCCAACCCTCGCCCCTATTTTTTGAAACCCAGGTAACCCTCATGATCTCTGAATCGCCTTTAGCGTCATACTCCCCTTGTCTTAAAAAATATATCGTGTTCTCAGCTAAATAGCTCTATGACCTTTTCTTGTATAGTCTAAGAAGACTAACAATCTTCCTCGATTGCTTTCTGTCTCTTCCCCTTCAATTAAAACTGGTAGTTTTCTCCTAGGGTTATTGATTAAGTGTATGGTTCAGACCCATATTAATTTCCCTATCAGACAGTTATTTGGGGATACCATCAGTTTTCTCATTTTTTTTTTTTTTTTGCAATACAGATAGGGTAAAAATTTTCAAATCTTTAAGTTCTGTTTCCTTTTTGTTTAATAATTTGTCACAGCAGCACTCCTATTTCTATGTATCAGTTTTCTGCCTTAGTCAGTTTAGGTTGTCAAAATAAAAATATGGTAGACTTGGTAATTTCCAAACACAGAAGTTTATTTTCCACTGTTCTGTAGGTTCAAAGTACACCATCAGGATGCTGGCAGAGTCAGGTTCTGGTAAAAGCCCTCTGCTTGATTCTAGATGGACACCTTCTTGTTTATCATGACATGGCAGAGCAGAGAGAGGAAGCAAGCTCTCTCAGGAATCTTTTAAGGGCACTAATCCCTATTCATGAGGGCTCTATCTTCATGACCTCATTTAATCCTAATACCATCACATAGAGGAGGTAGGATTTCAACCTATGAATGTTGAGAGGAAAAATATGTCAGTCAGTAGCAGGTTTTGAAATTGTCTCCTTAGAGTTTCTATCTTATAAATTTTATTTTTTTAAAGATTAGCCTTTTGGATGGAACTGCCATCATCCAGTGATTTGTCAAGATGACGAACACAAAGGGAAAGAGGTAAGTTCTCTATACATTTTCCAGGTCTTTTAAGTAACATGGAGCTGTTCCTTTGGCCACATCTATGCAAATCTTCAAGAAAGAGGATATTGTAGACTTTAAGGGAATGGGCTCTGTTCAAAAAGGAATGCCCCACACATGACCTCATTGCAAAACTGGAAGATTCTGCAATGTTACCCAGCATGCAGCTGGCATTGTTGTAAACAAATAAATAAAAGGTAAGATTCCTGCCAAGAAAATTCATCTTCATATTGAGCATAATAAGCCCTCTAAGAGCCAAGATAGCTTCCTGAATTGTGTGAAGGATAATGATCAGAAAAGAAGGAAGCCAAAGAGAAAGGTACTTGGATTGAACTGAAGGGCCAGCCTGTTCTAACTAAAGAAACACATTTTGTAAGACAAATGGAAAGGAAACTGAATTGCTATAATCAATTTCTTATGAATTCATGGCATGATAAATATAAAAAAGAAATCACTTGGACACTGAACTAAAAAAAAATGATCAGTGGCAGATTGACAAAATTAAAAAGTCAAGAAATATTTGGTATTTACATAGCTGCATTACTTTGATTTTTCAGATGCATAGGAAGATCTCATCTAGTTTATTAACACCCGGAGGTATTTGTTAGTTCATCGCCATCGAAGAGTTTTTCATGCATACTTTGAGCATTTTAAGAATTGGAGGCTTCATGAAACTTCTTTGAAATAATAACACTGAATATTTTGTTATTTCTCATATGTATAATAATATGAGGTGTTACTAGAAATAGAATATTCATGTTTTAGGCTCAAAGTCAAAATGACAAGTGAGAAGTGTGTAATAATAGTTGATTCAAATTGTGAAAAAATGCAAGGAAAACTCAGTGGAAAGCTTTCCTGGACACGACTGCCAGAAATAACCTTGTGACATAGGTAAAGAATGCTGCTAGTGTCTTTCTGACTTTGCTTTGAAAGTTTTCTTAGACAGCAAAGTCATTCACTGAGGATATAGAAGACAAATGTAATGAAGACAAATAAATTCCATTTGGGTTACACTCTGCTTTAAATCCAGGTGCATATAAAGGTGAACATACCTTATCATTAACTGAAAGGGAGTAAACTGAGGTGAGGGCAGACATTTGTGAGTTATCAACACAGACAAGAGTATGGAAATGGTGAGATACATACACAACCAGAATAGAAGAGCATCAAGGATGCAAAGCTTAGCACATAAGGAATAGAGAGGCCAAGAAGATCAGAGAGAAATATTTAATGTAACAGAATCAAAAGGAGAGACTGACTTTTCAATCGTTGAAGAAAAAAAAAAACTAAAGATGTAAGTGTGATTGTGAGACTAGGAAAAAGGAAGAGATAGAAGATAAAGAAAGACAGCATGCTAATTCCTAGAACTGCACTGTGAGGAGCTAATATACATAAATATATATACACATATACATGTATACATGCATATATGCATAAATATGTATATATAAAAACATTCTTTAATATAACTGTCTAATTGTCTAAATTAAACTTGCATGTAATTTTAATTTAGATGATTAGAAAAATATGCTAATGAAAATTATTTGTATTTAAACTTTAATATAGATTTATATGTGTAATTTTACTTAGATAACTAGAAAAATATATTAAGGAGTATTTTTATATTTAAACTTAATAGAACTGAGCT
Organism: Solenodon paradoxus; assembly: GCA_004363575.1. Classification (NCBI taxonomy): domain Eukaryota; kingdom Metazoa; phylum Chordata; class Mammalia; order Eulipotyphla; family Solenodontidae; genus Solenodon; species Solenodon paradoxus. The sequence continues at coordinate 32,494 of RJWH01000223.1, read as the reverse complement.
GAATCCATTGATTAATTTGAATGAAACTAGAATAATTAGCATATTTAATCTTCTACTTATGAATATATTATATATCACCATTTGTTCAGCTTTCCATTTTTAATAACATTTTATGATTTATAAAAGATTTGCACCTATTTTTCTAGTTTATTTCTAGATCTCTAGTTTTGCTACTCTCATGAATATCATCTTTTTATTGTGTTTTCTAATTAGTTGTGATGGTAGTTGGGAATATTTAGGATTAATATGTGTTGATCTTGGATCCAATGCAAGTTTGATTCAAATATTGCCTGGATAAAACTAGTAAACTGATTTTAGAATTCATATGAGAGAATAAAGGGCCAAGCATAACTGACTTGCAAAAAAAGAAGAAGAAGAAGGAATGATTTTTCCTAAGTTTATAGCTTTGCAAGTTTTCAAGACTTAAAAAGCAATAGTAATTTTAAAAGCATAGCTGTGGCACCATGGTATGTAGATGTTGGATCAGTGAAATAAATCTGGGCTCCAAGCAGCCTAGTTGCATGTGAGAATTAGCCAGAGGTGTGAAATCTGAACCCAGAGGACAAAGGGTGACCTCATCAATATGTGGTGCCAGTGTCACTGATTTCTAAAACGGAAAAAAAAACTAAAGCAGTTGTTCCTCATACCAAGCACAAAACAGAAATTCCATATGGACTGTAGGCCTAAATGTGGAAAAATCAGTTTTTGGAATGCTACAAAAATATGATGGAAATTTAAAAGGCTTTTATTAGATAAGGCTGAAAACATGTAACTCATAAAGTTTCATTTGACTACCTCAAAATTGAAAACGATGTGAATTAAATGGCAGACATAAAGACACAGGCTAGGAAAAAATGTGACTATTTGTACAAAGGAGTTGATGTTTAAAATACAAAAGTGATTTCTAAAAATCAGCGTAAAATGATGTGAAATCAAATTGAATCTAATAAATAGGTCATTTGTTCTGAGATGGCTGGCCAGCAAGGCCTGCAGGACTCTTCCTCCACCTTTCTCTGCAGATGCCACATAAGTAAGACTTATGTGTATGAGTCAGAAAAGGATTTTAAAATGATGTGAATCTGTCAGGCTGTCAGGGGACAACACTTGTCAAGGGGAGTAATGACATTTGAGGATGAAGAAGTGGACAAAGTGATGAAGGACTAGGTTGGGAGACAGATTTCTAGGCATATCTTTTTCTCTTCTCCAAAGTTTCCTCGTGCATCTTTACCTTCTCTGCCATTCTAATAAGGCCACAAAGGCAATGGCAGCCCCTCATTCCAGACTCCTGTGTGGACCAGAACTGGCAGCTGATTGACAAGTCACTGAAAATTTCCTCTGCTCCATTCAATCCTTCACTTCCCCATATCAGAGGATTCTAGTCAAGAGCAAAGGCCCAGAGTGGAGGGAAAGGCTGTTTCCATGAAGGGCAGGCATGGAGAGAGTTTATACTGAGAAGAGGGGGAGTTCTCCACCTTGGCATACAATATCCCCCTTATTGCTCCCCAAATTAGAACCAGTTAAGGCCTGCATTCTGATTTCCCTTCCCTGAGTCAGCAGTCAGAGTACCTCTAAAGAATTTGAGTTCGTAGAGAAAAATGACAATCTTGCTATGATCATCTACCTCATACCTAAGTTCTACAACTTGTATCAAAGAAAAGTTTTAAAAAATCAGATAATCATGCCAGTGGAGCAGTATCAGTCAAACAAATCCAGTGTCTAAAAGTAAGCATAATACGTAAATTCTAGAAATAAAGGCGGATTCTGTTCATATAAAGCAGGGACAAACATCTTAAAAAAAAAAATCAAGTGAAAATATTGATATAAAAATACAAGAATTGATGAAACAAACCTAACAGAGAGATTAAAGGCAGAATAATTCTGGCAGAAGAGGGAATTCAAGAGCAGGAATGTTAAGTAGAGAAAGTTTTTTTAATGTGATCAAGAAAACAAAAAAAAAAAAGAAAAATTAAAATAAAAGTTGAGACATGGAGAATGAAAATAAAAATGACATACAGTAAGAAAATAGTAGGAAAGGAAAAATTAGTCTAAGAAAAAACCCAGGTAATTCCAAGATATTTAAATAGATAAAAATGCTTACAGAGGTCAAGTACAAAGATTAACAAAAGTGCTCAACATGATACCTGCTAGTAGTTAAGTCAAATTTGAAAAAGGGTAATAAGAGAGAGATATTTGCCCTACCAAATATTAATAGTCATGACAAATATATTGTAATAACATAATGGTACTAGAATACACTAGTAGAAAAGGATAAAGGAATCAAAAACTTCTTTTATATGGATAGATTACTTGAAAATTGAATCAGAAGAGTATAGATGGTACTGAGAGAACAAACATCTTTTAGAAAAAAAAAATATATAGCTGGATCTGTCTTTCAACACGTCAAAGTAGACAGATTCTAGATATTTAATGAGAGATGAAGTCATAAATTTAATGGGATGAAATAAAAAATGTCTTTGTGCCCAAAAGTGGAAGTGGTTAATATCTTGGTGGATAATAATGGTAATGTTAATTGATATAGGAATTATGGAAAATAATCTGTTGTTAGTATCTACTTTGTTTGGATATCTATGTATCTTACAACCCAGTTATCCTACTCTCGATATATATTAAAAAATTCTCATAAGCTACAAGTAAATAAGAATGAAGATACTCACTTGGAGTGCTGGCTGAGTATAATACCAGTGCCTCTTACTAAGGGAACAGATAATTTAAAGTTGAAAAATTAATCCTCTAGAATATTATGACCCACTTAGGCAACAGACTAAATATAGGCAGTAAGAGACAAGAAGATGGAAAGAACTCTATCCAGTATCTTGAATAGTGGGATGAACTGCAGCACGTTACTACTTGGTCAACTCTTACTCCAGTTAGTGACTTAAGACAACAACCATTATTTATTTCAATCACAAAGGTGTCATTTGGGATTGAAGAATCAAAAAGAATGACTATTTCTATTCTATTTTGGTCAGTTCAATTCACTTCCAAGATGGTTCTTCACACAGCTTACAAGTTGATTCCAGATGACCTCTAGAGCAAGCTGGATTTATTGGTCAAGGACTTAATTTTCTTTACCTGTGGGACTTTCCATGTGGACCAAATTTCCTTACAGTGTGGTATTTATGTTGCAAAACTTGGTATCCAAGGAACAGAAATTAGAAGCTTCCACTGTCTTAAAAATCTGGGCCTAGAAATTGATATAAGATTTCTTCTACCATAGTCTAATTGTCAAGGCTACTCAAATGCCACAGGAGGATAGTCAAAATATTTGTGGCTGTCATTGATCTATCGCTTTATCCTCTGGCTGCAGATGATTTACAGTTAAAAAGTACATGTGAAAAATACCCTCATCCCCTCCCCATAGGCCTCTCCGAAGTCTAATCCCATTATGGTATTGACTCAAAGTCCAGGATCTCATCATTGCTGAAAGGAGGTCAGGCACAGATGAGGCTAGTTGGAGATGTGGTTTCTATCAATCTGATGACCTGTGGGCCCACCAAGACCAACATACAGTGTTGGCATAGGAATAGGCTGACTGCAGTAGTCCCATTCGAAAGAAGCAGAACCCCATCACATAGCAGTCACTTGTCCTTTACATGTTTACAGTTCGCACAGCATACATTGACACTTTCTTTATCAGGGTAATTCTATACTTTGGGAATGGTCTTGTAGAGCTATTGACTTTGCTCTCTAAGCAATTTGTTGTACCCTCTCAGGCCGACTTCTTCTTCCACAAGAAATTATCCATTTTGAAGAAGAATATTTTCCTCAGCCTTTTGATAAAATGTTAAAGAGTTCAAATGCCTAGCTGTTATAGTTCTTTTAAAAAATAATGGGTTCCTTATATATTTATCTATAATCAACTCCATTACACAAAATCGCATCCAACTTTATTTCCAATACAGAGCTTTTAGTGCTTTGAGTGAATAGTGGAACATTAAACTTAAACCTAAAATTCCTGTTATTTAACCCAAAGCATTTCAGATTTATTTTAAAGGAAAGTTACAGGCAGGAAGGAAGGTGAATAGGCAAGCAGGCAAAAAAAAAGAGAGGAAGAAGAGGCATTTTTATTCATTTCCTATTAGTTGTGTATCTTGGTTGTTGTCCGCTACCCTGGATGTAACCCTGGGTCCTTGGGATGCATGTGAACTGCATTTTGGCTGGAGGCAGTTGACCAAAGCACTACTCTACCAGGGCGCTCCAGTAGCTCTGATTCTTAAACAAAGAGCATTTGATTCTCAGAAGTCCCACTGGTCACACCCTAAAATCCTTGTATAGTCTTAAAAGGAATCTTAAAGTCACATTTTTGAAATTTTGCTCTGTGTTTTCCTGGTAGAACTGTACGTTTGGTTTTTCCCTTACAATCATTTTTTTTTTTTTTTTTTTTTTTTTACTTTGAGGATTTTTTTTCCTGTATGAAAATGAGAATAAGAGAGTGTATTTTTAGATTCAGAAAATCTTGAATCTTTTATAATTTTTTTAAACTTGAAAGTTAACATACTTTTTAAACCTAATTTCTCTCCTCTCATATTTTATCATATATAAATCAAAGAAACTAGTTGGTCTTTTTGATACTCTATCTAGAAAAATCCGTCACCCAATCCTTATGTTAACTGGATGCATTTTTTATATTTTACATGTTTTCTTTAGCATTTTACTCTCTTTACTTCAAGTTCTCCCCAGTTGCCTCCTTGAGACACTTTCCAGCGTCTACCTGGTTTCAGATGAGAATGCTGAAGCTGCCTGTGTTGATTCTTGATGATGGGAACCTTCCGACTTCTGGTTAACAAATCCTGTTCTGTCCCATTGCAAATAGTCCAAGAGACTGTCAGTCTCTGAAAGTCTGGAACTAAGAGCTCCCTAACATCACCTGATCAAGTTTGTACAGATTTAATGGAAAGGCACAGGGCTGCCAGTTCTTGATGGGAATAGTGGAAAATAAGCCTTCAATGTCTCACAGATGGGGGAGTAGGTTGGAAGACAGAGATCAATTTGGCCTATTGAATTTGACAGAGACAATTTAATATTTCAAGTAGGCATTCAGATATACTATGGACCCAAGAGAGAGAGAGAGAGAGCTGAGCTTGGGGAATAAATCTGGCAGCTCTGAAAGTGAAAACTATTATCCTTCAAGAGAGTGTGAATTAAGAAGAGAAGGCTCAGCACTAAAGTTTGAAAAATTCCAGTTCAGGTCATGGCATGGCTGGTGGTGTAGACAGATGAAGAATGCTGAGAAAGAAGGAAGAAAACCAAGCCAATGTGGTGTCATGGGAGTCAGTGAAGAGTACAAGTACAGGAAGAAAGAGTAATCTAATGGCATGTATGTTCCCATCAGGCTTCCTGCCAGCATTTTCTAAAACAAACAAAAACAGACTTGTCTACAGGGTTAACATTACCAGCAAGGTTTTAGCCAGATAATGAAATTTGTTTTTGGAAAATTTGGAAAATATTTAAATAATGAGAATTTCTTGGGAAAAAAATTAGAAAAAAACCAACAGACTTGACAGCCGTGACACTTACAAGCTGAGCAGAACGTATTTCTAATAGGAGCAATATGCAGCAAAGAGGATAAGGAGAAAAAAAACAACAACAGCACAGCTTCCAATTATCCTTGTGCACAAGTCAGACATGCTGCCATTCCATCCACTTGTTCTGAAGGAGGACAGTCTTCTGGGAAAATAAATAACCAAGATATGATATATCTTTTGACTATGTATAAATCAAATAACAATACTGTTGACAAGTAGAAATTTCTTTACATACTTGTTCATAAACTTGAGTTTTGTAAACCATGTCCTCCTGGGTAGAATTGCCAGACAAGTACAATTTGGCTTTCATTTATTGCAAGTAAGCACTGCAATATGCTTAAAATATTCATACATTTGAGTATTGTGTTGTTTACCCTCTATCTAGACCCTGCCCACTCAAGATAACAACATTTCATTTCACCTCCTTCCAGCCTCCTCTCTCCTTCAATGGACACAAAACAATGGACAGAGAACTAGAATCTTTGTTCTTAGAGAACTCCTGGAACTCTGTCTATGTAGATGTTTGCCTTATTGTAGAAGGAAATTGTAACACATGGTGTGCATCTGTCAGCATCCTGGGAGGTGGTGAATTTCATCTCTTGTGGGAGATAACTATAAAACCACTTTTATCTAGGTGTTTCCAAATTCCCAAAGCTCTGCAACAAATGTCATTAAAATCCTCTGTAGTTAATAAAAAGAAAAAGAAAATCTAGTGCTTTCTTGGAAAAAATATTTGTCAGGACAGGTGTAATCTCCCTCAGGTTGGTTGTCTCTGAAGAATTCCAAGGAGAACTGTAAAGTCCTGCCAACAATTAAGTATAAAAACATGGAGACATTGGCTAAAAGAAAAATATTCAATAAGATGTACAAGGTAAAAGATTCCAGAAAAAGACTAGGAAACTCTCCAAGTTTTTCCAGAAGATTGATTTGAATTTTTGAAAAGCATTCTAACTACCCAGAGCTTATGCAAATCCAAGTTCTTGAACGCTTTTGAGGTCTACTCTATCAATTGTAATATATAATGGAAAGAATTAATTATCTTAGAACTATGCAGCTGCATGCAACCTTCAGATTAATATCAGGGTTCAAAGAGAGAAGCAGATGTGTAAAGCAGAAGTAATGCCAGATATATACTTTGGAGCACTAGGAAATATTTGGTTTGATGAAAGAGTCTTAGTCAATAATAATTTTCCATCTCTCAACCATGGCGATGGGATTAATCTGTATTAGTCTGTCAACTAGGTTGCTGTTTTTCATTGTATTTGCTATTTTTCCATTTGGGGCTTAATAGACAGGAAATTGCAGTTTTTTCAGAGCTCATGTAGATTTTGTAAATCCACAATGGAAGACACTTAGAAAAACAAACCCAAAAAAAGGGGCTTCAGCTATTGTCAAGTACAATTTATTACTCTCCTTTTAGCAAAACTGAATAACGCTACACGATTCAATTTGCTGAAACTTGTTTCTTAATTTTATTGCTAAATAGCTGAGGTTTGAACACAAGCATTTAAGACAGCAAGTGTTTGTCAGTATCACACTTTAAGAATCCTCTAGATGCCTTGAAAGGCAGTTCATCTTTAATGGGTTTGGAAAAGCACAAAACCAAAGACGTTAAGTAACCAATGTGACTGACTCTGAAAAGGGCTTTACTTTGGGACGCTGGAAAATTTTTACTGAAATCTAGCCTTCTATCAGAAAAGTGGAAAATCAGGTATACTCTCTAGGTAAAACTGTTCATAGAAAAAAATTATTGGAAAAACCTACATCAAATGTAAACTGTTGTCATTTATTAATGAGAAGACTGTAAATACTGAGTCTTTTCCCAGCTTCTTTCTTTTTAAAATTTTCTATAATGGGAATGGAATCACATTTAATTGGGATGAATATAAATATTTTTAAATATTCTAATTAAATGTCACGTCTGACAGGATGCCAGTTCCAATATGAAGGAGACACATTAGCTTTATCAGCGATGAGAATTTATAAGTGACTTTTTGAATGCTTAGTACTCTTTAAAATATTTATTGATAGAGAGCAAGGAAATCTACAGTTCCCTCATCTCCACTATTTGTGGAGAATGAGTTTTCTCTGTTTTCATCTACTAACCAAAAATTGTTTATCTTAAAAGTTAAAAACAGGACCTAGCAGTAGTGATTTGTTTTCCCTAAATAGGGAATTTCCCTAAATATAAGTCAACTATAGTTCTATCCAGATCCATTCTAGTGCCACATGCAAACATCCCAGATTGTGGGGAAGTGAATGATTAGGGTTAGATCTGGGACTGTCATCAAGGGAGATGCCAGACTGATCTGGATTCTGTCTATCCCAGAGGTTACCAAGCAAGTCAATGGAGGTTTGGATTACTGGAGGAAACATAGAAGGGCAGCTGGAAAACAGTACCCACCATCGGTAGGAAGAGAAGTGAGAAGCAGTCTCTTCTGTAACTCTGCAACCAAAGACCAAAGAGATGGGTAGATTGCTGAACTTTCTTCTGGTGCCAAGGACAGTATGACAGCAAAGGCTCAATGCTGCTACCATCACTGCTGCATCGAAAAGTATTGAAACTATATAATGCATGGTAATGAAGCCATCACTCATAATTTTGAGCCCTTATTTTGCACCAGTCATTGTGTTATAGGCTTCACATTCCTTGTCTCATTTAGTTTCATCACTCTACAGTGGATGCAGTTACCCAATTTTTCTAGGGATCCCGAGACTCAAGGAAGGCAGTACAGTGAATTAAGATCCCACATCTAGTAAATGGCAGGGCTGGGGAGTCTCAATCAGATTTGAGCAACTTCAAAGTCAGTGCCCTTCTGTATTTTAAGACATGTTTTCCTAATATCTGCTTCACATAGTAATATGCCTAACTCTTTATGGTGTCAGAGTGTGCATTAGCAATGGATTCTTACACAGCTTTGCGAGGTAGGTGAAGAAGATATCACTTCTCTCCTGGATGGAAAAGCACAAAGAGTAGAGAGATGAATATTTAATCCAAGACCACAGACCTAGTTAATTGTGGAGATGGGACACGAATCTAGGATTCCACCTTTCTTTTTTAAGTTTTAATTTATAACTCGTCTATAATTTCTTGTTTCATCAATCTTTGTGCAGAAATGAAATCTATATATTTTCTAGTAACTGAACAGGAGGAGTAATGACCCACGGAGGACATAGTATGTTAATGATTCTGCCAGGACATGACATTAACCTCTCCTGCTACAGGGACAAAACTCCTACACTTTGATCACCTTAAAAAGCTAGATTTGCATCTTTTCCTAGGTATGAGTCTCATTGATATTTCATCTATGGATTTTCTATGAAAATCATGCACCTATATTTTATGAGCAGCAAAGCTCTGTTAGATGCCTGTGATGAAATCCATTTTAGCTTTAAATATAACCACCAGGACGATAAAAGCACCCTTTAATGTTGTAAATGCAATCTATTTTCCTATATGTTTGAACCCAAATACTTTTTGATTGAATACTGTCTCCTTCAGATCTTCTTTGAAAAAAAAAAATGGAGTAGTATGAATTAAAGTTCTGTGTCCATTAGTTATTGCCACAATAATACTGGAAATCAACCACTCCAACATCAAGCAGTTTATAGCAACACATTTTTAAATCCATATTCCTAAGACTGAAGATTGGCTATGATTCTGTTGATCCAGAGTGGTCTCAGCTGAGCAGTTGTGCTTTAGTCTGTGATTTGACTGGTCAGTGGTACCAGGTCAGTATTGAAGGGTTACAGTGAAGTCTGTGCTATGTAGAATTATTCTGGAGCTGAACCTGACCAACCTGCCTGTAAGATCAGAAGTCTATCCATAGAGCAGTGAATCCATGTTTGAATGTTTCCTATGTTGCCAGACTGAGTTCCCAAGAATTTCTCAGAGACTTGGGTTTTAAGGGGGTTAAAAACCATTTAAGATAAAAATACCTGGAATGATACCTAGAGCATGACAACTTTCTGTTGGGAGGATTTGAAAGGTTTTGGGGGGGACTATCACATCCCCATAAACAACGGATTTCTTTTCCCACTATCTTCAAACTAAAGCACCCCCTTTGTTGACTGTAGAATGGAATTGTGACAGAGCACATGATCAATAACAGGTACATTTAAGGATAAAGAATCATATATGTGGTTATACCAAACCCAGTACTAAACCTGGATTTATGGCAAATACCCAAACAATGAGAATAAAGGATTGCATTCTGGATTTTTTCCTAAAATTCTAATCTACATGGCAGAAGTCATGAGGATCTGAGCTATGTATAGCAGACAGAAATTATTAATAAATAAGATACTGTCAACTCAGAGTCCTACTTCCAATCTGATTAGAATGAAAAGAATGAATATTAGTGATTTTTTTCACATTGAAATACTCTGCTGTGGTATTTTTTGTTTTTGTTTCTGGGTTTTTTGAATAATGAAAGGATAGCATCTACTCTAGTGGTCTAGATTTATCCTTGCCTGTTCCAAATTATCAGCTATCAGCATTCATAATTTATTGGTCAATTGATTTACACTACTTCATTTAAGTAGATAGAAAATGCTCTTCATTAAAAATAAATTCCTAACATATGAAATTTTTATCTTATCTCTCTTTTTCCATGCTGAGTTCTAAATAGTTATTGGTTTAATATTGCTGCAGTGTCGAATTTTGAATTCTGATATATATTTATACATGCACATACATGTATGTATATGTCTTTATAATAAGTGCTTATATCTAGGAATATTATGAACAGAAAACTAGAATACAAAATGAAGCTATTTCAGATGTCTAACAAGAAAACAAGCAAATCTAAATATCCTGTTAAATCTCAGTAAATTATAATTCAATTTTGTTTCAGGTTCAAAAACCTGCCTGTCTATTTCCAACACTGTGGATGCAAATTGATGGTCAGATCACAATCCCAATTTTGCCTTTGAAATAATTTTCCTTCTGTGTTCTCTTAGCATATCCATTGTGGACTATGGGGATGAAATTCACAGCCTTGCTTCCATACTGATTTTCAGGACTGGATAGACTGATGTGGATTAAGTCCCGAGGAAGGTCATGTGATTCTAGCAGAGCTTATCTAGGAACAGTGAAATCACAGAGACTGGACAAGCAGAAGCAGTTGTCGGCTTTTAATCATCACCCTCAGAGCATCTTTAATTTATCTGTGTTTTCACCTGAGTTCCATATATCTTCTCATTTGAAAATGGAGTTCTTACTCTTTTCAATTCATTTTTAAAAGTGCTACTTCATAACTAGATCAGAAAATAGGTGAAAATGGCATTTTCTGAGATGATTTTTTAGTGCGTTCTAGGAAGGCTCACTCTGTAGATCTATCTATATTCATCTATCCACATTTTCTGTGTTTACCTGTACTTGTACTACACACACACACACACACACACACACACATCCCACAAGGCATGCTCAATGATCTGTCTGCACAGGCCCTACTATTTGAGCTCTTCCTTGAGTCAAATTAATTGAGAATTTTTGCAAGAGGTAAACCTAGTACTGGGGGCATTATTTCATTCTGCATTAGTCCTTGTCTTTAGTTTCTCTCCTCATTCCATGTACACTTTTGATAAGCAAACAGCATTGATCATGCAGCTTTAGGGGAAGATTCTGCAAATGCCTTTTCTTCTCTTATTTATGCCTTTATGATCTTTTGTTTAATTTTAGTATTATTTATTTGTACACTTTGAGGTTATTGGAGGACATACTTAACCATTTGTCTTTTATGTACTCTGTAAAGAGAAAGTCCTCTCTCTTAATAGTGCACAATAGAAGATGATAAGTAAAAGACTTTTTATCCTTGAAGACCTTCACTTCTCAAAGGGCTTTTATGTTGATGAATTCATATAATATTCACAAACACTTTGGTATGAGATTAATGTTATTAAAACAAAAGAAATGGTTAAATTACGAAAAAAGTAGTTTTTAAAGCTGATGACTCCATGCGGTATCTTTTTCATCTTTTAACTGTCAATTGGTGAGTTATCTGCTTCGCAGGGCATCCTGGTTTCAGATGCCTCAGCAGGGGTTTCACTATGGAGTTTCCTACCACTTAGCTGTGGACTCCGCTGTCCCTTCGCCCTGTCTTTACCTGGTTTCTGCTTTCACTTCCCGTTACTTCAATTTTTGTTTCTTTTCTATTTTGCTCAGGATTCCAACCTCCTCTGAATTGAAACTACTAATTTTCTTGCAAAGAATAATTTTTTAAATAAAATTAAACCCCACAATTATCCTTTTCCTTGAGGAAAAACTTTAAAGAGCTTATAAATCGTGTAAAATGCCATTTCCTTGACTAATTGCCCTTTGCCATGTTGATGTAGTCAAGTGCATTTGGTTGAATCTCTAAATGTGCCTAGGACCTTTTTGTCTGTCCTTTAAAGTCAATGCTGTAGTTTGGTTTTTAGAGAATTATTATCACTTATGAACTCCTTATGACTCACCCTTCAGGATTCAGTTTAAATATCACCTTCCCATGAAACATTCCTGGACTCTGTTGCCCAAGCTTGGTCACCTGCTGCTACACACATGCAGAGGCCTGTATACAGCTAATCTACATCTTGCAGCTTTCATGACCTTTTTCTTCCTTCCTCAGTCAACAATAACTTCCAGGAGGGTAAAGAATGACCTGGCACAGAAACCAGGACATCACTAATGTAACCAAAAAAATGGATAGATCTGAATAAATGTAGGACAGTGCACTGCCCACTGAGGATGCCAAGCTTTAGAGAGTATTCCAGAGAGTTTGCCACCTAGTTGGGCAGGCAGGCCATAGAAATACAAATACAAACAAAATTTAAATAAAATAAAGAATAATCAAGTGTGTAATAAATTCAGAAATCTGTATTTTCAATGAATTTTAAAAGGATTTGGAGGAGGAGTGAGGTCTATTGCTTGGGATGACCAAGCCCTGTTTTGTAAAAATAAAAGACAGCCTGGAAGAATGGAACAAACAAATTTGTCAGCTAAGCAGAAGGAGGTCTTCTTGGCAGGAGAGAAAGTGTTACCTATAGTGGATTCTAGCAACTCATGTGTGCATTTTCAATTTATTCTATAGGCTACCAAAGATGATAGGGGATTTCATTTCTCTTTATTCTTTTTTAGTTTTTTGTTGTTCATTTTTGCTTTTGTTTTTTTTTGTTTTGGTATGGTTTTTTTTTTTTTTTTGCCAGCTGGAGTAAAAGCAACCTTTGGGATGATTTAACATAAATTTTATAGAGGTAAAAAATGTGAAGAGAAGAAGTAAATTTTTATAGTCAATCCATGTGACATAACGAGCAGCAGTGAATAGAGGTGGAAACATTTTCTTCTACCTTCTTATGTTCTGTGAGTGAATCTGAGAATTAAATTGAAATAAGGCAGATTAGCAAAAAATACCTATTTTATTTAACAATTTTACATGGGAGTCTTCATAAGAAAAGTGAAGTTCCCAAGAAGCAGATAGGCTCAAGATAGCTTTCAAAAAAAGAAAGGATAAATGTGTGAAGTAATGAGACAAAGAGGCTTACCTGGGGCTGTAAACTGTGGGACTGCTGACTAGGACACAAAGGGCAAAGTGCTGGAGGCTAAGGCTTATCTTTGAGGGCTTGTGTGTGCAGACACATTTTAGGGTCAACTCCCAGTATCCAGTGATGTGAATGTTCTTCTCCCAGCACAGCATTTCCATGGAAAACAATGTGAACTGCTTTTAGGTAGAAAGCAGGAGGGCAAAGACCCCTTCCCAAATTTATGGTTTCTCAACTGACTTCAGCTCAAAAAAATCAGTACACCACCGTGGGCATCAATATTTGGCGTGACGTATTCTGTACTTCTTCAGGGGGAAGGAAGGAGCAGGGAAAAGAACAAGAGGACCCATGTCTGACTAGACAGAGAAGACAAAGAAGGGAATGTTTTAGAGGACTCCTAGATAATGAAAATGTGCATGTGTGTGTGTGTGTGTGTGTGTGTGTGTGTGTGTGTGTGTGTGTGAGAGAGAGAGAGAGAGAGAGAGAGAGGTTTTGGCCATTCAGTTAAAAATTTGCATACCCCATTAGAGACTTCAAATCATCATAAAAAATTCAAATTATGAATATATTTAAGTATTTTGACCTTATTAATTGCTATTATCTTCACATGTCAAAGGCAAAAATTCAACAAAATATAACACGATCAATATGTAAATCAAGCAAATTACCAAAGCCAGTGTGATAACAAATAGTGCACATTTCTAACCATTATTTACTATAAAGAAGGTTTTTTTAAAAAGGACATGAACTTTCGTAGCAAGAATTGCCCTTTATAAAAGAAAAAAAAAAAACATGGCTTTGGTTTTAGACATGAAGATCTAAATGTACAAAAAGTGGGCATATAGAGGCCAAGTGCCAGCGCAGTGAAAACCATTTGCAGCTTTTCCAATAGCGTTGAGATTCACAGTGTTGTAGCTGTTAGGTAGGTTTTTACTTGGATGTGTTACGGATTCCTCAAGAAATTAAACAAATAGTCAACAACTACAGGGCCAGTTCTCTCCCATTTTTATCACTGAAATGTTGACCCTTCTGTGTATGCGCCAGAAGCAATAATGAGCCTGCGGGTCGAGAGTAGTCTGCCAAGTCCCACCTCATCAGGCTCCATCTGATTCTAGCACACTGGCCCTGCGCTGCAGCTCGCCTTCCTCCAGCGCAGGAACCTCCTGACACTTGGCGACAGGTGTTGGGAGCCAGATTGAGAAAGCCAGGAATCTGACCAGATGGTAGCTCTCTCTTGGACTTCTTCAGAGACTTATTTTCTCTATGAAGCAGAGGTAAGTGGGCAAGTCTGCCAAGCACATGGCCTTTTTTGTACTTTCATTATACAAGGAAGCCCTGGCTAGTCTTTTGGCAGCGGGGAATTTGGCAGCCTCGCAATCTTGGCACAGCCAAGTGGCTCGCAGTCTTGGGAGCCCTTCAGGCTACAAAGCAATTCTTGCAGTTTGCAAAGTTCCTGGATGGGGGCAGAGGGCAGTTTAGGGGTGGCTGGAAAGAGAAATGATCTGTCTTGGGCATCTAAAGGCATTCTGAAAGTATGACCAGCTCTGCCAAGATAGTGAAACCCAATGTGTTTGACAAATCTTTCCAATAGAAACTTATTATGAAGTTCTTGGATGTATAAATGATGACTGGGCGTTACAGAATGCCCTCCAGGCATTGAATTCCACACACTTGCCAGAAACCATCTACATTCCTGGGACTTTCATAGTAAGGTTAAAAGCATTCCTCGTTCTTTTACAATTATTATTATTCCATTTTTTTTTCCTTTTAAGGAAAGTATATCAGGACTAAGAGGTCATATACTCCTACCTCCTGATCTTTTAACTTATAAAAATAGTTTTGTGAAACTATAACTCATACCATACAATGCACCCATTTAAAAGGCATAATCATGGATTTTGACATGTTTTATTATTATATTTTAATTTTGGTGAGAGAAATATAACAGAATTTTCCATTTTAACTATGTTTAAGTGCACAATTTTGTGGTCATAACGACATTCAGAATGATAAGCATCCACTACCTTCATCTGTTTCCAAAATGTTTTCATCACCCTGAATAGATAGTAACCATTAAGCAAAAATTTTCCATTCTCCTTTCTCACAAGCCCCTGATAACCTCCAGTTTACTTTCTATATCTATAAATTTGTCTGTTTCAGACATTTTGTATAAATCATGCAATATCATTCAATATTCGCCATTTTGGTTGTGAGTGAGAACATTTATTATATTGTTTTCCGACTCCATCCATGTTATAGCATGCATCAGAATACCACTAACTTCAATGGTTAAATTATATATATATATATACGACTACATATCACAGTTTTTATCCATTCAGCAGGTGTTGGAAACTTGCTACTCGCCACCACCTTTTGTCTATTGTGTTTAGTTGATTTTTGTCAACTGAACGACATGTCAAAGGAGAGAATACCTGTCCATTGTGCACTGCTCAGCAGCACATACCATATCAATTCCTGGCAATTAGAAAGTCTCTAAGGACAAACTTGTAATGGGGCACCCCATGCTTGCATCAATAACTGTTGGTTGAAAGGAATTGAATATACATAAAATAAAGAATAGAATCACTTTTCCTAAGATAATCTTATCTGAAAGAGATAATTTTCCCCTAAGCATAAATCATACCTAACTAACTGAATAGATTTCTTTGAGGTGATACATATTTATGTGAAAAAACAGACCCTGAGAATATGGCTTATTTAAACTTTCAAAATATCTTGCAGAAAGTTTTACAGTCAGGCTATTATGTTTCAATTAAATCATCATAGAATTCAAAACAGAGCAAACTGTTATAGAAAATTGACATTTAACTCCATGAATATTTATTATGGTGCTCAGTTAGGAAATGTGGGAAATACAAAGTAATGCATCCTCCCCCAAATCCACAACTTAGCAGGACAGAAAGCAGAAAGAATAAAATAAAATGTATAAGGCAGCAAGGTTCATGCTTTTACAAGAAAAAAAAAAATGTAAATAAAGAAATTCCTTAGAGAATCAGATCTACTTTAAATATATTTTAAGTGGTGAAGAGACACTATTTCCAATACTGGATTAAATATGGGCAGTAGTCCATCCATTCCTCTGGTTCTTAAACTGTTAGGTTTGAGACATACTCCTGAGTTGGGACCCCAGTGCTTCTGATGAGAGATGACTGGGAAGAAGGGAAGAGAGAAGAAGGGAAAGGCTGCTTTCTCCCTGAGAAAATAGTTTTACTGAACCTCAGGTTCTTGTCAGCAGTACTGAGTGAAAACTGAACTGCGGAGAAAACATAGCATTAATTTATTTTCTCCAGAAAATGGAGACAGGGAAGACCTAAGTTTCAAATTGTGAGTCTCCTGAGTGAAAGTAAGTATACGTTTTAAGGGGGAGGCAGAGCTTGGAACTGCATGATCATGGAGTATTCTCTCAACAGGTAGCCATCTGGCAATTTCCAGCTTCGGTATTTCGTAACATAATATAGGACCTAGATTAAGGAAAATGTTGCTATGTAATATGTGAGGGGTCGCCAGTAAGTATGCAGTCTCTCCAGAATCAAATACTTGTGTATTAGCAGCATTCCAGATTACTCTGACCTATAAGCTTTTTTGAAACTCAGCAAGACTCAGCAAGAAGAAATAGAAAACAGCAGAATATTAGGAGAGAGTGGGGAACAAAACAAAGCTCATTAGCTATCCTCTTAGTGGGCTACCACTTCATTCCTCACTTTATTATAAATCTTCCATTTCAATGGAAAAAGGGCTTTCTATCTGACTACTTCCCGCTGGTTGAGGGTGAGAGCAAGAGGGCTTTTTTCATGGAAAGCTTATTTGTATTTATGTCAATTGCCCCTTTGAGATTTAACCAAATGGGGGAATAGAAATTTCTCTCTATTTTAGTTAGTGAGTGGTAAGGCATTCTAACTTCCTTCAAGGCTGATATGATGAAGATGAAGATATGTAGGAAAAAGCTAGAAATATGTTGATAAAGAACAAAGTTGAATCTTTTAGAAGTCAATTGAACAATGGAAATATTGAAAACAGCAGTGTGTGTAGTCATAATTGTCATATATTAAAAAAATTAGAGAATGAACTGTTATTTGCATGGGTGGAGTGAAAATGAGAAGATTAAAACTACACAGATTTTGAAAATATATATTTGACATCATCACACCCTTTGTTTTGTATTTTTTATGTAAAGTTATTAGAAGACTATATTTTCATGATCACCTTTTTTGGAGAGAAAATGATGAATGAATATTATAATTTATGTTAAACATTATTGTTATAATCATTGTATTTATATATTTTATAATTTGGCTTACATGTGAAATGAATTGAATTGTAAAACTCATCATTTCTAAGTCCTTTTCTTCAAAGCTAAAGCTAAATCCATTTTGAAGAAAGGTGGTCTCAGTAAAAACAGGCAAATTGAGAGTAAGCTTTGTCTTTGATAAAAATAGTAACAGTTCATGCATAATTTGGGTCAGGAGTTGCTCAGTTTCATGAAAATTCCAATAACTGCATCTAAAACAGAGGAAATAAGCCAGAATTTGATCAGGACAGAAAAAATAATTAGATCAGTAAAATGAAGATAATTCTTTTCTTTATCAGGAAATCACCTCTAATAGTAAAATGTTTCAGCTGGAGCTAGAAGGATAAACAGACAATTCCAGTAATTTAGTGATAAAATAATGATTGGCTTGATTCGATTCAGAAACCATTGCCCTTTATCTGCTTAGGAACAGATGCACTAGGTGCTTCCAATTATGTAACTAGGATCAGAATTCATTCCTCCCCCTGGTAAGAAAATTTAAAAGTAAAATCAATTCCTCTCTTCTCTAGGTACACCTTTCAACTACTCTGGAAATAATACACTGGTGAAAAATGCTAACCATGCTTCAGCTGAAGTGCTATATCAGAAAGCACCACCAGAAAATCCATTATTCAACAGCTTAACATCTGGATCACTTGGGAGCACTGCCAAATGCCAGGAAACCTTCAACTACACAGGAAAACAGCCCCATTTTTGTCCCACTGCATATACAGTAGTTGATATACAAATGGTATGTCATCTGGGGAATTCTTAAAGAGATCTATGAACCTGGTTTAGGCTATATCACTAGGAGGTCAAAAACCTTGAAAATTATTTTAAAACCAAATCACCAGGATGTTCTTGAAGCAGACCAGATGTCTAGAATTGAGCACCACGGCATGGCTTATTAGATTCCTTCCTTTTGCATCTGGGTATCTAGGCACCAAGCAGACCAACATGTGCCTTCAATGGCACTTTCTCCTAGGAATGCTTTTTATGTAAAATCAAACACTGAGATTTCCTCCTAAAATGATTTAGATTAACTGATTTATCAAATTATGGATTTCACAAATTTTAGCTGCCTTTTTTTAACTATAAAAAATTTGATTGCCTTAAATATTTGTATTTTTTTTTAATTTAACAATACATTATACCACTATAAAAAGATTCAGGTATATATCATTATAAATCAACATCTGTATATACTTGATGAAATTCACCGCTAAAAGTCTAATTTCTTATTTCACTATATAATTGATCCTTTTCACCTGATTTGGTCATCCCTTCTTCTCTACTTCCTTATGGTAACCACTAATTTTGACTCAGAGTTTAAAGTTTATTTTTGCTTTATTTAATTCATATGTTTGTTTGGCTTCTCCATATATCATACATACATGAGTGAAATCATACAGTAGTTTTTCTTTCTCCATATAACTTATTTCACTAAGCACAATACCCTCTATATTGTTACAAATGACAGGACTTACCGTTTTGGGCTTTTTTGTTTGTTTTTTATAGCTGAGTATTTATTTCCTATTTTTAACCTTACAAAATCCATTTGATTTGCCTGAATATTCATCTTTTGATCGGGAAGATGACTGAGCTTGTCAAAATTTAATGTGCATACAAACAACCAGAGGATCTTGGTGAAAAACAAATTCGGATTCAGTAGGTTTGTCGTGGGCCTTAAGAGTCCGAATTTCTGAAGCGCTGCTGAGTCCTGCTGATGCTGGTGGTCTAAAAACCATGTTTTGCAAAATAAAGTTAAGCAACTATTATTTAAGCCATCGATCATAACACCTGTGTGTATTCTAAAGATATTTTGAAAGTACCATTGAAGTTAACAGTTTTATGCTCTGAATATTGCTATATTTCCATTCAAATTTGACCTGGATCATTCAGCAGGCAATTCCTCTCTTGAATTCACAAAAATATATCAAACCTTTGAAAGACCACATATAAACCAAAGACCTCCCAAATGCAGAGAAATATCTTCAAACAAACAAATCATTTTTTTGTTTCCATAAGCTTTGCATATTAGGAGTGAAAGTTGTTTTCTACCTTTAAGAACTTCTTATCAAAAAGGAATGACAGTGACTACAGATTTCAGAGGTCAAGAGATTTGCCTTGGGTTTCCATACCTGATGAGTTTCATCTCTGTTTCTGTGGAGTGTTTAGCTGTTTTGACTTTGAAATGAAATATTCAGAGTTGTAAAGATTTATCTCAATACTGCAGGTTTTCATAGTTAAGTTTCTACCTGGAAAGGTTGTGAAATGCAAGCCAGGTGGTTTGGAACATTGTCATAATCTAAAAAGGTTCAAACAAGCCTAGTATATTAAATCATAGTATATTAAAAATATAAATAATCTATAGTGTAATAAATAAAACATTTTGCTATGTTAAAATCATTGCAGATTTCTTAAGAAAGGTTGTATGTTAGTTGAAGTTCCAAGGAAGAAACATATTTTAAGTAGAAAAATTTTAGGAAATATATAGAGAATAGATAAGAGAGAATTGAAGAAGTATAGGTGAGCATCATCAGGTATAACATGCAAAGATTCAAGAGCATTAAATATCAAAACTTTATATCTTCTTTTATATTCCAGTTCCCAAATTCTAATGATAAATTTTACATTAAAATCCAAAATTCTGTACAATAGACCACAGAAAGATAAAAATTGATAGACAAATTAAAATAACTAAGCACTTAAATGCATATTATACTGATTTCATATTATCTATTCATAATTGGAAATAAATGTGTTAACTGTGGATACTAAACATTTTTATTTTAATTAGGATAGAAATAAATTAAAAAATACATGAATCTGTATG
Organism: Solenodon paradoxus; assembly: GCA_004363575.1. NCBI lineage: Eukaryota > Metazoa > Chordata > Mammalia > Eulipotyphla > Solenodontidae > Solenodon > Solenodon paradoxus. The sequence continues at coordinate 12,279 of RJWH01000223.1, read as the reverse complement.
ACGTAGCAGAGAAACTTATTTTATTGAATTAGCTTCTTAATTTGGAAGGCAAATAATACATATGTATTTGTGCTTTCATATTGAATAATTCAGGTGAATGATTTCAGCAAGTAATGGTGAAAAATAATATTCGGTAGTACAAAATATTTAAATAATAAAATATCAACATTCTTTACCACTCTTAAGAACTAAATTTTAAAGTTAAAATATGCAATCTCTGAGCATAGAGAAATTGCTATCTCTACATAACGAGATTGCTAGTAGCATAATAGATAGAGAAATGATGGGACAAAATTATATTTGGACAATAATAGAAAGAAAAGATTAAAGATGGCAATAAACACAATGAGATAATCCCAAAGAGAATACGAACTACTTGTAAGTACCCACACAATGCCTCATGGCCCATATCCCCAGTAAATACTTATTTCGATTTATATTTGGTAATGTGTGTACAAAGGAAATGTCATTAATGCAATGAATCCTTAAAAGGGTCTTTTCTACTGTAAAAAATTGAAATGGAAGTCATATTAGAGAACAGGTTATTGGCAATATTGTGTTTTACACTTTAAGATACATTTCTCCAAGCATTCACATTACTTATTTTTGGTTGTTTTGATCTTGACTGATGATTTAACTCAGATGAGGATTTTCTTTGTTATACTAAGATATCAGTCAGTGAAAGTTTAGGATTGTTCTTATTGTTATAACTGTTAAGAAGAAAAGGATTTGCTTAAGTAATAATGATTTTATTAAAATTAAAAGTGCTTTCAAGGCTCTGCTGTGAAATTCTATAAAATAATAGAAATATTTGCTGAGAATTCTACACAAAATAATCACACTGAAATGATTGTTTAATCTTTTCAAGCAGGTGTATTAGATATTCTTTTCTCCTCTTCATGTTTACTGACCTCATGTAAACTCATTTGGTTTGTTTTAGTGAACAGGGTAATGACTCTGGACTCCTCTGGTTTTCCTATTTGGGGCGCCTTTCCAAGACTATAGCTGTCTTAAAGAAAACACCCTAAAGATGACTTACTATGGCACGATTTCAATATTCATATCTTAATTGAGTACATTCCTCTTGTTGATTCCCCTTTTTTAATCTCAAGTTTTTTCTTTATTCCTCATTGATCTCTTCTGTGCCTAAATATGTTTCTGTCTCTGCTTCACTTACTTAAGTATTATAAAATATAAAAATTAGTGGAAAAATATCCCAACATTTCATCTATATTGAGGGTAAATGAAAAAGACAGGCGCATAAACACACACCAAAACCACATGAATATGTGTTTTTAAGAACATTTCTTGGTTCCTGTTCTCCTTTCAGCTTTCAATTTTTAACTGCTGATTAGATATGAGTTGTAAAAGTAAGTGAATTTGTCTTTAAAGCCACCTTCTGGATTTTTTTTTAAATTAATTTAAAAATGGTTTATTGAGAGCCATATTCCACTCACTGTGCTTGAAGTTGAAGGTATAGATAGTGGTAAAATACAGTTCTTACACTCAAGAGAGACTCACAGACTAGTAGAGAAGATAATATTTTCCTGACAAAAACTTCATGACTAGTATTAAAAAAGAAAAGTGTCATCAACAAAATGAAAAGCAATATACATTTACAAATCAAATATCCAGTAAAAGGTTAATATCCAAAGTATATTTAAAACTCAGTTTATTATCAATATTAAATGAAAACTGACAAATTGATTTTAAAATGGACAAAAGATATAAATAGAAATTTTCCCAAGGAAGACTTACAGATGGCCAACAGGCATTTGAAAGAGACTCAGCATCACTAATCATCAGGAAATACAAATCAAAGCCACAATGAGACATCACTGTACGTCTATTACAATGACTATTATCAAAAAGATAAGAAATAGCAACCGTTGGCAGGGGTGTCGAGAAAAGAAAACCTTTGTGTGCATTGGTGGGTATGCAACTTAGTGTAGCCATTACAGAAAAGAGTAATGAGGGACCTCAAAATGCTAAAAATGGAACTACCTCATGATGCAACAATTCTAATTTTGAATATTTATCCAAAGAAAATGAAAGCACTAATTTGAAAAGATATCTACTTTCCTTTGTTGTTGAAGTGCTATTTATAATACCAAAAGCATAGAAAAAACAAAACAAAAACAAACCCTAAGTGTTTAAGGGTCGGTTGATGGATAAATGGAGAAAGAAAACAGACATAGCAAAATACTATTTGGTCATAAAAAGGAGGAAAATCTTGCCACTTGCAACAACATGGATGGAACTCAAGGGCATTTATGCTAAGTAAAATAAGTCAGAGAAAGAGAAATACCATATGATCTCATGTGTACGCAGACTATTAAAAAATAAAACAAAACCAAGTTCATAGATACAGAAAACTAGTTGCTGCTTGTCAGATGCAGGGAAAGGGTTGGGCAAAATAGATGAAAGGGGTCCAAAAGAACGAACTTGTTGATATGAAATAAATCAACCATGGTGACTATAGTGAATAACACAACATTGCACTTTTAAAAGTTGCTGATTGAGTAATCTCGAAAGTTCTCATTACGAGAAAAAAAATTGAATATGTTTGGTGACTTACTGTGATTATTTCACAATATATATAAATAATGACACTATGCTGTATACCTGAAACTAATGTAATGTTAGATGTCAATTGCACCTTTATAACAAAAGATTTAAAAAATAGTTGAAAATAGAGTTCTTCATTTATGCTATTGTTAATTCAAGCAAACTGTTCATTCGTTCTTTTATTCTTTTGAACAAGAAAGATAAGGTCTCTGGCCTTGGGATCTTGGGAGCGGAACAGAAACTACTCGTATGCATCTACATGCCTAATGTGATGTGTATGTGCCCACACATGTGCACAGAGGTTATATAGATACTGACTCAATACGACTTTTGTTTTTAAAGGACTGGTTTGATTTTACCAATACACACATACACACACAGCCAACAAGATTCATGAATGCTGCTTCATGCTATTTTGTCAACGTGCCCTTTAAATCAGACTATCAGCCCCCAAATATTTCCAATTTAAAATATTTTTTTCTGGTGAATATTATACAAACTGCAGTTCTATTTGCAATTGATTATGCAAGTAAGTAAAATACTTTTTGAAGAAAAACTAAGTGTCTTCGGTGTAAACTATGGTTATTGGGACATAGAACCTCCGTATTTTGTTATGTCTATGAGGTCTGTGATCTTGCTGATATATAGGGATATAGGCACAACGGAGACAGAGAAATCTGTGTGTAAGTTTTCAACAGAAATATCTTGGTGTGATAACATTACAAAGGAAAGTTGTCAATATTTTCTCACATCAATAAACAAGACTTCGGACTCAAACTTGTAGATTCTTTAACTATTTGGAATACATAAACCATTGGTGAGAATGAAAAGTAAGTCTGAAAAGACTTCATGGTCTGCTTGACTAAGGTATGGAAGGTATTTTCAAACTCATGAATAGAATATGAAAAGCACAAGCTTCCTCAAAATGAGTTGCTAAGTAACTTAGAAAAGGTTATGTGTGCTAATTTCTTGTTTCAATGGAGCAACAAAAGTAAGAGAAGAAAGTTAGGAACTTGCCATAACAGTAGCTGTAAAGGAAGAGGAGATTTGAATCTAAAGGATTAGAAAATAAATCTTTTTAAAAAGAGATTATCAAATCAAAATTCCAGCAAGTTATTTTGTGGACAACCGATTCTATGGTTTATATGGAAGGCAAAGACTTAGAATAGTCAAAACAATACTTAAGAATGATATCAGAAGACTCACACAGCTCAAATTCAGCACTTACTATAAAGCCAGAGTAATAATGACAATGTAGTCAGAAGTATTGACAAATAGATCAAAGGAACAGATAGAAACTCCAGGAACAGATTTACAAAAATATAGTCAACTGAGATTTGTAAAAGGGGTAAAGGAAATACCATGGAGAAAGGATAATCTTTTTTGTTTATTTAGGATAACCTTTTCAATAAATAATGCTGGTACAACTGAACTTTCATGTAAGAAAAAAATGAAACTAGACCCCACTTAAGTCCTTCACAAAAATTAAAAACGGATCAGAGACCTAAGTGTAAGACATAAAACCATAAAACTCCTGTAAGAGAAAATCTAGAAGACCTTAGGTTTAGTGCTGACTTTTTTTATATATAAACCCAAAAGCAAGATCCATGAGAGAAAATATAGCTGAGGAGCTATTCACTTAAAATTAAATGTTTTGGTGCGTCCTGGTAGAGTAGTGGTTAGGTTAATTGCCTCTGAAGACGCATAAGACCACATTCCCCTGGGTTCAAGTCTCAGATCTGGGGAAATAAACAGAGAGAACAACTAAACAAAAAATATATAAAAATGCTTCTTCCCCTTTCTTCCTGCCTGCCTATTTACCTTTCTTCACTCCTACCTGAAACCTTCCTTTAAAGAACAAAGAATGAAATGTTTCTATCCTGTAAAAGACCCTTTTAAGAGAAAGAGAAAGCCTACCACAGAATTGAGAAAATATTTGCAAAAGCACATAACTGATAAAGAATTACCACCTGATATACATGTATACAAAAAAAAATTCTTAAAAACAGCAATAGAAAATAAACAGCTAATTTTAAATATGCTAAAGATCTGAACTGACTCCTTACCAAAGAAGATATGTGGATGACAAAGAAGCACTAGCTTAAAATCATGTATCATTAAGGAATAGTGAATCAAAACAACATTGATATGCCACCTCACATTATTCCAATAAATAATGAAAATTCAAAAAAATTCTGAAAACAGCAAATGCTGGTGAGAACTTTGAGAAATAGCAACACTCATATTTTGCTGGTGGGAATTCAATATAGTCAGCCACTTTGGAAGACAATCTGGCAGGAGGGTGGGAGTACATGGATATTCTCTATAAATTTCTACTCAATTTTTTTATAAAACCTAATAAGTACTCTAAAAATAAAGCATATTTTTAAAAAAGGGAGAGAGAAAAATCACTACTGAAATTAAAGTCATGTAGAACAAATCCCAAAAATAAAGAGAACAATAGAAGCAAAAGCATATTTTTCAAAAGAAATCATAAAATAGAAACTAAAAGTGAAATAAATTTGTCAATATGATGTATTTATCAACAGGGCTAAGGTTTTTTAAATGTAGAAGCAAAAACAACAAACCCAAGTTTAAAAATTGAGAGGGATTTTATTCCACATTGCTTTCATAGGCAAATCCCAACAGGACATGAAAATTACTTGAATATGCCTTATATTCCAAAAATTCGTTTTCCTATTTTGGCATATGCAACATTCTTATTCAACTCTAGTTGATATTATAGTAATTAACAATCCAGGATTTGGGCCAAACTAATTTAATTAAAATTTCTCAGGGACTCACCATCATGAATTAATATTTTATGTATTAGCTGTTACAAAAGTAAAATAACAGATTCGCAAGTCCATATTGTAATGATTTCTGACATCTTTGTGAAATTTGAAGAAATGCATGGCAGATTAGAAAATAAAAAGGAAAAATATTGTAGATATGTAGATAATGATCTACAGACTTAATGATGGGCAGTAGTTTATAGATATTGGCAAATGACATAGTATTTAAGCAGCCAAATATACACCCTGTGAATGACTGAAATGCCAGAAGAAAATTGGGTGGACCCTGAATTCTGAGAAGTACAGTAGTCACTGTCTTGTTTTTGGAGGGTTCCTTGGCATTTGTTGCTATCATTTAGGTAGTATTTGCTTTTGCCAATGGAAATACTCTCTTTTTAAAGACTTATTTGTGACTTGATTGTTAATTATGATAAACCTTTAAGTCTGTTAATTTGGAAGTTTTAAACTGTGCCAAATGAAAATTGACTCAAGTTAAATTAAGTTTCAAATTTGCCTCCAGCTTTATGACTAAAAATACACTGGCGCTTCAAAAGAGCGAAGTGGGAGCAAACTCAAGTATATGCTGTGAAACTTTTTATTCCCTGGTTTTCACATACTTGAGAAGCTTTCTTTCTACCATGAAATAAATGAAATAAAATGTCATCATATTACTGAAATTCTAGAACACAGGCACTGTTTTAGCTTCACTGAGTAATCAATGCCCTTTGATGTGGTCGTCTTCATCTGCTCTTATCACAGTTAGTCAATATCATTGGATCATCTGTCTTAGAGCTTTTATAACAAAATGTCATAGACAGAGTGACTTATATACAACAGAATTTTTTTCTCATAGTTCTTGAGACTAGAAATCTGAGGAGCAAAGTGCCAACATGGTCGATTTCCTGTGAGAGCCCTCTTGGGTTTATTACAGTCTGTGGAATTCTTATATCCTCACATAACAGAAAGAGAACGAAATATTGTTCTGGTTTCTTTCACAAGGGCACGAATCTCATCATATGGACCACACCATTGAGAACAAACTGCTCCCCCATAATCATGCCTCCAGTTACCATCACAATGAAGATTAAATGTCAACATTTAAATTTGAGGGGAGACAGATGTTCTGTCCTTAATATCACATTTGCATGTTCTCTTTCTCTTCAAGCTTTTGAAAAAAAAATCTTTTTCAATTTAGTAAAGATCAGTAAAATTTAAAGGAAAACACCAGTGAGATACTCATTTTACTACAGGCTTGGCAAAAATATATTATTCCTCAGATGTGCCCTGATGGCTCAGGCAGTAATTCAGCAGCTGGAGCATAGACCATTCTTGTAAAATCCGAAGACCAGGGTTCATAACCCTGGTTGGAAGGACAGCCAAAAATAAACAAACAATAAATAAAAATGCTTCTTCCTGCTCTCTCTTCTTTCCTGTCTTCTTGTTTGCCTTCTTTCATTCTTGCCTTCCTTTCTCTTTAAAACAACAAAATATTCTTCCAATAGCAATTGCTAATGAAGTTATATTTAAGGGATTAAAATTTGATATAAAACCGTGATAGAAGTGGTTGCTATTAACAAAACTCCTTCATTCTCTCTCAGAACACAATTTCAGTTGGGAAGTGATTACCAAACTACTGACTGACTGCTTTCCAGACCTTTCTGGCAACTGGGTGTGACTTGCAAATTTCTCACCAAGCACTCCAGTGGAGTAGCAGCTGAGTCTGCTGCCTCCAGCAAGCACAGTCCCAGCGATCCAGGTTGGGATCCCAGGGTGGGGAATTACCAAGATGTACAACTGAAAATAAAAATATTTGAAAGAGGATGCTTCTTCCTCCTTTCTTCCTGCCTGCCTGCCTACTTACCTTCAGTTCTGTCGGTACCTTTCCTTACAAATAAATAAAATAATATCTCATTTGAAGTTGAATATCACCGCTTCAAACATAAAAACTTGAGAAACAGGTGAGCTGCCTGCACACTCACTTCCTTCTTTTAGTGGACAGCAGAACCACAGATTGTAAAAAAAATACAGATATTGGAATTGTTGCATGGATAAGAGTGAACCTCAGATGAGGAACAATTGGAATGGATTGTTGTCTTTGAATCTAATCAGTACAGTGTAGCAAACAGATGCTTTGGAGACTAATTTGACTAGATCTAGAAAAAAAAAAAGAAGTTGACAAGCTCTACCTACTCTACTATCCAGATATTTCATTTTTTAATATGTTTTCTGGAGAAATATCTGCACCATACACAAGGGTGTGCCCACTGCAGCACTGTTTGTAGCAACTGACAGACAGACTTCCCCAAGATGCCCAGAACAGGCTCTCCTAAGACATGTCATTTTGGCATAAGAGGTCAATCAAAGTCATTCTACTTTAGGAAAAAGCTTTTACCACTGGCTTAAAGAAATAGAAGAATGAAAATTGGGGGTTTTCTCAGAATTAGGACTTTTTTTTAAATCAAAGAAACCTATCTATTTGGCAAGGTGCACATGAAATTGAAGCACATCTGGCATTCATCTTATGAGTCACCCTTTTTTTGTCATGTGAATCCCCTTCCTCCCTCCTTTAAGCCCCAGGGTCCTATCCAATTCCTTAGTTCAGGATAAATACTCTCATTCTGGCCCATTTGCTTTAGAATCTATATCCACATAGATAGACTCCATGCATATGTAATCAAATCAGCTCTTTTCTCCTATTAATCTGTTTGATGTTAATTTTATTGCTTAATCAGTCTCAGAAAATCCAGAATGACAAGGAGAAATTTCCTGTATGTCACTACCTAGCAATATATTAGAGTCAACTAAATGTTAATAATGGGACGAATAAATAAAACTTCACAATTTTACTTGTGGGAATAGCATACATCAATAAGAGGAGTTAACTATATTATTGCAATTTGAATGAATTATGAACCATTGTTGAATAGAGCACAAAGTCTTAAGATTTTCTGAGAAAAAAGATAAGTTGCCAAAATATAATTAATTATAATATCATTTATTAAAAACACACACAAAAGAAAGACAACTTTTGTAGGTTACTAGCTAGGGATATTAAAATAGAAATGGTAAACAGGAAGTTTTACAATCGATTAATGAACTCAAGGAAGTGGGGGAAGAAAGCAGGACTGGTTTTTAGGTCAAGAAAGAACATTTTGATTATAATATGTTGTATCTTTTAAAAATGATGTTATTACATAGTATTTGCATAATAATATTGAATAGCCATATGAGGAACAAAGACAGGCAGTAAATATGACCAAATATCGACAGTTAAATAATAGGTAGAGGAAATAGTACAGTGCATGAAATCATATGACAGCTGATGCTCATGAGGTAAGATACAGCCTGTGCACAATACACTCTCCCAACACTCAGTCAATAATGTCTTGTTTTATAGCCATGACTCCTAGGTCCTAGGAGTCATGGCTATAAAAGAGAGTGGGTACAGCTATGGTAGCTCACAGTCCTTTATCAATTAATTTTAATAACTTTATAATTTGTAAGTCATAAAATTCACCCATTATAAGTGCACAGATCAATGAGTTCTGGTAAATTTATAAGAATTATGCAAGTATCACCACAATCCAATTTTATAGCACTTTCAGCATCAAAAAAAGAGCTTTTGTGCCATTTTGCCATCAATCTTTGCTTCCAACACTAGGACCAGGAAAACCATTGCTGTATGTCTGTCTCTATAGTTTTCTGACTTTTTTAGAAATTTCATATAAATGGAATCACATAATACGCAGAGCTATTTATCTGTCTTGTCATTTAGTGCAATGCTTTGAGATTTTTCTATGGCCTTCCGTGAAAGGTAGTTCATTTGTTCCTAATGGCAACTCACTGTATGGGTTAGCTCCGTGTCAATCTCAGCCTATTTGTAATAATACCATAAGTTAGGAATGCCTAGGGTAACTCACCTGGGCCCATACTACTTGTGGGGAACCCTCTCAGACATTTCCTTGACATGGGTCAAATTGAGACTGAATTGGTCATTGTGCTTTTTAAGATGATTGCATGATGTCCCTCAGCTACAACCATTAGGGAATGTTTCAAAAACAAGGTTTATTACTTAGAAATCCTGGAGGGTACATGGCATGTCTGAGACTAAATAGCAAGGTCATAAATAGAGAAGGTTCTGCCTTTATTGGGGGCCAGAGAAGGAGCAACTGTATTGACAAATTTAAAACAGAAAAGTGAATTAAAGTGAGAAGGGAAAAGAAGGTTCACTCAACATGGTCACCTTGGACTTTTTAAAAGGGGAACTTCATGGGTGGAGCAACCTGGCTCTTTATATGCATAGCTACCAATGTATTTATTTGATATTAATGTCTCTGAAATGTATGGACCAGCAGTCAAAAATTTAATGTCAAGCATTTGTAGTATAATCAAAAAAATTCATTGTTAGACATTTGCACTGCAATGTACATTTTGTTTTAAACCTGTAAATAGTTATATGAGTCATTTAAAAGAAGTGCTGGTCTTCTGAGACCTTGATTTTGACTCTCAGATTCCAGAATTATAGGAGTATAAATTTCTGTTATTTTAAGTCAAGCTTGAATAATTTGTTATGGTAGCTCCAAATAACTAATACAGCTACCTGTATCTAAGAGTATTATCTAAGAGTATTACTGTGTATTATACTAAGCAATTACTTAATTTTAAAAAACAAACAACTGTTTACCAAAGTGACTGTTCTATTTTACATTTCTCAACAAGACAGCATGAGAATTGCACTTCCCCACATTTTTGAGTTCCAAATCAGGCGACTCCAAGATGCACCAAGGTACTGTACTGATTATTTCAAATGAAAGGAAAAGTTGATGAATGAATTACACATGAATATTATACAAATAAAGATCGGTGGAATCACCTAGAGAATCTAGAAATACCCATACATATATGATATATTAGTTTTAATAAAGGAGCCATAATGAAGGGTCTGAAATTTTCAGCAAATTGTGCTAGAATAATTGGTTATCCATATGTAAAAGAATAAGCCTAGACTTTTATGCATACATAATGCATAAAGATATCTTACATAAAAATTGATCCAAATGGATAAATCTCATATCATATTATACTCTGTAGAACAGCATTGTTGAATCTACCTTGTATCCAGTTCTGCTCTAAGTTTTGGATAAAGTAGTTATTAAGAGAGGGAAGGTATATGTGTTTGTCAAACTTGAGTTCTTGTGGTAGAGGAAGAGTGACACACACCAAGAAACTAAAAAATACTAAATAATTTCACACAGTTAAAAATAATGTAAAGAAATAAATAGGAAAATGGAACACTGTATGATTGGGAGTGGGGCAAGAGGGAATGGGATTGGTCTCTCTGACACTGAGCTGAGTCACACACTCTGACATGTTGTGAGAAGACCTGGAGAAGTGCTCTGGTCCTCAAAGAAGTAGCTGCTGTGGGTCCTGGTAGTGTATCTGGATCAGAGAGGGCAGAAGGATAGGATGTGACTTAAGGTCACTTAGGACATTGCAGGAAGTTTGGATTTTGTTTTCAAGGCAATGGGCAGACATTGAAAGATTTGAAGAAGAGTAACGATACGAGAAAACTAAATTCTGTTGGTCTCTGAACCTCAGGAACATGATCCACTTCTGAATTTGCTTTAAATAATTAGATTCTGAACTTTGATACTGAGACCGATACTATAATGTGATGAAACTTGAGGAAGACAGTAAGTATATTTTGAATGCCTTGACACTTAAGCTTCATGCTAAGTTTCGAAATTGGGTAATATAAATCCTACACTTTGTTTATGGTTTTCAACAATATTTGGACAGTTATAGGTCCTTTGTATTTCCATATACATTTTAGAATCCTCTTTAATGTCATGCAGATATGTGTCCCACAACATGTGGCATCTTTCAAATATTAATGCAAATCAGTTCGTGTGTACCAATCTAAGTTGAGTTTTCAGAAGGTTACTGATAGTCAATGAAATGAAGGAAAAAATTTTGAGAACAGCAAAGACTATTTTGGAATAAATGCATCCTTCACAGCACAAGTACTGAAACATTTAAGAATAGTCACAAAGTCTATATTTTAATGTCTTATTTTAAATATAAGAGTTCCTGAATGTAGCGCATGGTCTTTGATGCATGAAAGATATTTTAGTTGTACATCTTGGTTGTTCCCTTTGGCCTCAGGACAAAAGTTTGGGTCTTTGGGATGGATATAGTATGCTGGCTGAAGACAACTGACCAAACTGCTACTCCACCAAAATGTGCCAGGAATTCTGTTTAAAATATTATTTTAAGCAGAATAGATGTCAAGTCCATAGATAAATTTATGAACTTAAGAGTACAAGTTTCAGAAGTAGAAGAAAATCTTAAATAGCTGAAGATTAGGACAAATTATTGCAAACACAGTGTGCAATCAGGAGCTTAAACCCATTAGAGAGAGAATGTGTTACTTATTACTGCATAAAAAATTCACTGCAAATCTACTGGCTTAAAACAACAGAATTTTTAGGTTTTTTTTCCTGATTCTATGGGTTGGTTCAGTAATTCTTCTGCTGGTCTCGTCTGAGTTCACTCATGTCACTGCATTTCACTGGCAAGACAGCTGATACAAGACTCAACTGGGATGGCCTGGATGGTGGACTCAGTATCCATCCTGACTTTCATCCTAGAATTTTTCATGGTATGACAATAGGACAGTGTTCCAATTAAACTAAAGCTGCTGGATATCTAGGTCCACATGATGCTATTTCCACCACACAGGATGTTGGGGACTTGGGCCAGGCCACAAAGCCAGGCTGATGCAATCCAACAGAAAATTACACTCAGAGGTACCTCAGCCACTGCCCTGTTTGCCTAACGGTCGCCTCCCTATTTTCATAAACAAAGCATAAACATTAGTAACCAAGAATATTAGCAACCAATCAGTTAATAACCA